>JAEQBH010006471.1:0-272037 GCA_016808115.1 Tetrastigma voinierianum
ATAAGTCTCATGTATCCACTTCTCTCTCGGGTATTTACAGGCTAAAAGATAAAACAAGTTATTTGAATATGACATGTGAAAAGATATGATATGATATGATATGAGTAGCTATTGTTAATCAAGTATGTGATGATAAGTCTGTGAACATGAGATTATATGATCCAACATGATATAAGAAAATGTATAAGAATGTAAAATGATCTGAAAAGTTGATATGAAAGAGAAAGTAATATGAAAAGTAAAACAGGAAACAAAGATATGAAAATAGTGTTATGAATATGTGATATGCATAGAACATAACAAATGGTATAGTATATATCCATGAAAGTCATATATGATATGAATATATGATAGACATGCCTGAATGAATAGATGGAACATGCTATGAACACATGATAGAAATACATAAGTGCTAAGAACGATAGAGATAAGTAAAAGATGACAAAGCACAAGAATATAGTAAAGTATAGATAGAGATATGTCAAAGATAGATGATATGCAATAGGAATGTAAAGATGATAAGAAAGAAAAGATATATGAATATGTATAGATATATGAAATGTCTATGTATAAGCTTGTGACGGTCACCATGGGTGGTTGTCCATGCTTATGTTCCCACTAAGCGTAAAGCTTAGCACTGTTTAACTTTGTAGGCAGTAGCTGCAGACAAGGATAAAGGATGTGATTAGATTCTGACACGTTGTGTGCTAGAAGGGGCTACTGTAGATAAACACCGCATTACTCCAAGGATTCGATGTTTTGTATTAGAAAAAATGTACATGTATAAGTAAATGAGACTCAAGATATGTGTATAGATTTTGATGGACACCACTGTGGTGTTCTTTTGTAAATGAAAATGATTTTTGTTATTACAGAAATTGTTTGTATAACCACAAAGTACAGTCTACTTCTTCAGAAAGAATTAAATAATGAGTCTCAAAGATATAGTCACGCACTGACTGCCCGGATCCGTCATTCGGGTCGGATCGGGAATGGGGGCGTGACAATATCTTTTTTCATCTTTCGCTCTAAGGGATTTATTGCATTCTATGTGTACTATTACATATATCATTTCTATCCCGTACTCTATATCATGTCCTTTCCATGTAGTGGCTACACGCCGATGTTATACTTATCCATTTCACACATTAAGCCATCATATATTTTCTTATACGATCTCGCCTTGTCATATACCTTACATTTGTAAGCTTACATACCTAGATTCATGTACTGCTCATTCTTATATATCGCTTTCCGTTATACTTTCTATCTCTTCACTTCATACTTGTACTATCGTATACTTCTCTCATGTTATATATCATCTTGTACTTTTCATATGTCATAACTCAGACTAGTCAGATATACTTCATACATTTGTACATTCTTATTCTATCTATCATATATGAAGCTTTTATATACTTTCTGTAATTTTTCTTTGTGGTTTATATACTTATTTTCATATCAAATTATACCGCACTCTTGTTCTGTAACTGTTTATATTTCATCGCACAGCAAGGCTATGCTTCATCATATCATATCATACTTTCATATACATTTTTGTGTATACTTTCCTTTCTTTATATTCATGCCCGCAAATATTCTTAGAAGTGGATTCGGAAATAACTGGTGTATCGGGCTGTTACTATCACCGCATTTGCATTACTGATCTCATCTGTTAATATCCGAAGGTATCACTGTACGGACAAAGGGACTCATGTCATGTGCTATGTAGCGACCCTCGTGCCACCGCATCCAAACGGATCTATGTCATCGAATTCAAACGGGGGCCCCGATATCCGTTCACGATAAGTGCCGCAAAGAATCAGATCTTCCCACAGCATGCCTCTATCTATCCCTCTCTAGCGTACAATCAGCTTTATTACGCTTTCATATCTCATAAGCGTGAATAACTATTGTTATCATAATTGCTTATGCAATATATACTATCATTACTTTACTCGTATTCATAAATTTCATATATATCTTTATCTATTCATATTCCTTTATATCATTTATGCATCATACTCTTATAATGCTTCTATCAAGGATTTAGCTTATTCCTTGCATTCTCTATATTCCTATGTATGCTTACTCATTCATATATTCATATCATATAATCCTATATTCATATCATACGTTCATGTATTCTTATTCCCATGAATCTACCTTACTTAGAAATCGGGAATCATTCCAACTGACTCATCCAAATTCAAGTAATGGCATTTCATACAAACTAGTCATTTTACCGATTTATTATTTGAGATTGTTGAGGCTACTTATTTAGTGTTGACTCCATATTTCTGACACCGGTTATCGGTACCCAAAGCCAAGGTTCTAAGGGTTCTTCTCCAACCGGAATCACCCAAATCTGAACACCTAAACTCGAGTTATGTTCTAAACAACTCGACTACTCTATGATCAAACCGATGCGAATTGGTTTCGACATATCCCCAATTTCTGAGGAATTTCAGCCACCAGAGTCCGGAATTGTGATGATGCCTATTTCTTTGATGTTTGGTTCTTCAGTTCATTTAACTAGCAACTTGAATCACTCAAACGGATCACAAATGAGCAAGTTATGGCCAAAATACGAACGTCAAAATAGGAAAATGTAACATACTACCCTGCGACGGCGATACTCGACCCCGCACCCGGTACAACCCTCGAATTTGCCTGTAATGTGGGTTTTTCTTCCCTTTTTCCATATATTGCTACCCAAATCAACTCAATACTCTATATACAACAAACCACTCCAAATTCATCTTGTAATCTCTTTTCTACTCAAATCATCTTTCAATACTTTATCTTATTCAAAATCTATCATGAATTACTCTCAAACCAACTATAATAAGGATCCTAACCCATACATAACCCAAATATAAGGATTAGTTAGGGTTTGTTCTAAACCCTAACTCCATTACATGAAATTAAACCATGAATCCAACCTCAAAAGGAGGATTCCATATTCCATCGCATCATTTGGGCCTTACCCACCTTATTTCCATAATTTCGGGGTAGGATGAAACCCTATAGCAAAACCCTAGGCCTGGGACAAGCTACTAACCATCCAAGCATGGAAATTCATACAAACTTTAGGAATTCCATGTAGTTCCATACCTTTTAGCTTGCTTCTTCTTCTCTCTTCTTCTCTTCTCTTCTTCTTCTTCTCTCTTCCTTCTTTCTTCACGTTGTCTCTCAAAAATGAGAGACCACCTGTTTTATTCATGATTAAGATGCTATGTTTCGCCAAGTCAAAACCTTATTTTTACTTTAAGTTTTCTAATTACATCTTGGTCCTATTTCTCTTATTTCTATTCCATTTTTCTTCTATTTTCCTTTAATCCCATAACCTTCTATTTACATTTCATTTTCTCAAGCATTTGCACATTAACCCCCTAGTCTTTCCCTTTATGACTACTAGGTCCTCAAGTGGTAAATTACATATTTACCTTGGTTTATTATAAATCTGTGTCTCCTGCTTATTTTTCGAAAATCTTATTTAGCCTTTAATATACCCTAAACAAGTCCAAAAACTCGCTAGGTATATCAAAAGCTACAACGGACTCGTATTATACGTACAGATATCAACACCACTACGGTGGTAGTTTTGCTGTGTTATATTATGATAGAGATGGATTTGTTTATTAACAGTCAATATGCTGAAGTCAGTAGGAGTCTCGGCCATGTCGTGCCTCCCTCTTCGCCAAAGTGGTAAGGCCACAACTTTCACCAATGGTGTTTGCTTATTCTCGTGAATCAAGCCACTTCTCGAGCTAATATAGATTTTGGTTCCTCATCATAGAATAATCGATGATTTGTAGAAGGATTTTTAGTGGGTAAGATATTTGATTCATCTAATCTATATCTCCTCAAAGAAGGACACATGGAAGACATCATGTAGTCAGTCAACTCAAGAGGAAGAGTCAAACTGAGAAGCTACAGTCTTACTCTTCTAAAACCTCATCAGAATACCCCAAAATATACCCAACAATTTTATAAATATGTTTAGGTATAAAAATAAGTTAAAATTGTATTCACTGAAAAAAATGACATTTTGAGGAAAAAGGGCAAATCTAAGAATTTTGCCACTTTGAAAGTTTAGAAAATTTAGATTCTGATGATCTAAACTGATCACACGCACTGCTCGAAATCTAGTGACCTGCAGTGTTTCAAGTGAATTCCAGATAATCGAATATTTTTACGATCGCGCATTTAAAGGTAGAGTGAAACCTCGAAACGGATTTGCAGCACCTGCGGTAAATATTTAAAGAATATTCAATTAGGATAAATGAAATTGAAAAACCGGATAAACAATTTGTTTCCTGAGCCAAAATGACTAAGAAGTGAAAGAAAAAGGGGACATGTGGGTCCCACTTTAAATAAACATATTAATAAATAAAATAAATAAAGGATAAAAATGAAAAAAAATTGGTCTCCGACGAAAGGAGTGAGAGAGCCGACTGACCGTGAGAGAGAATATATTTTTATTTTTCTTTTATTTTCTTCTCTCTTCGATATACCTGAGTTTCGATCATCGAATTGTTTCTGGTCAAGAACGAAAGCGCTTACTGACGAGGCTACACGCGAAGATCAAAACAAGGATTTTGGCCGAGATTTTAATTAAATATCTTAAAATCCTAATTTTGGTATTTTTCGCATCTACCTACTCGACCAATGCACTGGCCCGAGCATGAGGCAAAGTTGATCCACGCATCATGAAGCTACTTGAGCTTACATTCAAATCTGAGCTCTGGGTCAACCCACGAGTAGATGGATTTTCCATTCAATAAAAAGTCACATAATGGCATATGTCGTTTCTAGGGCCTAAATAGGCTCACGTGATTTAGTCCCAAGATTTTGGGACTCAATATTGAAATTTTCGGGACCCGGATTCCTCAAGTACCCGAACCTGTATTGAAGGGATATAAATTAGATAAAGTATAAGAATATATATGAATATATGAGATGATATGAATGGGAGTGAATGATAGTGAATATAGAATATATGAAATGAATATATGATGTAAATACATGATTAGGCAGTATACGATTAGACAACACATGCTAGAAATGCACAAATGATAGGAAAATAGTTACATGTATGGTAAAGAATTATGAATACCATAAATTGAAGTTAAAAGATATATGAAAAATGCAAAGATATGATAGTCTGATAGAGTACATGAAGATATAAGTTAATAAGATATAAGATGTTATAAGTAGATGACAGAGATATGATTCGATAAAGATATGAAAATGTTATATGCTAATATATGAGGATGAATATAGTAGATATAACATGATGTGAATACAAGAGGAATAGATGGAATATGAATAACTAAAACATGAACGAAATGCGATATAGAATAGATATATATGAAATGATATACAGCATTGTAAAGAAAGAAATATGAGAATATGGGATATGAAGCTACAAATATGAGAACGACCAGATTAAGTAATCATAGTAATATCGCATATGATTACCGGATAAAATACTTATTCGAGAATATGAGATATGTACTGAACATAAAATACACATGGATTGTCTGCTTAGAACCCGTGAGTGGATAGATAGGTCATTTTTATAGGATATAGTCGCTTACAAAGATACGCTTTGACAGATATCAAGGCCCCGCTTGCCGATGACATAGGATCCCGTTGATCATTATACTTGGTCCCGTTTCAGTCACATATTACATGGCATGTCACCGTCTCAGACAAAGGATGATACCTTCTAAGATATACACAGATAGAGATCATTGTCTCAGACAAATGATAAGACCTTCTGCACATACAGCTATTTACCGTATCCGCTCTGCTGTATTTGCACATGAAACCTAAAAGAAAATGACAAGTATATGTAGAATGAAATGTATAAAATATATGACATGATATATAGGCTATAGCACTGCTTATGAGACATAAGATACAAATATAAGAAAAAGAAGTAAAGCACAAGATGACAAGATATGAAATATGATGATATGAAAAGCAATATAGGTATGAAAGTATATGAAAAGGACAGAATTGTATATGACAAGATAGGGAAAGCACAAAGGATAGTACATAAAAGTATATGAACAAGAGAATATAAAGAGAAAAATATGACCAAAGATACAAGCATAAGAAATGCTGTCAATGACACTAAATGTATACCTATATATGAATCTACAAAGACAAGATATGAAAAGCTATTAGATATGAAAATCATAGGAAAATATAGTATATGAAAAGTACAAGATGAAAATATAGGAATGACAAACATGATGAGATTCCCTCTTTAACTGGTCGCGGAATGTCAATTTATGGGCTAGAGTGAAAACTAATAAATATATGACAATATAAGTTCGTATAAGAAAATATATGATAAACAATATGTAAGAATGAATAGTATAGCATGGGTGTAGCTACTACATGAAAGAAGACATGATAGGTACAGATAAGAAATGATATATGTACAGTACATAGAATGTAATAAGTCATAGAACCTGAAAGATGAAAAGACTAGAAACAGTGAAAGATGTATGAAAGCATACAAAAGTACCTGTATATGAAAAGTATAAGGAATGTAGATAAAAGTATAGATTATAAGATGTGTTATAAGAAAGTATTTGAGATATGAGTATATGATACACACAAGATACTAACATGGCAAGTGAAATGAACGTGAAAGATAGGAACCTGTAAAGAACATGATACAAGAAATAATATGAAATAGATCATATACAACAAGCCCCGTGGATTTGATCAATGTTATTAGTCGCCCATGTCTGTTTTCCACTAAGCGCAGTTTAGCACGGGGGTTTTTAATCCGTGAGGCATATGAAGGTAAGACAATGATAGAGACAAAGATTATCCTTAATGATCGCCAGCTGACAAGCTCATCTCAGAGACAGTGCCTCACCCATCTATTCTCAGAATCTCTCGATTTTATATAATCTTGTAATAGTGAAATTGAGCACAACAGTGATTCCTAGTATATGTGTATATAAAAGAATTTTGTTGTTGGCGGTAAAATCGCATATGAATTAGAAAACATGGACAGTGTCAACCCTGAGAAAGAAAAGGTTAAAGTGAGTCCCAGCCACGCTGTGACACCCTCGCTGACACTCGGTGCCTGTCAAGGCCACACCCATATAATCCATAACCTTAGACTCAACTTTTCTTCCCAAACCTAAGCACTTTTCCTCCATGGGGATACTCCTTAGGAACACTCTTTATCACTCACTTCCTTATTCAATATCTTTCCTTCAAATCCCCCAAGATATGACTTTTGCCTATCACTACAACCTTAACCTTACCCATTTAACCTAAACTTCTTATAAATATCTCAAGCATTATAAGTTCTACTTCTCAATCACCTTATGCTCATTTAATTTATGCAAGTCCAACATACCCAGTTCTACATTCCCGCCATACAAAAGCTTTATATGGTGTCATTAATGTTTGTTTATCATGTTGAAAGAGGCAATCAATACACTGGTCCCAACTCCCCTCAGAAATCTTATTACACATCCTCGTAAGCATATTCCGGAAAGCACTTGAATCAACATCCCATTCTTCCACCCTTGCCTCGTGATGGGGATTTGTTAGATCAAATTCAACCCCAGCCCCAAAGGTTGAATGTAATTCCTTTACAAACCACCAATAGTATCCTCAAACCCAAAACATTTCCTCACCTTAAGCATTTCTAGGCGGAGCTCCCAACTTACAACGCTTCAATCTTTGTAGGGTCAACCTATTCCCTATGCAGACAATATGGCTCTAAGAATGACACTTCCTTAAGCCAAAATCACATTTACTTAACTTTGCAACAACTATTTCTTCTCTTAACTGTAATACTAGCCTCAAATGTTGTTCATGTTCCTATGCATCTTATAATACAACGATGCTACATGAATACCTTACTAAATCGACGCAGCTGAGGGAAACCTTATTCCACAATGAGAATGTAGATGGTAGACAGAAACTTAAATGGTATGATCAAAATTCATAAATGACCATAACGTTCTAAAGGTCAAGCGGACGCCAACATCTTCACCCGCAGTTGATATTAACCCGATCGCAAGTCTATCTTTTGAAAAGACGCCGCACCTTCAACCGATCAAATAGATCTTCTATTCCTAAGAATAGATATTTATTTTCACTCATTACTTTATTTATTTGCCGATAATCAATGCACATCCAAGAGTGCCATCTTTCTTTTAACAAATAAACCGACGCACCCCGTGGTGATACACTAGGGTCCGATGAAACCCTTTGTCCATCACTAGAGTTGAGTCTTCAACCTTTAGTTCAATCGAGCCATACAAAGAGGTGCCTTAAATCGAGTCGCTCCATACCACTGATACAGAGCTACTTCTTCGTGTGGTATTCCCGAGCACTCGAAACACATCAAGGAATTCCTTGACCATAAGAATATTTTCTAATTTCACTGCTCCTCAGTAAAGTACCGTCAAAAGGCTTCATAAAATTCTTTCAAGAACGCCACTGCGATAAATTTAAATTACATTTGACACAAATCTCAAATCAATACCATGTACTGCTAATTTTGACATGTCGGAACATTTAAGCAATATTGTTTCCTTATCACAATCAATTATAGCCCGATGTTTGGATAACCAACCATTCCAAAATCAACCAAATTCATGAAGGTAAAGAATTAGGTCTACTAAGAACTCTCTATCATGAACTCGTTAGGGGACAATTTTATACACTCCTGCTGACTATAAATGTCTATGCCTTAGGGGACTAGGGGAACAAGCATGTCATATGGAAAAGGCTCTACTGATGGTAATTTATCACTCCATTGTTCAATGCATATATAGGAAACGTAGAGCCAAAGATTCATCAAAGCATGCATTGCATTATAAAGGGTGAAATTACCTGCAGAATCACCCTCGTGCATCCCGATCTTCACGAGCTTCCTCATAGCATAAGCTCAGCCGAGTCAGAGGCGATGGTCTACTAAGATTCGACATTATACTTCCACGCCCTCTTATGCCGAACACAATTTCGATCTTATACTCAGAATCGCATCTTAGTTTCTATACAAAAGCACCAGAGGCACCACGCATCCACATACCCGATAACCGAGGCACCAACGACCTACACCCCATAATATCACCGACAACGAAGCATCCAGAGGTACCTGTCGCAGCGCACAACAAAAAAAAAAAAAAAAAAAAAAAAGAGGTACTGTGAGGTACATTCATCAAGTTACTATATTCATTTCTTTCCTCTTATTCTTTATTCAGACGTATCATATAAATGCTGGATCACAGACTAGTATTACTACTTTTGTAATGAGGAGTGATTATTATAGCACAATAAGCACCCGAAGGTACAAGACAAGATCGAGGTGCCGTAGCATAAAACAGGAGTGTCGAAGCACTAATCGACCAGATGTCGAGTATCTAATCAAAGAGTACCGTTACTAATCAGAGTGCCAAGCACTATCCGTAACGTGCCGTGTCATTTCATACCTGGTCTTAGGCATTCCTGCGATTATACGTGTTCTCTGGGCTTATCATTTTATTCTTTTCTTCTATACTCCTTTACATATCAAATCTATGTATATTACTATATCTTGGTCATATATGTCTCTTTTCTTATCTCGTATTCCAATTGACTTTAACTTTCGCTACCAGTACACTTGGTACACACCAATTTTCAGACAATATGTAAACAATGCCATTAATACATATGGTTAGATTTCTAGACTCAATGAGCTTTCCATAGAGTCCAAAACACCCAAACGGAGTCCTAACGGCGAGTTATGCACATTGCAAGCTCTGAAGAAAATCAGTAAATTTCAGTAACTGTGGTAGCAGCAGCAGCTACTGTATATTTTGTCATTTTCGGACTTATTATAAGCTCAAGATTGTATTTAAGAGAGAAGTGGATTCGATTCCCAGACCAAAGGGCTTCCATAGAGCTCCAAGAACACCCAAACCAGAGTCCCAAATCCAAGGAGTTATGCACATTGGGTGTCGGGAAAGAAAATTTGTAATTTGTAGCAACTTAGCAGCAGCAGCTACTGTATTTTGTCATTTTCTGACTTATTATAAGCCAAGATTGTATCAAGATATATCGATGGATTCTAGACTAAAGGGCTTTCCATAGAGTCTAAGAACACCCAAACGGAGTTCGACGAAGAATATGCGCGATCCGAAGTTGAGCACATGGTGCAGGGTCACCCAATAGCGTGAACTTACGCCCACACAGAAGGTAGGTGCACTGTACCCACGTCTCGCGCTGAGGAGGCCTTGGCGCCTTCGGGTACACGCCTGCTGACCGAAACCATCTCGAACAACCCTTGTCCACCGCGACAATATCCTCCCAATTGAGGACCACATATCATGCCACAACACGGTGACCAAAACCATCCTACAATCAACCAAGTCACCCCAAAAGTGAATAAACCAATTTTCCATATCCATACAAATTCTGGGCAATCCATCCTCAAAGGGAAGATTCCACTTAACACCAATCACCCTCTCTAACACCTCAAACCTAGTTCAAGGATGAATTTCACATACAAGTCCACAAATTCACACTAAACTCCACAAACTCATCCATACAAACCATACATAAATTCTACTTCCATACCAAAACCAAAACCATTAACTAAAGAGGAAGAACCCTATACCAAGGTGCAAACTAATAACTCCACACATATTCCATATGTTCCAAGGGATCCTTTACAAATTTCCATATAATCCATACCAAACCCAAAGATCCATACAATTTACTTATCACATTCGGTGTTCATGTTCATGTTTGCCTATTCCATATGGCATTTACGATACTTGTATTGTATGATGTCTATGTATTCACACCTCATTCAATTATTCTTGTCCTCTATGAATCTATTTTACTTAGAACTGGAATCATTCCAATTCGAAGCACCTAAACTAAAGGATATTTATGTCAACTAGTCGGTTTACCGATGTGCATTCGAGGACTGCTTATAATATTCATTTTCAAAGCTCAGTTCCATATTTGACACCGGTTCTTGTACCTTAAGGCTAAGGTGCCAAGGGCCTCCAACTGAATTAATGGAATTGAGACTGAATTGCTATTTCCGAACACCTGACTACTCTATGATCAAAACTGAAGGCATTCTGGCTTGCACATGGCCCCACTTTGAGTGAATTTATGGGCCACTTAGAGGCAGAATTTCAACGTACCTATTTGAGGATGTTTGGGTCTCCTTGAAGTCTATTTTAACCAGCAACTTGAATCACTCAAATCGGATTCGAAATGAGCAAGTTATGGCTAAAATATGAAAACTGATCGAATAGAAAAACAGGGCACTACATATACCATTACTCGAAAATTTCCCAAAATGTGTTTTTCTACCATTTTCCCATATGTTGATACTCCAAATCAACTCAATACTCCATACACATCAAAACCACTCCAAATTCATCTTGGAATGGTGGTTTAGAACATTATAACATCTTTCAATACATATGTTTCTTCAAAACCTTTATGAATACTCCCAAACAACTCTAATATGGGTCTTAACCCATACACAAACCAAGCACCAAGATTTGTTAGGGTTTGTTCTAAACCCTAACTCAATTTCTTTCCATTTAACCATGAATCCAACAACAAAGGGAAGTTTCCATACTTTTCTTGTTCCTTGGGGGTTTTACCAACCTTAATTTCAAGAAATCTAAGTTTATGATACAATTCTATCAAAACCCTAGATTTAGAGACAAGATATTAACCATACAAAGCCTTAAAATTCCATGTGATCCATACAAAATCCATACTCAAAGTAGTTTCCATACCTTGGCTTGCTTGATCTCCTCTTCTTCACTTCTTCTTCTCTTCCTCTTCTTCTTCTTCTCCCCTTCTCTTCTCTCCCTCTACGGTTTGTTCTCCTTCCTTAAATGAGACCAATTTTGGTCTTTAAATCCCCATATCTCTTAGGCCTTGTTTGGCCCTCAAAAACCCATTAAGCAATTTCTTATTTGCTTGGTTGGCCTCCAACTCCTTAATTTTGCAATTCATCTTATGTTATTTCCACTTTGGCTCAAATCTGTCAAATTATGACTTTAAGCCCCATTTTTGGATAAATTACTATTTTATCCTTAAATCTGTACTAAGCCTTATGTTTCGCATTTAACTCACTAAAGATCTTATGCCTACAAAATACCCTAAACATGTCGAAATCGGCTAAGGTATATTTTATGTTACACCATAAGACCATTGCACTAAACGGGAAGAAAGAGAAGCTTGGAACAATGGCGAGCGAAATATCTCAAGGAGAAATGGCATTTGCACCCACAACTTTGTTCTTTGGGCTGAGTGTGAGGGTAACTACGTTATCGATGAGATGTCACGAATGGAGAAGGGACCGAAATCTGTGAGTCGAGCAAATTCTCCTCCATTATCACCGCAAGAGTTTTAACTAGAGTATTGAATTAAAATATTTTAAGGAAGAGAGAAAATACATGAAGAGCATCAAATTTATGATGGAGAAGAAATGCCTAAGTGGCATTACAAATCATCAACCCAAGAAATGAGTCTTATGGGAGTAAATTCAGAGAATCCCCAAATACTGATGTGTAATGTGTTAATGTAGTGTAGATTTACTAAAAGAATAGGGGAGCCGAGAATGCTTTTCAAAGAGACAAACATGACATACCGAGAAGGTAAGGAAACACTTTAATTTAAAGCCAATGTCAGAGAAAGATGAGAGAAGTATATATGGCCCAATTGATGCTATACAAAGGTGCCATCAAGTTTTACAACAAGAATGATTGTTGAGAAACAAGGGAAGCAGTATGAAAACATGGGCGATCTAGGACATAAAGGTTGTGGAGTCAATCTGTACCACCACTCTGCTTAGTCATCTGTCCGCAGAGTGCAAGAGGTGGATAAAAGGAGAATTGGATATTGGAAGAATTAGCTAATTTGGCCACAAATAATAGATTGTAATGGAATGTTGGGATATAAAGGACATCCTAAAGATTAAGGTGGTGTTTGTTTTTTTACTTAATACTGAATATAAATTTTTTTTCAACTTAATGCTAAATAGTATTTAATAGTATTAAGTATTAAGTTGTTTTTTTTTAATATATTTTTTTTATTGCAGATATGTTTGCTTGTTTTTTATATACTAAAATCAACATCTTAATATCTTAATCATTAAAAATTTATATTTAATATTTTATATATAATTAAATAAAATATATGGGTTCTTAATAATTATAAATAGTCCCATGAGATAAACACATTTATCCTATAAAGAAAATGTACAAAGAATCTCAATCCTATGCTATGTGTTATATAATATTAATTGTTATGATGCTGACCTTCTCTATAGCAATTTATTGATTAAAGGCAAATGTCTTCAATACATTTAACAAACAATTTGAATGCTTTTTAAGATATGCATAATGACGACAACAAAGCAAATGTTTCTTACATTTTGACAAACACTTTGAAATCAAGGAATGTGGTGTCATCTTCGGCTATGTTTACTGGATGTCGATCCACCAACACAAATATTCATACCCACACCTATTTGGTGAACCAGATCCAAAGCTTTGAGATCATCTTCTTCAAAGACAGTAGTGAACGAGTCGACGACGACAACCGATTTCTATCAGCATGAGTTCAATAAGTCTGATTTAGCGACTGGGATTTCTCAGACAACAAGTTACGAAAAACATGGCCTAGTCAGCACAGTGAAGAAGCTTGAGGCCGAAGTGTGGAGGAGGAGAAGGTGGTTGGGAGGTGCCACTGGGCCTTGACGCTGCTGATCGTGTTTCAATCGAGAAGAGGGATGGCGATGGCTTTTTCTGAATAGAAAAACAAACAGCTAAAAGTAATTTAGCTTCAGCGAAAAGCTAAAATTAGAACAGCCTAAGTGGCTATGATCGCTATGCCAGTGTACTGAACTTGGGCATGGGAGCTAGTGGGTAGGGAGACATGTGGGATGCGGAACAGGGGTGGGTAAGTAAACAAACAGAATTGGGAGCACAAACGGTTGTAGGATTCTAGTGTCCACACCCCATGCCCCAAGATCCATAGACCCAAACTTGTAAAGAAAAAGTGAAGATGATTGTTTACTGCAAACCAAAGTATGAAAGCAAAATTTAGTCATTTCACTAGCACGGAAACAGTTTCAGTATGTGAGGGTAGTTCATGGCATTGATTATGGAAGATCATTGTGGAGTTGAATCGATTGTCAAGGGGGTGTCAGCCAGTGTTACAAACATAAGTGCGGGGCCAGAAGCTTTGTACTAGGTCAGGGTATCCATGCAGACGACAACAAGTTTCCTTCACATGGCCATCAACATTGCAATAATCGGCCAGTGGTGCAAAGGTTTCTGGGATCAAATCGTCCCCAGTGCCTCTAGAGATATCACCACGGCCTGATTTTGTCCAGATCATCATCAATTTGGCTGAACCTTCACAAAGCCGGTTTTGTGAGATCTTGCAAATAGATGCATTTTCTGGGTATTCTTTTAATATCTCACTGCTTTCAACCTGGTACTGTAACAAACTTTGTTAACAGAGGAGAGAGTGATCCAACAAGATATTTGACTACAAAAGATTATGGTATAAGAATCATTATCCCCATTAGAAACTCGTATGTAAACCCTGTAAATATTTAATATGATAGGATAAGGGCTTTACTTCATGATATAGGATAAGGCTTTTATATTTCCACAGGTACAAGGATGACAAGAACACAGAGGTAATGACATTAAACTATTCAACTTTGTCCTGCCTTTTCAGTTTAGTGTAATGATTTGAGATGGTACCTATAATGCCCTGAGAAATGGAAGCAATTTCTCGTTGGATCTGGTAGACTAAGGGACCGTTGTATCTCTCAAATCTTTCATGACTGTCCCACAGTCTTTAGCAGAATCTGCCATTGAGAAAAGCACTACAATGTCTTTGGATATGGAATTCAAAATCCAGTAGAGATTACCATACTGTCACCACGGAGCCATTGCTCATAATCTTTGAATTGTCGATCTGGTTGTTCAGTTTGCCATTAACAAAACCCAGCTTCCGTTTTGGTGATTAAGGCAATCTTCATGGATCGACTCCAGTGGCAATTAGAACCGGTGAGTGGTGTCAGTAGACTAAATTCATACCTGGATCATCTGAATTGTGAAGTAGCAACGAACTGCTTGAATCTCCACCATTATTGAACTGATGGAGATACGATGTATTAGTGCCGCGAGCGAGATCATCGATAGGTATGGAATCTCCTCCAATAGACATTGTGGTGAGTTTATGTGGGAAACAATAGAGAAAAATCAAAATAGAATTGCAATGGATTGAATGGAACTGAGCTCTGATACCATGTGCATTGACATGGCAGTAACTGAATGGGAAAAGAAAGCTTGCAAGGCTAGAAAAGTCTCTACTAATATGGTACTGGAGATTACAACAGCGTGACTGTATTTATATATAACTAGGGAACAATATGGAAGGTAAACTGTCCAACATCCTAACTAAATTATTTTAGTTATAACAGATTGAGAGCCTTCTAGAATATACGATGTTGTACAGTATATGTTAAGAGTTTGGTCCATATCTTGCTTGGCAGGATCCATCTCAGTTAGCTGGGTTATTAGGAAGAGGCGTTTGTTTGTTAGAAAGTTGCTCTACGGTTGAGGTAGTTGCCAACTTGTTCATCCAAATGGTTTGGGTTGTTACTCCAAGAAGCTGGTTGAGAATGGGAGAAGAGGTCAGGGCCTTGGTGTAGAGGCAGCTCTGGGGGTGCATCCTCGGTTGTGTGGTGGATGGTAAGGGCTTGAGAGAAAGAAAGCTCAGGTGGGTATGAGTGTTGTAAGAGGGATCAGCTCTGCATGCATACGAGATGCACATGGGGGAAATTCTTGAAAACCTATTGTACATTATTTGTTATACCAATGAATGAAGATGAGTTCTTTCTTCTCTCATACCTCTTTGATTTCTGATGGTGATTGTCTGATGCTCAAATTCCCAACAGTATAGTTCCTTAAACACAACTTTCCTAGCGATGAAAAGTCCTGTATCGTCATCCCCACATCTTCTAAGTACTGTTAGATGTCTTTTTTATTTTATGTCAAGTCAAGTACCAAGGTATCACAAGTCAGTGGTGGTCTTGAGTGGAGATATTTTTAAGAAGTAAAGACATCCAAACATAAACACCAGCAGCACTAATTCTCAGATTTTTGAAAACAATTTTTGTTTTTCTTTATTTAAGAAATACATAAAAAATACTCAGAAAAAAAAAATAAAAATTCAAGCCTAGCTATTATTTCCTCATAAATGTGAAATAGTCATGAGGTTCGGACCACTAGATATATTGTTCTCCTAAGGTTCTGTTTGGATCATGAAAATAACAAGCAAAAAAAGAAAAAAAGAACCTAATGACCTGTTTAGTTCCTGTTTTTTATTATTATTCTTGAAAATAGTTTTTGAAAACACAAAGAACATAAAAAATGTGTTATCTGAAAATTCTTCTTTATTCTTTAAATTTAGTGTTTTTGGTGTTTTTGGTGTTTTTTATGTTTTCAGAAAAAAAAAACAAACAGAAAACCAAACATGTTTTTTTTCTGTTTTTCTTGTTTTTTTAGAATATAAAACAGTTTTTTCAAAACAGTAAAAACAGGCCCTAATATATATTGTTTTTGCTTTTATGAAAATATTTTGAAAAACTCATATGCTAAATTATTATTTATTCTTTATATATATAGGAAAAAAAAGAGAAATAATGTTGAATACATATATGTAGCCAATTTATTGACTTCAACCGTCTTTTTGCTTTCTTTTCTTTCTTATATATTTTATTTTCGTCATTCTCTTCCTATTTTATCTCATACTCAATAAATCTTAAATAAAGTCCGGGTCTTTTATTCTCCCTTGAATCTTATTGTTTAACCTTCACAGATGGAAAGACAATCAATAGCACAAAAAACTAAAGTTAAGCACTTAGAGGCATAACAACAAAATAATCATTATGTTTCTGTATTGTCAGGCAATTTCCAAACATCTCGATATAGTAAAATATGTTGCAAGTGGCACTGTCTCTATATTCCTTTGACAGCCAGAACTACTGGGCAATAGAGGAATAACAAAATAGATTACTCATACATGGACCTTAGATGAGGGGGATACCATACATTTAAGCCAATTAAACACATATCACAAGACAAAGAAAAAGCAACGAGGCATACACTACCTTCCATCCATGATAATTATATCCATGGAATTGCATGAGGAAATCGGTGCCCCTTATGAATTGCCTTCATGACCCTCTGTTGAGATCTCTTCATGGTATGGAGTAGGCTGAGGCATTTCCAAGAGTTCAACATCTCCTTCCAACATTTCCAATGTTTTGCTCATTGAAGGACGGTCCGTAGGCTTCATCTGTATGCACCATAGAGCAACTCAGTTTCATGTCCTGTCCTTGACCATATCTATCATAAATCCATGATGGAAAGAGAGCTTGACTAGAATGCTCTGCTAATGCATCCACATTCTTCCTTCTCCCTACCATTTCTAACAACAACATTCTAAAACTATAAACATCAGCTTTATGTGAGATGCCTCCAATAGTTTTGTAGAACAATTCCGGAGCAATATATCCCAACGCTCTAACAACAAAGGAGAGACAATACTTTCATCAGTTGAAGAGTGACTTGCAAGACCAAAATCTGATATTTTGGTGAAAATCTTCATCAGTAAAGAATGTTGTGTGGCTTATTATCAAATGGTATTCTGTATGTCACAACCTTGATGTAGATATTCAATCCCATGTCCTACTCCAAGTGCAATCTTATATAACATTTCCCAACTCAAAGGAGTGTTGTTTTCTTGCTTGAGAAAAATAAATCTATCAAGAGATTCATTGTACATGAACTCATATATAAGAGCCCATTTCGATCCTCAGACACAAAATCCGACAAGTTTCAATCTTGCCACATTAACATGGCGAATCCTTCCCAACTACAACTTCATTGATGAAATCCTTGTCCATCTCGATTTGACATGGTCAACACCTTATCGCTACAATGCGACCACTTCAAACCTTCCTTGATAAATGTAGCCAAAGCCCTTGACCTAATTTGTTTCTAAAATTGTTAGTTATCTTCTTATATTTACCACGAGTACTTGATTGGTTGAAGATTTTTGTGAATTTGAAGGAATTCTTCAATAGTATCATCCCATAACAAGTGTCTCCTTTGAAACTTGTAGATTAAATAGTAACAGGCACAATACACCCTGATTATTTCTTTGGCACCATCAGTATGACTGAATAAAATCAAATATTAGAAGTATAGAACAATGCAGAGAAAGGATCACAAATCGAGCATGCATAAACAAGATTTATAACATGTACATTTGGACATAGAATACGCAAATTACCAATAAAAAGAGACACTCTATTTTTCATAATAAATAAACCATTTAGAGAGCCCTGTGAGTGGGGCAACTACTTGGCATTCACTTATTAATTAGGTAGATAGGGTCAAGTGTCTCTATACTGCTTAGGAGATGACATCAATCGGTACGGAACCAATTAATTGATTTTGGAACATCAATTCAACTTCCTAACTCCTTTTTTATTTGCAACTGATGAGAGTTAGCCACGTTGCTGCTGGAATCCACTAGATGTACTTTGGATGCACGTTCTGTTATTATTTTTTATTTTAAAACCTCACAATTATAGGTATAAGGATATGGATTTTTTCTTATATTTCTCTCTAATATTTTCTATTAAAGAAAACCCAACAAGGTTTTAACATTTTTATAAGAGTCTCGTCCTAAATGGAAACCCACAAGGAGATACTCAAAGCTTTGGAGGGTAATGTCAACGATATCCAAGAAGGCATGACCAAGTTGTTTGGGAACCCAAGCCAAAGCATGATGAACAAACCTTATCGTGACTAAGTGAGAGTCGAAGAGTTAATTCACCGCATAGGACAAACAAGCTAATGTTTATGAGGTATGTTGATGATGACCCCATGGAATGGCTAAATCAAGGTGGCACATTATTTCAAATATTATAAGGTGTACCCATAATAGGAAAGGCAGGCGTGAAGTACTATATGGAAGGAAAGGCACAACATGTAAGAATGGCTATGTTGGGTAATCCACCAATAAGAAAATCAGGGGATCATGTGCCAGATTTTTGAAGATAATCGTGGGCTCAATTTGGTCCTTCTAGAAGGAGTAGATTTCAACGACGCCTTGAGGAATGGCAAGAATCAAATCTCTTTCCGGAATATCAAAAGAGTTTGAAATATCGATAAACATATTACGAATGGTCCGATGAAGCATTTATTGGGCCAACAGACGGATTGACGATGGAAATAGTAGAGGTAGTAAGGATGTTCAAACCCCAACCACTGAAGGATGCCATTAGCTTAGCCCCCATGAAAGATTATCAAGTACATAAAATGCGAAAATCACATTGAAAGGGTCCCAAATACCCACTCTAGTGCAGTAATGCAAGAGCACTCTTCCAATGCATCCATAAAGAGGCTAACATGGGATGATATACAAAGGCGGAGAGCCTCGAGCCTTTGCTTCAATTGCAATGAGCAGTTCACACTGAGTTATCGTTGTCCTAAACCTCAACTGTTATTGCTTGAGAGTAAGGAAGTAGAATCTGGGATTGTGGAATTAGGGGAAAAGAGCATTATATTAATGAGTCACTAACTCCGAGGACAAGGTTACACTTGTGAGGTGATGGTGAGAGTTAGCCTCGTTACCGTTGGCAAGACTTGGTCAAGGAGAGAAATAGGAGTTGTGGACTTAAGACATGGAAGATTTTTAATTTTTTATTCCTCAATTGTTGCATTTTTATCTTTGTTTTTAGATCGTTATTGGAGCGTATCTCAGAATCCACTAGTCGTGACTTCTCGCACGTGTTATTATTTTTTGTATTTAAAACCTCGCAATTATTAGAATGAGGATATGAATTTTTCGCTATATTTCTCTCTAATATTTTCTTCCAAAGAAAACCCACCAGGTTTTAATGAGCAACAAACCCTGAATTGGAATTTAACACATCTCAAATCCATTATCACTAATAATCTTTAACTGAGCATAAATTTAAAGTCAGGTAATAAATTTCCTTTGTATGAACTCTTTGTGTGTAATGAATTGAAGATCAACACTTGTTTCAAACTTTCAAAATTCCTACTCAACAATACACTCAGCAGTCCCAAAATGCAAGAATTTCGAGATTTTCTTTTACATGAAAATTTAAATTAGTAGTCGTGGCTTTGAAATCTTACCACTTTTTGCTATCCACCTCCTAACAGAAAAATAAAAATTAAATTAAATTAGGAAAAGGAAGAGATAAAAAGGAGAAATATAAAAGTAAATTTAAAAGAATTTGTATAATGTTGTTTTTATTATTATTGTTATTGTTGTTGTTATTATTAACTAGACTTTAGAAATTAAAGAAAACTAAAGGGTTTTTTTTTTTTACTTTCTACTTAAACCATTTTGTTTTCGACTTTAGACTGTTTTTTTTTTCTTTACTTTTTTATGATTTATTGTTGAATTTTTTAAAATTTTTGACTAATTAGTTAAAGCCAAAACATTTGGTTTTTTTTTTTTTTGAATGCTTTTACTATTAAGAAAAACCTAGATTTTCAAACTCTTATGGGAAAAACCAATCTCTATGATCCAATTGTAACTTTGGTGATTGCTTGATGCTGGCTCTAAATAAAACTACGTGTATTTTTTCAATTTGTATTTGAAATTTTATTTTCTCAAGATTTAGATAAAAATTAAAATATTGATTTCTTTATATTTATTGGTAGATAAGATAATTATTTTTATTTAAAAATAAAATTCTCAATTTACTTATTAAAAGTTAATTTTTATAGAAAATATATGAATTTAAATTGATGTATCGAGGATGATTTTTTTCTCATGGTATTTCATTTTTAAAGAATAATTTTTTTTTTATCATAATATTTTTATTTTATTTATAAATATATTAAAATGTTATACAAACATTATATAAATATTTTCATTTTATCATAATAATAAAGTTAAATTATCATCATACAAATAAATATTAAACTAAACTATGATTTTTAATACATTAAAATGTTAAATGGTGATTTTTAGCATATAAAAAACATAACTTAATACTTAATAGAAATAAAGTATTAAAAAACAAACAGCTAAATACTTGTAAACCCTAATTCCGATAAAAATTCTATTTAGAATTAAAGTAAAAAAATAAGACAAACAAGCGCTACCTAAAAATAGGAATAAGACCTTACCAATTATAGCATAGTAGTTGTCGAAGGAATGGTTGCTTAGGCAAGTTCTAAATCCTGCATGGTCAAACCAAACAAGCCATGTTGGTTGAAAAAGTAAGAAAATAATAAAATATTAGGTTTGGGGCTATAAATTCGATCTTACCTTCCAGTGTAATGAACTTGGGGTTAATCAAGGGATCTGTTAATAGAAGAGGATATATTAAAATTAATGAGAGGGAAAACTTGTTTAAATGACCATACTAATATCATTAGTTGGTAATACGGATAAAGTTCAATTGACTAGAAAGAAGAAGAAGAAGAAGAAGAAGAATCGGAGTAGCTCCTACAACATCTGCACAAATTACAGTACGCAAGAAACCCATGTGCAAACCCCGCAGGCATTAAACCGCCAATAAGGTCATTAGAGTTATGAACTGCATATATATTTATATACAAAATTTCTTAAGTGCTTAATCTGGATCAAATCTCACTATATGATGATGCATACAGAAGCCAGTGCCTCATAGTTGTGTTTGGTTAATAGAAAGTACTGATGAAAATATGTGAAGAAAAATGATTTTCTCAGGTTTGGATTTTTATAAAATTTAAAAAAGAAAATTATATAAAGACTTACAAAATTTAACATTTAGGTATGTTTATGTCTGTTGTTCGGGAAAATATGAGAGTAAAAACATGTTTGGTTTCTATTTTATTTATTTTTATTTATTTTTAGGTTTGAAAACATAAAGAAACATAAAAACATTAAATTCAAAGAACAAAAAAAAGTTTTCAGACAACACCAAAATGGTGGTCTTTGTTTTCAAAAATTGTTCTCATGAACAGCTTTTCAACAACATAAGCCAAACAAGCCTCAATCTACTTATTAATAAGTTAAAATAAATACAATTAGTTTAAGAATTAAATACCTTAGCACTAGAGTAAATCAATGTTACATGTACGTATTATTCATCTTAGTAGTACCTTGAAATAATTTACTATTTTTGTGTGATCTTCAAGATCATTGTAGAAGTGGACGACGGCTCACATTTTATTGTATTCTCATTAAAATTTAGAACGCATTGTGTCTCATTCCGGCCACATTCTTCGTAATGGAAGGGTAAAAATGAAATTTCAACACCCCGAATACACTCTTTCTCAAACTTACATTGAACGGGTTGTTGTGATCCGACCGCATTTCACCAATCGAGCAACCATGGTCAAATGCGTTCGAAAACTCGATCGAGTCCGTACGACTTCATCTCACCTTTTATTAGTACCGACAAATTCGAATTGAGTCAATAACGATATTAAAAATATTAATAAATATTTGAATTGATAGGCATCTAAAAGGGCCCGCCCGAGGTAGCCCGGTTGGCTCCTGGCCAACTGATGGGCTTTATTCTACTAAGCCCGAGAGGCCAAGCCCGCCTGCTCGTTGAGCTGGCGGGTCGCGTGCCATTTCAGCCCTGGCCAACACTGCTCGAATCGATGCTTTAGGTCCCCGTAGCTCGCCTTGGCTCCACCCAGAGGTCCGCCCAGAGCCCACCCAGAGGCTGCCCGTAGGCTCCACCCAGAGGTCTGCGAAGCCCACCTGTAGTTCGTCAGAAGTCTGCTGAGCCCTAAAGCTCCGCGTATAGTTCGCCTGAGTCCATCTAAAAGCCCACTAAGTTCGCCAAGTTCCCTCAACCTCCATTTAGGTTTTTTATTTTAAATCGTATTCAAGCTTAAATAAAAAGAAGCTTTTTTAAAAATAATTCAAAATGAAAAAATACATCATTTAAAAATTTTATTAACAACATAATTACATTTGTAAACGTATTTAAAAGCTTTACATCACTACAAAATAAGACATCCCAATTGAAGCGAGACCTACTTATTCACAATCATTCAGATTCTTCAACCATGCTAAAATAAAAATACAATATACATTTCCAATAAAATATTTTAATCATTATTGGTGACTAGAACTATTCGATCCATTCATGTCTGACATTTTTAAGTTCAGACGCCCATTAGTTTAGCTTTCGAACATGATCATGCAATTCACCGCTTAAACGCCACCTTTAACATACACGCTTCGGACATTGGAGCGACAATTACATTCATAAATTCACTCTTCCACTGCGACTAAAAATCGCCGATGCAATCAGACTTCACAGCACTTAATACATCACGTTTGCAATAATAGATAACACCAGATGAATTCATGTTTTTCCACCATTCTAAAATATCGTAAAATCTTCATTATCTTCACCTAATCGTTTCTACAATCTAAACATCTATCTATCCGTCGTATTATTCTATAATCCAATGTCAGTTTTCTTTTTCTACTTTAACATTTCTAAAGGGCTTTTATAAAAGACGAGGGAAATTTCCTTGTCGCGACTTACGATTTTATCAAACTAATATTATTACCATATTTTTCTTTATAAATATTATATAAAATATATAATAACGAATTTACTTCATTTTTAATTTCTTCAATTTTATTTGATCTTCATCAGGCCAATTCCAACCATTCATCTAAAGATCGCACCTAATCTGGGTGATCCACACCAAACCAATATAATAAATTAAATGTATTTCTCCTGTCATTTTTTAATTTTTCTATCATTGCAAAAATTGTATCATTAAAATTCCATAACTTCTAAATAATTCAAGACTATATAAATACTAAATTTATTTGCATAACGACCGACATGTTTCTGATATCACACTACAAAAAATATTTGTTCAAGTGATCAAAAATTTCAAAAAGATCTCAGAGAAGGTCCGCAATGTGCTAATTCATAATCATTTACTATATCAACATCTACATTATTATTATTATTTCAGATAATTGCATTTCAGATAATCAGACTACTTTTATATTTTCAGAATATTTTCAGAAGTCTATATGTAATCTCCATCTGGGCCATAGACATGCCTAAACTTATATTTTTCTTTTCATATTTCGTGAATTTTGCAACAATCAAAAATAATTCACGTTGGCTTTAACAATTAATATTATAGCTTAATGTTCTAAATTTTTCTAATGTGTCACTAAATTTGGTTAATCCATCTTTACAATCAAATTTTAAAATACGCGCACAACAACGTACGCTATAATAATTTTGCATGATCATCGCTTATTTGCCAAAATCTTTTTGCACTCAGATACATTATTACTCAAGATTATCTAACGTTATTTGTGAAATATTTTATCAGCGAATACCCAAATCTATAATTTCATCATTTATTGCTTCGATATATTGCACTCATTACGCGTGAAAGTATTTATTTGCTTTTAAATGAAATTATTCTTTTATTTAACATCCATTCACTATCTATATAATGCAGCAGTAATACATAAAAACCTCTATGCATTGTAAAGATGCCCAAATATCGACAAAGTTAAACAAATTCTTTCCTTCAAAATTCGCAAAATATTGTTTCAAATTTTTCGCTCGTTTAAATTTTTTCATAATATCTCTTTTAACAAAGATCTTACCAACCTTCAATCGAAGGATTAATCAACGTTTCACCAAGCTCTCTCGAATAATCACGGCCCATCATATTAAAATACTGCTCTCAATTTCTTATTACGTAATCAACCATTCCTTTACGATGCTAGATCTATCATAAAGAAAATGTTTTTAAATTTCCACATTCATCTTTACCTAATCACAGATATAATTTCTATTATCTACATTATTCTTAATTTTACATCGCTCATCGCCTTTAAAAACGATTACGCTTCGACCGATCCACCACTGCTAAGCTCATATAAATTTTACATTTCGCTTTATTTCTTTTATTATTTCTAAAATTATTTCTATTCTATCAAAAAAATTACATATATTCAACTAAGTTATTAACGATTTATTACGACTGTGGTTACATTTATTACGCACTATCCATATTAAAATTATTAATAAAATATTATACTAAAAATAAAATACAATGAATCAAATAAAAGGGAAACAAATGTTAAAAATAGAGGCCTTATAAATATTACTCAATCAAGATCGTTCGTAAATTCTTAAACCGAATCATCGGAAATACCAACGCCGATTCAGACCACCAATACCACTAATGTGAATACGTACAACAATCAATAAACCATGACAAAAGAATACTTGAAAGAAATCGCAAAGGTCAATCTATAGTGACGTAAAAATCACAGACAATACTAAAAATTAAGAGACTCATACAGATTTGATGTAAAAACAATAAAAAAAAAAATTAAAAAATTAGCAGAAAGAACTGGGTCATACGACCATAGCGAACACGGAGAGAGAGCTGCAGGGCCATAGGTAGCCCACCTGGCCATACGACCGTCGGCCGCCAAAAAAAAGTGGGGAAGGACAGCGGCGTGTGGCGAGAGAGGAGAAATGAGGCTAAAAAGTGGGACCCAAGCATGTGGGGTGTGGGGTGAGGGGAAGGGGCAGGGCAGGGGGAGAGGAGAGAGAAAAGATATGAGTGCCAGAAGTAGGTAGAGAGCAGAAGAGGTCCAGAGGGGGTCTCACGGGGGGTCCTGGGCAGGGTCCTGGGAGGGCCGGGCTGGGGCCCTAAGAGATCTCACGGGGGCTCGCACTGGGTATCTCGACAAATCTGGGCCCAAACGGGGTCCTGGGCCCACGGTCTCGTAGGGTTCATTGGGCAATTGGTCGAGCTGTCCAAAGACAGTCACGGCCCACCACCCGCCTAAAAATCAAATCTCTGCCCGCCCCTACTGGCTGACTATTGACCGGCCTATGTTCCTACCCGAACTGTCACGGCACCACGGCCACCACCCTGGCCGGCCCGCTGGAGCATGCCTATTACATGTACGTATTATTCATCTAGTAAAGACTCAACAATTCTTACCATTTCTCGCGCGATCTTCAAGATCATTGTATGGGACGACGGTCACATTTTATTGTATTCTCATTAAAATTTAGAACGCATTGCAATCTCATTCGCCACATTCTTCAGAATGGAAGGGTAAATGAAATTTCAACACCTGGTCACACTCTTCTTGCAAATTCGACATTGAACGTTGTCGGATCAACGCGCCTTCACCAATCGAGTAACCATGGTC
This sequence comes from Tetrastigma voinierianum, assembly GCA_016808115.1. Classification (NCBI taxonomy): domain Eukaryota; kingdom Viridiplantae; phylum Streptophyta; class Magnoliopsida; order Vitales; family Vitaceae; genus Tetrastigma; species Tetrastigma voinierianum. Next base: position 26,320 of record JAEQBH010006471.1, read on the forward strand.
AGTTTAAGGTTCGAAAACTCGACGAGTCCTGCATTTTACTTTTCATCTCAATTTTTATTAGTAATCGACAAATTCACTGAGTCAATAAATTTATATTAAAAAAAAATATTAATAATTATTTGAAAGGAATATAAAATTACATATAATATTTAGACTATATTCCTTTAGGTTAACTTGACGCTCAAATAAATTATTTATATTTGGAGTTTTCATATTCTTATGAAATATATATAATATGCATTTGATGGAATCATCCTTATCCTCTGTCTATTGGAAACATCAAGGTAGGGGGAAAATAAAAATGAAAGAAAAAAACAAAATAGAATTATGAAATTAAATAAAAATTGTACATTTTACAGATTGTGATAATCAGACTACCTTTTTATATTTCAGAATATTTCAGAAAGTTCATGTTATAATTTCATCTAATTTATCTAAACTTATATTTTTCTTTCCATATTTGCAATTCTTTTGCAACAATAAAAAATAATTCATGTTTTTCTCGTAACAATTAATACTATATGCAATGTCTCTAATTTTTTCTAATGTACTATCAACTTGTTTTAATTCATCTTTTACAATTAAATTTAAAATACGTGGCACAACAACGTCTATAAATAATTCCCTGTAATGATCCTCTTTTATTTGCCAAAAAATCTTTTAATCTTTTTATCGTATCATTATTAGAAGCATTATCTAAATGTTATTGTAAATATTTTTCACGAATACCTAAATTTATAATTTCATCATTTATTGCTTGTTATATTTTTACCACTATGCGAGTATTTATCGCTTTAAATGAAATTATCTTTATTTAACATCCATTCACTATCTATACGAAATAAAGAATACATAAAAAGCTCTACGCATTAAAGACGTCTAACATCGACGTTAAACAAATTTTTCCCTTCAAAATTTGTAAAATATTTTTTTAAATTTTCTTCTTCGTTTGAAATTTTTTCATAATACCTTTAATGTAAGATTTCCGAACCAACATTCAACTGGCGATTAATCAACGCTCAATCGTTTCAATACGGCATTTCCATCATATTAAAAGGCCACTACCTCTATTACAGAATCAATCATTCCTTCACTTAATACTACACTCATCATGTTAATTTTTTTAAATTTCCACATTCATCTTTACCTTAATTGCATATACTTTTAACATCTACATTTTATGCTTAACTTTTACTGCTTCATTATGTCTTTTTGTATTTACTTCAGGCCCGACTCGATTCACTACTGCTTTGCTACAAATTTTACATTTCGTTTTATTTCTTTATTATTTTCTAAAATTATTTCTATTCTATCAAAAAATTTCACATTTGAACTAAATTTTTGCATTTAATGATGCAATATGGACTAGAAGAAGATGCACACGCACTATCCATATTAAAAATTATTAATAAAATATTATACTAAAAAAATGAATCAAAATAAAATGTAACAAACAAATGTTAAAAGTAAAGGTCGGTAAATATTACTCAACTGATATCGTTCTAAATTCCTTAAAAATCGACTATCGAGTCACCAATGCTGATTTGCAATTTTTGCATCTACCAATAATATCAATGTAATACGTAAGCAATAAAGAATACCAAAACGGTATTAAAAGAACGTGGAGAAAATTGAGTGAACTCAGAGAGTAAACGAAATTAAGACTTAATTACGAAATTCAGAACAAAATGTGTAAGATTTATGTGAGAAAAAAGAAGTGAAAAAAAAAGGAAAGGTTCTAAGTTCCAACGATCACATGACCTGGGAAGGAGAATATTATCACCATGAAGCCAACTGGCCACACGACCGCTGGAATTTGAAATGTAGGTTGCAGGCCTATTGGAGGGAAGGAGGAAGGGTGGGAGAGGAGAGGAGAGAGAGCCGGAAGGAAGGGGAGGAGAGGAGGGTGTGCGGCTTCAGATGGAAAGTGGGAGGCCTGTTGGCTCGGGGCCCCCAATGAGCATGGGCCTTAAAATCTTTGCCGGCAACAGCTCCCAATGATTGGTACAATGCTCCAAATTAACATACTTTTTTCTGCCGAGATCCGTTATCCTAAGTCTGTACTTTGCCCAGAATTCAATCACCTGCCTGATGAGTGATGACCAAGTTATGGCCTAAACACTAAAGTCACACTCCAAATACCGTAAACCGGTTTCAAAATGTAGCTTCCACTACGAATTTTATGGATTCAACGGCGCTCTAAATTACCACACTTATTTCAAGCCGAGATTATTTTCCTGTAAGATACTTATCGAGAAATTTGAATCACTCAATTTGGATTAATGATGACCAAGTTATGGCCTAAACATCAAACTCGTACTCAAAACAAGACTAAATCCACCCAAACACATAGCTTCACTGACGAATTTTCCTGGTCCAACAGTCCAAATTAATACACTCATTTCATGAGATTGCTCTTCTATAAGTCGAGTTTACCTAGAAATTTGAATCACTCAATTTAGATGAGTGATGACTAAGAAAAAAACCTGGGTTTTGGAAAAAATTTGACATCTCCCCTAAAACCCCAACATTTTCTTTATACAAATATTCTCAATCGGTGACCACAACCAACTCGCCAAACAACCATAAAACTGAGCTGCCACTCAACAACCATCATTATTATACAAAGTTGTGGTTTTCCCCAAAACCCAAACATCATCGCAAGGTTTTAGGTTTAGTTTTCATACCTAAATCTCTGCAATCTCTTCTTTCTTTCTTTCTTCTTCTTCTGATCACATAAACCTCTTTATTACATGGAGTAATTCAAACCAAAGTCAGCTTCTTCCTCTCACTCCCATATATACCCTAGCTCAAAACCCAAAGGAGAAATGTCTTATTTACAAGACCAATATTTGGTTTTATCCCTATCCTTCACAAGGCCATGTTTGGCAAACCTATTTTTGCATTATTATTTTCTATTTTTGCAATTAAAGTTCTTTCCTTTCTCTTTCTATATTTACACTCTCCAACTTATCAATATTTCTATATTGGCATATAAACTTATTATCATATGACCTTTAAGTCATGGATTGGTAAATTACTAATTTAACCTTGACTCTTGGATTAATCTCGAATATTTATCATTTCTCACCTTTAGCAATATTAATTTTTGAAAAATTCAAAATTAACTTATATTATACCCTAAACATGTTATAAAATTATCAGGGTATAATTTAGGGTGTTACAACTCTCCCCCCCTTAAAAGAATTTCGTCCTCAAAATTATTATCTGAATTGAACAATTGAGGGTACTATACCCTTATAGTTACTTCTGGCTCCCAAGTGGCTTCTTCCATGCCATGATGTTTTCAGAGCACTGTAATGACTCCCAAATTATACCCTTAGCCATTACATGTTTAGGTATACTAAAGTAAAAGTTGTATTTCTTAAATCAAGTATCGAGGGTAAATTGGTAAATTGTAAAATGAGGACCCAAAGGCTATTATGTAAAAAGAGTATATAATGTAGGAATTGATGTTCATTTTGCAACAGATGAGAGTTGAAGGACCAAATAGCAAAAAGACCAAAAAGGAAGCCAAAAATTGGGATAAGACCAAACATGGTCTTAGAATTTTTCATTTTTGGCATTAAAGGCTAGGGCTTTCCGGTGGGGAGAAGGAGAAAGAGAGAAGTGAAGAAGAGAAGAAGAAGAAGAAAGGAAGAAAAGGAAGCTAGTTAAAGTGTTCAAGATCAAGGTATGGAAACTATATGTATATGGATTACTAGTATGGAACCTACATGTATGGAAAACCCTCTTTGTCTAAGTTTCAGGTAGGAAAATCCTATTAGAAATGTTGTGGGTTCGTATAAGATGAGTTTTATGGTTTATTTTGAGTTTTGGTTGAGTTGGTTTTGGTTTGGAAGGAAAATTCCGATGAAAAGGGTTAAATCATGCCATTTATGCATTCAGCACGACACCTCTATGCCTAGGAGTAGGAGGCGTAGGAGTGTATGCCTAGGCGTAGAGCTCTGCCTAGGTGGAGGTCACTACGCCTAGGCAAACCTGAGCCTAGAGTTTCTGCACTTTTTGGTCCCGCCTAGGGCGCAGCTAGTTGGTTTCGCCAAGGATAGGCATTCAAGGTGATTATGTTTCACAAGATATGCAATAAGAAATTCAAATCGCTTCTAACCGCAAGTGTACGTCATCAAGTAACATGTACTCACTGCACGTATCGATCTGGCCAGGAAAACCTTAATCGTAGTGGGCTAAGTACCAAACTTATAATATTTATTTAATATTCAAACTAGCAATTGTGATGGTTTAGCGAAAGTAAAACTAGATTAAATTACTACTAATGTAACAGTGCGTTGCAGAAGTAAAGATGGTCAAATGGGTGCAAAAAGGTTAGGGTGTTGGTGTTGTTGGACAATCCTACTATTTAATGCTGAGGTTCCATTCCATTATCTAATATACGCATTCTCCAAGGTGGTTCTTATCTAATGTAATTAAAGCCTTTCTTAAGGTCATTTAACCTCCCTTTATCACTAGGTTTCGCTCCTCGCTCAACTCCTAAGCATTAAAGGTGCATGAAATTCAAAGAACTCCAAGCCTCCTAATTATTGATAATCCATATTGTCAAGTTTATTAAAGTTAACTCCACCTACGTCTAATTCTTCATTCACTTTTCAGATCTTTACAAAGAACCACTCACATATTAAGATCGACGTGAATTAATATGTCGATTTCAACCAAGCATGAGTTAATGGTAAAACAAATATATATAAGATAATGGAATTAAGAAAAGTCAACACTCTAAAACATAGTATTCATGTCCAATCTACATCAAATACCTGAAACACAAATGAAAATTCAAGATGATGTCTACTATAAATAATAAGTAAGACTCGAGAACTAGAACAGAGAAGACTTCAAAGATCAAGGAATGGATGATCTTCGATTCTTCAAGTCTCTCTAAGACAAGCCTTCGCCTCTTCCTCTGATCCCAAATCAAGCTCCTCATACCTTAGCTAGTCAATGATTTTTCGAACCCCTTTAATTTGACTCTCCCGTTCCTTTTATAGCGTCTTCACGAGATAAGGTTTGTTAAGTTTTCCCTGCAATGTCATGACGCCGACATCGCTACGTCGGGACATCGCGATGTTGGCACGCCGCACCATTCTCTTCTGGGGATTCCTACAAAGGTCGGCTTCCAAGATCTCTTCCTACAAAACCCAATGCAAAATAAATATTAGAAAAAGTAACAAAACGAGTAATATATATATATATATATATATATACAGGTTATATATATATAAGGAATGATCCAAATCTTACTAAATCCTGGTTTGTAATGAGTGTTTTAAGATCAACACCTGAAAGGCGTAGTATCAGGCTTCGCCTGTGTACAATTCCGCAAGTTCCTGCTTTGTTCATCTCTCTTCCTGTTAATTCTAATAATCATTCATCGATTAATCGAGGATCCTGGGGTCATGAATGAAAAGGTCCGCACAAGTATAAAAAGAGTATGATAAATGCTTTATACTCACTCGCAAAGCTAAGCTTTATCTCGTGGATCCCTGTCAAGTAAACATTATTTTCGCCTCTTATTTACCAATGATTAAGAAAATATAACAAGTCTAGTAATAGATATAATTATAAGTGTCCAGAGAGATCTGATAAAGGAAATTAAAATAAGCACCGTCCAGCGCCACAATCACCCCATCGTTACGCTGACTCTGCCACGCAGCACGCCTCGCGAGCGTGATCACACCCCTTGCTTGGCAAGCACTGGTCACTCGCTGGCTGGCAAGCACCGGCCTCCGCTCACGCGACGACACTTACATCAGGCTACAACACCTCCGTTTACGCGGCGCATTAATGCCTCTATTCAAGACGTGACCGCAGATCTTCGAAAGTACCTATCAGGTTGCGCCCTCCCATTTATTATTTATATTCATACATGAAAACATTTATATGATAAGAATCAATAATGAACAATAAGAAAGCATAAGAAATTAGTTATGTTCTTTAATGTAATTTACGTACCTTCGCATAAGATCTCCTGGCTCAATTCTATGGGAAATATGAAATTTCGCGAGTAAGAATTATTTTATATGAAAACTCGTTATAAAATTCTGTTATAATGAACTTTATTTTTATATGCATTATGTTATATGTATCTTGTAATTGTGACTACTCCAAGTGATGATATCTGTTATCTGCTTCTCTCTGCTTATATGCTTATGGGTGTTTCCATCCGTAGGTACTCAGCCTCGAAGAGGACATCCGAGGCATTCTCGCATCTCACAGGCCAACACAATGTGACGTCCACCCATATAGGTTTTTGATTTTGTTTTGTAAATGTAAATGTAAAGTTTTTGTAGCTACCGGAGTTCAGTGTTACAAGTGAATGGTAACACGCTAGCCGATCCCGATTCGACCCGACAATGATCCGAATTAAGTCCTGGGCGATAATATCTATACTATATACTATATACCGGACTCTCATCGACTGCTCTTCGCAGGTGTACTGTACCGTGGGTATACAAACAATTTCTGTAATAACAAAACTTCATTTCATATACAAAAGAACTACCAACGGAGCGGTGTCCATATAAAAATTCCACATATACCGAGTCCCATTTGATTTATACAAATACTTATACATGTACATTTTCTATTGAATATATTTTGGTAAAGAATGAATACAAAATATAATCATACTCTCCATTGGAATTTAATATCTTTATACATATACATATCTAATACAAAAACATCGAGATCAAGTATGTGAGCCTATGGAGCACCTCCATCTCTATGATGGCCTCGCTTCACGATGTGGAATGTCCTCGGCCCTCTAGCCTCCTTTTCTAAGACTACACTGGGATTAACACCCGCATAAGCTTTACGCTAGTGGGAACATAAGCTGACAACCACCAATGGCGACCGGTCACAAAGCTTACATATGCATTTCATATCTATACATCTTACAATAACTTTCATTACTTTATCTTCTGCTGATGCCTATCGATGTCAAATCTTTTTCTGCTGTATGTTCTATGTTCATATCTCTTATCTATACTTTTCGTATTCCTATTTCTATACTCTTACATATTCTATACTTATCATGTGTCTATCTTTCACACTTTGTCATATGTTCTTCAATGTTCCTATTCTTTTAGTTACATATCATGTTCTAGTCTATATCTCAGAATAATCGAAATATACCATGTCAAGCCAACATGTTATGGGTATAATAAAAGTAAAAGTATATTATCCGAAATAAAATTAAAGATAAAAATAAAATAAGTAAGAACTTGAAATTAATACAATAGTTAAGGGTAAATTAATAAATTACCAATTCATGACCCCAGGGTCATAAGATAATAAGTTCATATGCCAAAGTAGGAATATGCATAAGTTAAATTAAAAGTAAAAGAGAGTCAAGGACCAAAGGGTAATAAAGAAAGATATTGTGAATAAAATAAGGAAGAAAATTGTAAAGAGACAAGTGGCTCAAGGTGAGGAGGTTTCCTCCTTGATCGATGGTCGAGATGCTCCAAAAGAGAGAAAGTGAAATAAAAGGGGATAAGATCAACATGATAAGACTAAAAATAAATATCTCATTTTCGGTCTTGGGAGAAAGAGAGAGCAAAACGGATAAGAGAGAAGAGAACATGAAAGAAGAAGAAGAAGAAGAAGAGAAAAGAGTTAAGAAAGAAGGAAAAGAAAGAGAAGATCACAGGTATGGAACTAGGAATATTTGTATGGATACATGTCTTGGGTTGTATAGAACTATGAATAATTGTAAGGAACTATGAAATTGAGTATGGATACATGTCTTGGGTTGTATGGAACTACTGAAATTGAGTATGGATACATGTCTGTATTGTAATAACTACTAAATTTGAGTATAGTTTTTAAGGAAACTACGGAGTATGGAAATTCAGCTTTTGGTCTAGACAGTTTAGATACATGGTTTAGAACCTCTATCTTATGTAAAAATGGTTTGGGCTTAACCCAAACTCATTTCGTGTAGGGTTGAGCGAGAAAAGTTCTGCTGCTCCTATAGTTAAAGTTATGGGATAGGGCTAGTGCAATTAGAACCAAGTAAATTTTCGTATTTTTGATCCTACGTATTATCCGGACCTTAGAACTTATTTTTGGATAAGAAATAAAGGGAATTTGGAAGTGAGTCCTTCTAGTAAAATGTAGCCACATCAATGAAATTGATGTTAGGCTTTTGAATTTCTCGATTTGGACCTTTGTAGACCAAGTTATAGTCCTTTTACCGAGGTTAGCTCAACTAGATCTGGTCGGTCAATTCGTCCAGCCAACAACTAGCCGGACTCAGAACGGCTTTTTTGGGTTAGAAATAAAGAGAATTTGGCAGTAAGGCCTATGGCAATTGTATCCACATCAATGAACTTGATGTTAGGCTTTAACTTTCTCAATTCGACCCTCGTAGACCAAGTTATGGTCTTTTACTCGAATAAATGAGCTTGCGCACCACGTATCATGCAAATAGAGTCGCAGACTCATGCCAGAGGTCGTGCTGCACTCAGGGCAAAGAGGTCAGCAGACCTCATGGGCCAGAGGTCGCAGGAGGCCGGCAGACCATGCAATGCAGGCTCGCCAGACCTCATGCCAGAGGTCGGGGCCAGGCCTCATGCAACAGAGGTCACGGCACTTCATGCAACAAAGGTCAAGAGGCCGCAAACCTCATGCAGCAAAGGGTCACAGACCTCAGCGCGCAGGAGGTCAGCGCACTCATCCTCAGAGGCCGCCAGACTGGCCCGTAGCTCGCCGTCCCTGTCTGTGTCACCGTCAGATTTGACTACGCATGACCTCCAACTTGGAAGGTCATAACTTCTTCGTCCGAACTCGCTTCTCGGTGTTCTAGACCCCATGGAAAGCCCATTGAGTCAAGAATACATTCAGCATGCCTGAGGAAGATATTGGTATCGGGGACCGAGGTGTTAGAACAAGCTCAACCAGGTCACGCTCGGCTGGGCTAACTACGTATGACCTCCAACTTCGGAAAGTCATAACTCCTTCGTCCGAACTCCGATTCGCGTTCTCGACTCCCGCTGGAGCTCCGCCGGTCAAGAACATTGATATTCTGAGGAGATATTAGGTGTCAGACTGAAGTGTTAGACCGAGCTCACTGAGGTCAGGTCAGCTCGTCCAGTTCAGGATTTGACCACGATGACTCCAACTTCGTAGCGCCTACATCTCCCTTCCGTCCGAACTCCGATCTGGTGTTCTGACTCTAAGGAAAGCCCATTGAGTCAAGAATCCATTCATACATAGTATGATAAAATTGGAACTCATTAGGTCTATAAATAATGAAAAACAGTAAGTAGATATGATAATCATAGTATAACATGCATAATATAAGATAGATATGAACAAGAAATAAAAACATAAGTAGTTTTGATATGAAAAGGAATATAGAAGAAAAGAATAAAATGATAAGCTCAGAGAACACGTATAATTGTATGAGTGCTTAAGATCGGATATTGAATGACAAGACATATATGATCAGTGCTTCAGCACTCCTGCTAGTGCTACAACGCTTCACATATGATCGCTGCTTCTGGGCATCGCATATCAGAATACCCCAAAATATACCCTAGTCATTTCAACATGTTTAGGATATTTTAGGTAAGATAAATTAAATTTTTCGTGAATTAAATGTGAAAATATAGAAATTTAAAACCCGAAAAATTTTGTGAAGATTTAAGGACAAAAGTGCAATTTGTCAAAAAGGGGCCTCAAAGACATGAATTGAAAAATAGAGGTCAAAGTGGAAATAACATAACTTGAAATAAAAATTAGTAGAAGAGGGAGGACCAAAAAGGTAAATAAAGGAAACTTTCATTATAATGAGACCAAAAATATCCCATTTTTTTGGTCTCCAAAGAGAGCATGCGGTTGGGAGAGAGAGGAGGAGGAGAAAAGAAGAAGAAGAAGAAGAAAAAGAAGAAGAGGCCAAGAAAAGGTATGGATACATGCCTTTGTATGGAAATTCTAAAGTTTTGGTATGGATTTTTCATGGAAAGCAAGAAAATTATGGTTTTGTATTGATTTCTAGGGATTTTTATGAGTCTTAAACTTTAGTTTAGTTAGGAATTGATCATAACTCTAGGTTTGAATGAAATTGAGTTGAAAAACTCTAGCTTAGTTAAAATAAGCATGGAATTGCCCTTAATTCTATGTTTTTGTATAAGAATGGTGGATTTATATAAAATATGTATGGAGTTATATGGATTCGCACTCCTGGTTCAGGTTCTTTCCTCTTCGATTTGTGGCTTTGGATTTTGTATGGATTTTGAATGGACTTTCTTTAGATTTAGTATGGTTTTGAGTATGGAAACTAAGAGCTTTTGGATGGTTTGTAAGGATGGTTATGGGTTAGTGTGAATTTGTGGACTTTTATATGAAATCCCTCATTGAGCTAAGATTCGAGGTATTAGAAAGTGTAATTACTGTTAGTGGGTATGAAATCTTCCTCCCCTTTCGAGGATGGATTGTAAAATATGTATGGATATGGAAGTTGGTTTATTCCTACTTTTGGGGTGAATTAAGATTGATTGTAGAATGGTTTTGGTGCCGTGATTGTGGCATATCATGTGGTCTAAATTGGGAGGATATTGTCGCCGGTGGACAAAGGTTGTTCCGGGATGGTTTCCTCGTTGAAACTGGCGTGTACTGCCGCTACAGATCCTCCCGCACGCTAAGGTAGCCACGCCAGAGCGTGGCTGGGTACTTCCTTGGCACGCTCGGCGTGGAATCCACGCCGTAGAGCGTGGCTGGTGCATCCTCCGCACGCCTGTGGCGTGGACTCACGCCATAGCGCAGCCCCGCACAATGTTAACCCTCCAACTTTGGATGCGCATAACTTCTTCGTCCGAAATCCGTTTTTAGTGTTCTTAGACTCTATGGAAAGCCCTTTGAGTCTAGAATCCATCCATATATATGTTGATACAATATTGAGCTTATAATAAGTGCGAAATGATAAAGATAGTGGCTGCTGCTACTGCAGTTGCTGTAAATTGCTGATTTTCTTCCCAGCTTGCAATGTGCATAACTTCTTCGTTAGAACTCCGTTTTGGGTGTTCTTAGACTCTATGGAAAGCCCTTTGAGTCTAGAATCCATCCATATATAGCTTGATACAATATTGAGCTTATAATAAGTCCGAAAATGATAAAAGATAGTGGCTGCTGCTGCTACTGCAGTTGCTGTAAATTGCTGATTTTCTTCCCGGCTTGCAATGTGCATAACTTCTTCGTTAGGAACTCCTGCTTTGGGTGTTCTTAGACTTCTATGGAAAGCCCTTGAGTCTAGAATCCATCAATATATAGCTTGATACAATATTGAGCTTATAATAAGTCCGCTGAAATGAGATAAAGACAGTATTGTTACATTACAGTTGCTGTAAATTGCTGATTTTCTTCCCACTGTACAGCACAACTTCTTCGTTAGGAACTCCGTTCTTTGGGTGTTCTTGACTCTATGGAAAGCTCATTGAGTCTAGAATCTAACCATATGCTATTTAATGGAATTCAGTATCAATATCATGTACCCTGATTGTTAAAATTTAAGTGTACTAATAGCTTGCTAAAGTCAATTGAACATATGATAAGAAAAGAGATAGATATAACCAAGAAATAGCAAAATACGATTTGATATGTAAAGGAGCATAGAAGAAAAGAATAAAATGATAGTTCAGAGAAAACGATAATCAGAGGGAACGCCTAAGACCAGGTATGAAAATGACACGACACGTTTTGAATAAAGGCTACGGCACTCCTCGTTCGATTAGTGCTACGACACTCCGATTAGTACTTTGCATTCCGATTAGTGCGCTACTAAGATTCTCGATTAGTACTTCGTACTCCCGATTAGTGTTACTAAGACTGTCGATTAGTGCTTCGTATGACTCGATTAGTACTTAAGACTTCGACAAGGTTACGACACTGCTCGATTAGTGCTTCTCAAGACTGCCTTACTCATTTATTAGTACCGGTTCAAAGAATTCTACGCTATATGATAATAACCTGATAATGAATAAGAGGAAACAAATGTGTGTATCGTTCGATTCAGACACTAATGAAAGTATTTCGTATCACGAAGCTCGTAATTCCCGCAGAGATCCAAACAAACGTGAATCTTATAAGCATAAGTACCAGATAAGTCCAGCATATGAATGTATGCACTCGAGACCGTTATTGTTATACACTATTATAACTGCGGTATATGCATATTACCTATGTTTCACTAAGCTGAAGCTTAGCACGGGGTTTTTAACTGAGATGTACGTATGAAAAGATAAATGAATATTCCGCATTCTCACGCCAACACACGAGTAGGGTTCATCAATGTAGTTCCGCATTCCGAAAGAATGTAAATGTATAGTTTTGAATATGTAAAATGGGACTCGTGATCGATATATGACATCAGAAACACCACTATGGTGATAGTTTCATTTTGGACTTTTTGAATATAATATGCTGATATAGTTATAAGAATTGATATATTAATGTCTCATAAAGGGTAAAGAGTCCTGAAGATATAGTTGCGTCTCGAAACTGGTTTCTGATCCGCTCAATCTGCCTGACCGCATCGGTGACAAGTTGGTATGAGAGCCAAGGTTTAAAGCTCGGACGAAGCTTTGCATTAAGAATGTACCTATATAGTAAACGTGTCGCCTAATGCGATATCTTTGTTTTCAGGTAATCGGCCTAGAATGGATCCACCTTCGTGAAGCTATAGACGCAAAATAAACAAAGGCCAATCCTTTGATCAATCTCGTCTCTAGTCCGCCGCAGTCAACGATAAATGAAAATGCTTCAACTGAAGCATTGATAAAAATCTCTCAGGATATGGCAAGGGTCTTAGATCGACTCACGACCCCTCGAGCTCCCGCGCATTCAATACGAAAGCTACTGGAGTGAAGAATTCCATGGTACAAGCATGGAAGAGTCCGATAAAGCCGAGTTTTGGCTTGAAAACTGAAAGGGCTCTAGATGAAGCGAGATGTCCTGTAGACCAAAAGGTCACATGCGCTTTCATCGCCGCAAGGTGCACTATGACGCAGGAAGTCGCCTTAAGAAATCCACTACTTCCGCATCCGAAGCACTGGACTACTTTGTCACAGAGTTTAATACGAAGTATGTCACTGATGACTACAAGGAGTCAAAATGGAAGAAATTCTTGACTCTAAGACAAGGGAAAATGACAAAGGGTCGAGTACATGAGAAAGAATTTAGCCATTTAGTAAATATGCAATCTAATCCGCTTCTACGAAAATTCGTATGTGGGATACGGAGGAGGGCTTACATGAGTCTATTAAAAGGTACCTCACGGCCGTTACTTCGCTACAAGTTGTCAATTTTTATCAACTGGTACAAGCGGCTATCAAAATTGAGAAGTCGGAAATGAAGAGTCAAGAAAGAAAGAAAGAGAAAAAGTTCTCAAGAGGGGGTTCCTCTTCGGGAAAAAGACCTAGAGAGTCACAATTTGATTCAGTACAAGGCTCAGCTACAAGGGGTAGGAGACAAGACCTACTCATGACAAAGTCTCTGGCCGAGGCACCCACCCGGACAGTGAAAAATATGCATGCTCGCATTGCCAAAAAATATCAGAGCGTACTTGCAGACGAGTAACCGGGGTTGTTTCAGATGTGGGAGTTACGCATCACGTGATAGCCAACCGTCCGCGAGGGATCTGGAAGTTCTAGAAATCTCAAGGAAGGCGGAGGGTCAAATGTGCCTCCACCCAGACTTAGAGTAGGGTTAGAGGGGCCCGAAGTGGCTCTGAGAATAGGTAATGCTTGAGACGGTGAATCGTCAGCTCTGGCTTGACCCGGCCACGAGCTTATGCTATGGCTTGGGTCAAGATCAGGACATAGGGAGTTGTGCGGGTGCTGTCTCTTTGATATTGACTTGTGCTTTAATTGATCCAGGGCTCTACGCATTCCTTATATATGCATGGAACGAATGAGTGATAAATTACCCTTGATAGAAATTTGTTGGCTTATGACTGCTTGTTAAGTCATAAGGCATAGTGTTAGAGTCAACTTCATGTGTATAAAAATTGTCCTTAATGGTCCATGATAAGAATTCTCGGTTGATCTAATTGCTTTGCCTTTTCATGAAGTTGATTTGATCTTGGGAATGGATTGGTTATCCAAACATGGACCCATAGTTAGTATGATAAGAAAAGAGTTACCTTAAATGTCTTGACCTATCGGAAGTAATGTCACAAGGTATCGATGCGAATCGATGCAGAAAGTTATGTCGGCTATGGCAGGCGTTTTCGAGAAAGGTTGTGAAGCCTTTTTGGCTGATTCTTGACTCGAAGAAGCAAGTAAATTTAGAAAATGTTCTATGCAATGACTGGGGAGTTCCACGATGTGTTTCCAGAAAGTTGCAGGGAGTACCACACGAAGAAAGTGGACCTCTCTGTTAATTTGTACGAGGCGACTCTATGTCGAGGACAAATGCTAGTATGGCTCAGGCGAACTAAAGAGTTAAAGACTCAACTCACAGGGAGCTTTTGATTAGGGTTTTATCCGACCTAGTGTTTCACCTTGGGGTGCGCCGGTTTATTTGTTAAGAAAGATGGCACTCTTAGGATGTGCATTGACTACCGGCAAATAAACCAATGCTTGATTAAGAATAAGTATCTGTTGCCAGAATAGAGGATTTATTTGATCAGTTGAAAGGGGCAAGTGTCTTTTCGAAGATAGACTTGCGATCGGGATATTATCAACTCCGGGTAAAAGAGGTTGATGTCCTGAAAACAGCTTTCCGAACCCGTTATGACCATTATGAGTTTTTAGTAATGCCATTTAAGGTTGACTAATACTCATTTGCATTTATGGATTTAGTGAATAGGGTCTTCACGCCCCTGTTGGATCCAATTGTGGTGGTATTTATTGATGACATCTGGTGTATTCTAAGATGCACAGAACATGAACTTTCATTTGGATAGTATTGCAAACTTTGAAGAATGGAGTTGTTTGCAAAGTTAAATAAATGTGAATTTTGGCTTAAGGAAGTGCGGTTCTTAGGCCATATTGTATCTACTTGAAGGTATTAGAGTGGACCGGTGAAAATTGAAGCGGAGTTGTGAATTGGAAACCTCCTCAAAATGTAACCGAGGTGAGAAGTTTCTTGGGCTTAGCAGGTTATTATCGGAGATTTGTACAAGGATTTTCAGTTATAGCATCCTCACTTACAAGATTACTCCGGAAGGGAGTGAAGTTTGAGTGGGATGATAAGTGCCAATCCAGCTTTCAAAGATTAAAAGAAATACTGGTAGAAGCACAGTGTTGGTCCCATTTCGCCGGGTAGGGAATATACGATTAATACGGTGATGCTTCGAGGATAGGTTTGGATGTATTGATGCGAGGATGGGAAAAGTGGTGGCTTATGCTTCAGACCAGTTGACCGCATGACCAGAAACTATCCCACATGATTTGGAGTTAAGCGGTGTAGTGTTTGCTTTGAGAAATATCGCGATACTATTTATATGGAGAAAAATGTAGAATTTTCACTGATCATAAGAGTCTGAAATATTTGCTAACTCAAAAAGATTTGAACTTGAGGCAACGTCGGTGGTTAGAATTGTTGAAAGACTATGATTGTATAATTGATTACCACCCTGGGAAAGCAAATGTAGTGGCGGATGCCTTGAGTAGGAAAATGATTTCTGCTTTGATTTTGAAAAATTATGATTGGAGACTTGCACCTGATGGAGCCTTGTTGGCTCAATTGAGTGTGATACCGGATTTGAAGCAAATGATAGTGGATGCTCAGAAGCATGATGCCAAGTTACAAGAGATAGTTCTGTTAGTCAGTACTGGAGACAAGGCTGATTTTGCCATGGATGGAGATGGAGGTTTGTTGTACAAAAGAGCGAAGTTGTATTGTCAGAATGATATGGTTGAAAGAAGATATTATATAGAAGCCCGCAATCTTTGTTTCACCATGCATCCTGAGGTAATAAAATGTACCGGGATGTAAGCGATGATTACTCACGGTGGCAAAGGGATGAAAAGGGACATTTAGTATGTGGCTAAAGTGTCACGGCGATGTCGTAGTAAAGGCCGAACACAAGTACCATCCGGTTTATTGAATCCCCTTCCAATTCCCTAATGGAAGTAGGATAACATTACTATGGATTTCGTATCCGGTTTTCCCCTCACCCAAAGGAAACATGATGCAGTTTGGGTAATTGTGGACAGATTGACCAAGTCACGCTCGCTTCCCTCTGCGTCAAACTTGACTTCTCCATGTGGATCGTTAGCGGACCTTTATGAATGGTGCCGATTACATAGCATTCGAGTATCGATAGTGTCGGACGATCCTCGGTTTTACGTCAAGGTTAAGGAAAGAGTTAGATGACTTTACAGTAGAGTTAGATTTTAGCACTACTTTCCATCCACAAACAGATGAATGATCCCGAAAGAGTGATTAGTGTGGAAGATATGTTCTGAGGAATTTGTGTAATAGATTTAAGGAAGGGATGGTATATTCGCTCATGGAATTAAGCCTATAACAGCAGTTATCAATCGGTATTGGTATGGCCCAGTATGAGCTTTGTATGGAAGAAGATCATAGAACTCCTATGTGTTGGGCGAGATGAGCGAACATAAGATTATTAGTCTGAATTAGTAAAGGCGCGGAAGAAAAGTTCGATTATTATTGAGGAGGTTAAGGCTGCCGGTGTTAGACAAAGGTCTTATCACTGTTGAAGAGAAAGGATATAGAGTATGAAGTCGGACAAAGTGTTTTTAAAAGTATCTCCATGGAAAAGATCTCCGCTTTGGAAGAAAAGGGGCCAGGTCAAGATTCATTGGCCCTTACGAGATTTTAGAAAGAGTTGGACGTTAGCTTATCGTTTGGCACTTCCTACGGAGTTAGTCCAAATTACATGATGTATTCCATGTCTATGTAAATGAACCTCGTTCGACCATCGCACATTTTACCAATTCGGATAAGTACAAGAGAGATTTCACTTTAGGAAGAGCGAAAGCTATTCTAGATCGTGAAATAAGGTAATTACGAAACAAACAAGTCCCTCTGGTAAAAGTGCTTTGGCAACATCACGGTATGGAAGAAGCGACATGGGAACCAAAATCAACAATGAGGGTACAGTACCCTCAGCTCTTTAGTTCAGGTAATTTCGAGGACGAAATTTATTTAAGGGGGAGAATTGTAATACCCCGAAATATACCCTAGTTGTTTTCAACATGTTTAGGGTATTTTGTAGGCAGAAATTAAATTTTTCGTAAATTAAATGTGAAAATATAGAAATTTAAAAACCCGAAAATTTTGCAAGATTTAAGGACAAAAGTGCAATTTGTCAAAAAGGGGCCTCAAAGACATGAATTGAAAAAAATAGAGGTCAAAGTGGAAATAACATAACTTGAAATAAAATTAGTAGATGAGGGAGGACCAAAAGGTAAATAAAACTTTCATTATAAAAGGAGGAGAGACCAAAAAATATCCCACATTTTTTTGGTCTCCAAAAACATGCAGTTTGGGAGAGAGAGGAGGAGGAGAAAAGAAGAAGAAGAGGCCAAGAAAAGGTATGGATACATGCCTTTGTATGGAAATTCTAAAGTTTTGGTATGGATTTTCATGGAAACGAAAATTATGGTTTGTATTGATTTCTAAAGATTTTTTATGAGTTCCAAACTTAGGGTTTAGTTAGGAATTGATCATAACTCTAGGTTTGAATGAAATTGGGTTGAAAAACTCTAGCTTAGTTAAAATAAGCATGGAATTGCCCTTAATTCTATGTTTTTGTATAAGAATGGTGGATTTATATAGAATATGTATGGAGTTATATGATTTGCACCTTGGTCTAGGGTTCTTCCCTCTTTGATTTGTGGCTTTTGATTTTTGTATGGATTTTGAATGGACTTTCTTTAGATTTAGTATGGTTTTGAGTATGGAAACTAAGAGCTTTTGGATGGTTTGTAAGGATGGTTATGGGTTAGTGTGAATTTGTGGACTTTTATACATGAAATCCCTCTTGAGCTAAGATTTGAGGTATTAGAAAGTGTAATTACTTGTTAGGGGTATGAAATCTTCCCCTTTTGGATGGATTGTAAAATATGTATGGATATGGAAGTTGGTTTATTCCTACTTTTGGGGTGAATTAAGATTGATTGTAGGATGGTTTTGGTGCCGTGATTGTGGCATATCATGTGGTCTAAATTGGGGATATTGTCGCCCGATGGACAAGGTTGTTAGGGATGGTTTCGGGTTGAAAAGCGGGGCGTGTACCGAAGGGTACCTTAAGGCATCCTCTGGCCTTCGGGCGTGGAAGCCACGCCGTGGCGTGTCTGGGTGCCTCCTGCGGCCTTGGCCGGGGCGTGGAATCCACACCGTGGCGTGGCTGGTGCATCCTACGGCACAGCCGGGGCGCGTGGGATTCCACGCTATAGCATGCACAATGTTAACCGCCCGGCGGATCGCGTATAGCTTTTCGTCGAACTCCGTTTTGGGTGCTCTTAGACTCTATGGAAAGCCCTTTGAGTCTAGAATCCATCCATATATAGCTTGATACAATATTGAGCTTTTAATAAGTCCGAAAATGATAAAATACAGTGGCTGCTGCTGCTACTGCAGTTGCTGTAAATTGCTGATTTTCTTCCCGGCTTGCAATGTGCATAACTTCTTTGTTAGAACTCCGTTTTGGGTGTTCTTAGACTCTATGGAAAGCCCTTTGAGTCTAGAATCCATCCATATATAGATTGATACAATATTGAGCTTATAATAAGTCCGAAAATGATAAAAGACAGTGGCTGCTGCCGCTACTACAGTTGCTGTAAATTGCTGATTTTCTTCCCGGCTTGCAATGTGCATAACTTCTTCGTTAGAACTCCGTTTTGGGTGTTCTTGGACTCTATGGAAGAAGAAACATTGGACACAAAATCTAACCATATGCTATTTAAGTGAATTCAATTACCAACATCACTTAAAATTTTGATTGTTGTACCAAGTGTACTAATAGCTTGGTTAAGAATCAGTGGAATACATGATAAGAAAAGAGATAGATATAACCAAGAGAGCCAGCAAAATCACATTAGATTTGATATGTAAAGAGTATAGAAGAAAAGAATAAAATGATAAGCTCAGAGAAAGCATTATATGTCGTAGGAATGCCTAAGACGGTATGAAATGACGACTGCCGTTTTGAATAGTCTCTGGCACTCTGTTCTAATTAGTGCTCGGCCTCTGATTAGTACCCGGTACTCCCGATTAGTGCTACGGCACGCCGATTGAAATGCCGATTACTCCCTGATTAGTGTTCACGACACTCACGTTACGATTAGTGCCCGGCACTCTGATTGAAATGCCGGTATACGATTAGTGTTCTGACACTCTGTTACGATTAATTAGCCAGCACTCTGTCTTATCATTTATTAGTACTGGTCTAGGAATTCCCATAGTTATATGATAATAACCTGGATAATGAATAAGAGGAAACAAATGTGTATCGTTCTGATCTGTAATACCTACGAGTATTTCAGAATACGAATAAGCTCTGTAACTCCTGCGGGAGATCCAAACAAACATAAATCTTTTATAAGCATAAGTACTTGTATAAGTCCATGATATGAATGCATGCAATTCCTGATATCTGTTATTGTTATACACTTATTATAACTGTGTATATGCATATTACCTATGTTTCCCACTAAGCGTAAAAACATACGGGTTTTAATCGGAGTGTAGGTGCAGAGAAGAAAAGACCGGCGACATTCCACATTCTGTAGAGACTGACACAGTAGGGGTTCATCACTGTAGGTTCCGCACTCTGATAAATAAATGTAAATGTATAGTTTTTGAATATGTAAATGGGACTCGGTGCGCCTATATGACCTTTGTAAACACCACTATGGTGATGATTTCATTTGGACTTTTGAATATAATATGTTGATATAGTTATAAGAATTGGATATATTAATGTCTCATAAAGCAGGTAAAGAGTCCTAGTATATAGTCTCGTGCCCCGAAACCAGTTCGGATCAACCAATCGGGTCGGACCGGGTATCGGGGTGTGACACATATGATCAGTGCTTTGGCACATATACATGACCGATTAACCCGGCCTCACGCTGGTATTTCGACACTTCTGTGCATTGGGTAGGCACGTCTTTGTTTTAAATGCCGTCTCTTGTGCAGCCCGGGTATATATTGTACCGAGTCTCGTTCATTCATCTCTGGTCCAAGCAAGCGAATGTTTATACGTGTGTATCTGAATAAGAAATGATAAAAAGGTAAATAGTTTGGACATGAAGGGTACCTAAGGGTATTAAAGAAGAAGTCTATGTTTTGCACACCTATGGGAGATAGGACAGTATGATAAAGCACAAGGAAAACGTACAAGTATAGAAATATATAGGTATATGTCACAAGATATGATAGACTAATAAAGTACATGAAAATATAAGTTAACAAGATATAAGATGTTACCAGGAATGGGTATATGTACACGAATGATAGGCATATATGAATAAGGCCAAAGTAAATGCATACATGATATAAATATAAGAATATATGTATTATAAAGAAATGTAAAGGCAAGTAATATGGAAGCTACGAGATAGAGCGAATACAATTAAAGTAATGATAGTATATTTTGCATAGCAATCCCATGATAATGAGTTCATTCATGCTTATGAGATATCTTAGAAAATGTAATAAAGCGATTGCACAATGTCGACCAAGTAGAGGGATAGATTGGCATGCCAATAGGAATAAGTGCGACAGCCACAAGTTACGTATGATATCGAGGCCCAGTTTGGGTCGGTGACATGAATCCGTTTGGATGGTGGCCACGAAAGGGTCTGCCTAACGCCTTAGCCTTTATAAGATGATCATTGTCTCATTACAATGTGCGGCGCTCTCCGGGCCTAATAAGACCCCTTTATCTCGAGCGGTGGTATAAGCGCCCTCCCAGTCCCCTAATAAGACCAACGTCTCGAGCAATTGAGTACGGCACCTCGGGCCCTGATAAGACCAGCGGCATTACAGCGAGTATTATCGCGCCTTCGGGCCTTTATAAGTCTCATGCTTATCCCTTCTACGGTATTTTACGAGGGCATGAAACATAAAACAAGTTATTTGAATATGACATGTGAAAAGATATGATATGATATGATATGAGAAGCATAGCACTGCTATGTGATGATAAGTTCCGTAACATGAGATTATATGATCCAACATGATATAAGAAAATGTATAAGAATGTAAAATGATCTGAAAAGTTGATATGAAAGAGAAAGTAATATGAAAAGTAAAGCGAGGAAAGCGATTATATGAAAATGAGTACATGAACCTGATTACACTTGAACATAGAACATAACAAATGGTATAGTATATATCCACTAGAGGAAGTCATATATATATGAATATATGATAGACATGCCTGAATGAATAGATGGAGACATGCTATGAACACGTGATAGAAATACACTCAGTCTTTAAGAATGATAGAGATAGAAGTAAAAGATGACAAAGCACAAGAATATAGTAAAAGTATAGATAGAGGAGATATGTCGAATGAGAACATGCTTGACATGCAATAGGAATGTAAAGATGATAAGAAGAAAAGATATATGAATATGTATAGATATATGAAATGTCTATGTATAAGCTTGTGACGGTCACCATGGGTGGTTGTCCATGCTTATGTTCCCACTAAGCGTAAAGCTTAGCACGGGTGTTTAATCCTTGTAGGTATAGAAGCAGAAGACAAGGATAAAGGACAGGACATTCCACATCAGCAAAGAAGGCCAGCTCAGAGATAGGTGCTCACCGCACTACTTCCGCGATCTCTGATGTTTTGTATTAGAAAAAAAAATGTACATGTATAAGTAAATGGGACTCAGTATATGTGTATAGATTTTGATGGACACCACTCTGGTGGTAGTTCTTTTGTAAATGAAAATGATTTTGTTATTACAGAAATTGTTTGTATAACCACAGGTACAAGTTCGGCTGCGAAAGAGCAGGTCAATGGGTCGGTATATAGTGCCTTTTCGGACTCGGTTTCGGATCGATCATTCGGGGTCGGTCGGGGAATGGGGGCGTGACAATATCTTTGCGTCTTTTCGGTTCTACTTGATTTATTCATTCTATGCTATTCATATATCATTTCTTATCACGTACCTATATCATGTCTCCTTCCATGTAGTGGCTACAAGCACATCTTTATACTATTCATTTCTTACATATTGTTTCATCATATATTTTCTTATCACGATCTTGTCTTGTCCTTATGCTTTATTTGTGTTTTCATGTACCTAGATTCATGTGCTACATTCATTTTTCATATCTTGTTTTTGATATACTTTTCATTCTTCACTTTCATACTTGTACTATCGTATACTTTCATGTTATATGCGTTCATCTTGTACTTTTCATATGTTGTTATCCTGCACTAGTCATATACTTCATATACATTTGTACATTCTTATTCTATCTATCATATATTTTGTGCTTTTATATACTTTCTGTACTTTTCTTGTGTTTATATACTTATTTTCATATCAAATTATCTTTTGCTTTACTTGTTCTTGTAGCTACATCTATACTTTCATCGCTTAGCAAGGCATGCCTCATATCATATCATATCATATACTTTTATATACATTTCCTTTGTGTATACTTTTCCTTTTCTTTTATATTCATGCACTGCAAATACCTTGGAAGCGGATTAGGAAATAGCGGGTGTACAGAAGGTACTATCCTTTATGCGAGACATTGATCTCTATCTTATTAATATCCGGTATCATCATCAGAGGCGGGTGACCTATGTCATATGCTATGTAGTGACCCTTTTAGGCCAAGTGATCAAACGGGGATCTATGTCATCGTGGCTTGGACCTCGATATCTGTCTCACGTATATCTTTGCGACAAACGTATCTTCCTATAGGGCATGCCTATCTATCCCTCTCTAAGCAGACAATCAGCTTTATTACGTTTTCTGTACATATCTCATAAGCGTGAATAACTATTGTTATCATAATTGCTTATGCAATATATACTATCATTACTTTACTCTGTATTCATATAGTCATATATATCTTTATCTATTCATATTCCTTTATATCATTTATGCATCATATCCTTTATACGTTTCTATCATGATTTAGCTATTCTTGTACTTTCTATATTCCTATCATGTATGCTTTTACTCATTCATATATTCATATCATATAATCCTATATTCATATCATATTCATGTATTCTTATTCCTCTATGAATCTACTTTACTTAGAAATTGGAATCATTCAAGCCCGCTCATCAATTCAAGTAATGGCATTTCATGCCGGCAAGTCATTTACGATTTTGCATTCGAGACTGTTTGAAATACCCATTTTCCAGTGTCTTGACTCCATATTTGACACTGGTTATTTGTACTCCTTTAAAGCTAAGGTTCTAAGGGTTCTTCTCCAACTGGAATCACCCAAATCGGAGCACCGAAACTCGAGTTATGTTCTAAACAACTCGGACTACTCTATGATCAAACTGATGCATGAATTGGCTTGCACATATCCCCACTTTGAGTGAATTTCTAGGCCACTTAGAGTCCGAATTAGACGATGCCTATTTCTTGATGTTTGGTTCTTCTTGAAGTCTATTTTAACTAGCAACTTGAATCACTCAAATCGGATCATAAATGAGCAAGTTATGGCCAAAATATGAACGCTGGTCAAAATAGAAAAACAGGGAACACTACATGCCAGATTACGGCTCGACTGTACCGGTCTCAACCTAATTTTTACTTGGAATGTGGGTTTTTCTTCCCTTTTTCCATATATTGCTACCCAAATCAACTCAATACTCTATATACACATCAAAACCACTCCAAATTCATCTTGTAATCTCTTTTCTACTCAAATCATCTTTCAATACTTATCTTATTTCAAAAATCTATCATGAATTACTCTCAAACCAACTATAATAAGGATCCTAACCCATACATAACCCAAATATAAGGATTAGTTAGGGTTTGTTCTAAACCCTAACTCCATTACATGAAATTAAACCATGAATCCAACCTCAAAAGGATTCCATATTCTTGTGTACTATTTGGGTTTACCTTACTTTCCATAATTTTGGAGTTAGGATGAAAGCCTTGTACAAAAGCAGCAGGTTTGGGGACAAGCTACTAACCATCCAAGCATGGAAATTCATACAAAACTTTAGAATTCCATGTAGTTCCATACCTTTTTAGCTTTGCTTCTTCTTCTCTCTTCTTCTCTTCTCTTCTTCTTCTTCTCTCTTTTCCTCTTCTTTTCTCCACGTTTTGGTCTCTCAAAAATGAGAGACCAATTGCTCTTATTCATGATTTTGGGTTAAGGCCATGTTTGGCCAAGTCAAAACCCATTTTTGCTTTTAAGTTTCTCTAGTACATAATTTTTACCATTTCTCTCTTATTTCTATTCCATCTTTTCTCTATTTTCCTTTAATCCCATAACTCCTTCTATTTACATTTCATTTTCAAGCATTTTAGACATTAACCCCTAGTCTTTCCCTTTTATGACTACTAGGTCCTCAAGTGGTAAATTACATATTTACCCTTGGCTTTATTATAAATTCCAGGTCTCCCGTTTTATTTTTCGAAAATTCCTATTTAGCTTTTAATATACCCTAAACAAGTCAGCGCTAGGGTATATTTCGAATGATACAATGGGACTAGGCATATATATCTGGGACATTTTAAACACCACTACGGTGGTAGTTTTACAGGTTATATCATGATATATGGATTTGTTTATCGAAATGGGCCCGATAATGTTAGAAAGTCAGGTAAAGGAGTCTCAGTCTCATGTCGTGCCCCCTCTCTTCGCCTAGGCGGGGGGTAGGGGCGTCACAACTTTCACCAATGGTGTTTGCTTATTCTGCAACTGTTTCACTTCTCGAGCTAATATAGATTTTGGTTCCTCATCATAGGAATAATCTGATTGCACTTGTACATCTTGTATGGGTAAGATATTTGATTCATCTAATCTATATCTCCTCAGCAAGGACACATGGAAGACATCATGTAGCTTGGTCAACTCAAGAGGAAGAGTCAACCGATAGGCTACAGGTCTTACTCTTTCTAAAACCTCATTGTAACACCCCAAAATATACCCTAACAGTTTATAACATGTTTAGGGTATAAAATAAGTTAAAATTGTATTCGTTCGAAAAAATGACATTTTTATGAAAAAGGGCAAAACGGTAATTTTGCCACTTTGGAAAAGCCTAGAAAATTCTCTAGATCTCGGATGACGAAACGGACTGCGCCGTTAAATTCGTCTCGCGAAATCTAGTGACCCAGAAAAGTTTCGTTGAATTCCGAGATAATCGGAATATTTTACGAATTTCTAGGCGACTAGTGTAGAGTGAAACCTGAAAACGGGATTTTAGAAAAATCTAGAAAATGGTAAATATTTAAATAATATTCAATTAGGATAAATGAAATTGAAACCGGGATGAAATAATTTGTTTCGGAGCTAAAACGGACCAAGAAGTGAAAGAAAAGGGACATGTGGGTCCCACTTTAAATAAAAAAATAAATAAAGGATAAAAATGAAAAAAATTGGTCTCGGCGAAAGAGTGAGAGAGCCACGGTAATGAAGTGAGAGAATATATTTTTATTTTTCTTTTATTTTCTTCTCTCTTCGATATACGGAGTTTCGATCGTCGGAATTCGTCGGGTCAAGAACGAAAAGTGCTCTACTTGACGAGGGCTACACGTGAGTATCAAAAGTAAAGAGGATTTTCTTTGAGATTTTAATTAAATGTCGGAAAATCCTAATTTTGGTATTTTCTCAGGATCTCTTTGACTTTAGATGGTCGGTGGTGAGACATGGGCAAAGTTGATCCACGCATCGCGGCTTCAGCGTGGGTACCAAAATCTTGGGTTCGTCAAACTCCACGAGGGTATGGAATTTTCCCTACTTGGAATGAAATCGTATAATGGCATATGTTGTTTCGGAGACCCGAAGCCAGGCCTGTGATTTAGTCCCAAAGATTTTGGGGCCCGAGATAATGGAAATTTTGGGGCTTTGGATTACAGGCGATCTGAGCTGTGATGAAGGATATAAATTAGATAAAGAAGTATAAGAATATGTATGAATATATGAGATGATATGAATAGATGAATGATATGAATATAGGAATATATGAAATGAATATATGATAGAAATACATGAGATTAGGAAGTATACGATTAGACAACACATGCTAGAAATGCACAAATGATAAGAAAATAGTTACATGTATGGTAAAGAATTATGAATACAATAAATTGAAGTTAAAAGATATATGAAACATGCAAAGATATGATAGTCTGATAGAGTACATGAAGATATAAGTTAACAAGATATAAGATGTTATAAGTAGATGACAGAGATATGATCCGATAGGTTATATGAAAATGTTATATGCTAATATATGAGATGAATATATGATATAACATGATGTGAATACAAGAGTGAATAGATGGAATATGAATAACTAAAACATGAACGAAATGCGATATAGAATAGATATATATGAAATGATATACATGTATTGTAAAGAAAGAAATATGAGAATAGTGATATGAAGCACCTACAAATATGAAACAATTCAGTTAAGTAATCATAGTAATATCGCATATGATTACCGGATAAAAATACTTATTCGGGAATATGAGATATGTACTGAACATAAAATACACATGGATTGTCTGCTTAGAACACAGTAGAGGATAGATAGGCATGCCTATGAAGGATATAGTGCTAAGCATACGGAGTTCACAGAGATATCAAGGCCCGTTTAGTGATAACATAGATCCCGTTCTAGATCGTGCGACGTTTGGGTCACATATTGCATGGCATAAGTCGCGAATCTCGTGCGGTGATACCTTGGTCATATACGAGATAGAGATCATTGTCTCGTGCGGTGATGAGTACGCCGGTACGCTGCGTTATTTACCGCATCAGCTGCAAGGCAAACCTAGAACATGAAAACCTAAGAAAATGACAAGTATATGCAAATAAATGTATAAAATACCATGACATGATATGAAGCATAGCCTTTGCTATGAGATGATAGTATACGAGTTATAAGAAAAGAAGTAAAACTACAGATAATGATATATGAAATATGGCGGTATATGAAAGAGTACATAGTACATGAAAGTATATGAAAAGGACAAAGAATTGTATATGACAGTATAGGGAAAGTACAAAGGATAGTACATGAAAAGTATATGAACAAGTACAATATATGAAAGAGAAAAATATATGACCAGTATACAAGTACAAGAAATAAAGTGTCAATGACACGAAATGTATACGACATATAATCTGACAGTACAGTATATGAAAAGCATAGTATATGAAAATCATAGGAAAATATAGTATATAAAAAGTACAAGATGAAAATATAGGGAATGACAAACATGATGAGATTCCCTCTCGAATGCAATGGAAGATATCCAATTCTATAGTTAGAGTGAAAACGCCAAATGTAAAGTATATGAATAATATAAGTTCGTATAAGCACTATATGATAAAACAATATGTAAGAAATGAATAATAGTATAGCATGGGCGTGTAGCCACTACATGAAAGAAGACATGATATAGGTACAGGATAAGAAATGATATATGTAATAGTACATAGAATGTAATAAGTCATAGAGGCGAAAGATGAAAAGATTTAAAAGCAATTGAAAGGCAGGATGAAAGCATACAAAAGTACTGCATATGAAAAGTATAAGAATGTAGATAAAAGTATAGGACAGTATAAGATAGGTTATATGAAAGTATTTGAGATATGAAAGTATATGATACATGCACAGTATACGAACATGAAAGGAAATGAACAGGAAAGTATAGGAAACTTGCAAAGAACATGATACAAGAAATAATATGAAATAGATCAAGTATATGATTAAGCTTGTGACGATCAATGTTATTGGTCGTCCATGTCTATGTTTTCCCACTAAGCGTAAAGCTTAGCACGGGTTTTCAATCAGGTGTAGGTCGACGAAAACGAGGATAGAGGACGGGGACATCCCACATCGCGGCTACAAGCCATCTCAGAGATAGGTGCTCACCGCACTATTCGTAATCTCTGATTTTATATGTATAGTTTTGTAATAGTGAAATTGAGTACAAGTAAAGGGACTCTAGTATATGTGTATATGTAAAAAGAATTTTTGTTATTACAGAAATTGTGCATATGAATTAGAAAACAAGGACAGGTGTCAACTCTGAGAAAGAAAAGGTTAAAGAGTCCCAGTCACAGTGTGACACCCTCGCTTGACACCCCTTCGGTCTTGCAGTTCCCAGGCGTCACACTCCATATGGACCGATAAATCCAGATTCGACTTTCCCTTTCTTCCCAGGCCTAAGCACTTTCCTCCGTGGGGATACCTTTAGGAACACTTTATCACTCACTTCCCTGTCAATATCTTTCCTCTTCAAATCAGCATATGACTTTTGTCGATCACTAACAGCAACTTTTAACCTTTACCGAATAACCTAAACTTTCTCTCTTATGCTTATCTCATTACTATGTCAGGACCAATCACCTTATCACTCATTTAATTATGTCCAACATGCAGGAGTTCATCTCAGGCCATACAAACTTACCCCATAGCAGAGGTGTCATGCCAATGCTTGCTTAATAAGTGTTGTTATAGGCAACTAACATACCTATCCCAACTCCCGTAAATTCATTTAACATCCTCGAAGCATATCTTGGCGCCCAGATCAACATCTCGGATTTTCCACCTGTCTGCGGATGGAATGTTGTACTGAAATTCAACCTAGTACCCAAGGTTGAATGTAATTCCTTTACAAACCACCAATAGTATCCTGCTAAACCCAAAACATTTCTCACCTCGGTTACATTTCTAGGCGGTTTCCAACACACAGCCTTCCGATCTTTGTAGAATTCGACTCTTATTCCTATCGAGGATACAAATATGGCCTAAGAATGACACTTCCTTAAGCCAAAAATCACATTTACTTAACTTTGCAAATAACTATTTCTCTCTCAGAATCTGTAATACTAGCCTCAAATGTTGTTCATGTTCCTATGCATCTTTATAATACACCAGGATGTCATTAATGAATACCACTACAAACTGATCTAAATGAGAGTGGAAAACCCTATTCATCAAATTCATAAATGCAGACGGTGCATTAGTAAACCCAAATGGCATTAACAAAAATTCATAATGACCATGCGCGGGTTCTAAAGGCTCGGCTGTTTCGGGGCGTCGACATCTTTCACGGAGTTGATAATAACTTAGATCGCAAATTACATCTTTGAAAGGCGGCTTGCACCTTTCAGCGATCAAATGAATCTTCTATTCTCGGCAATAGATATTTATTTTTCACTATTACTTTATTTATTTGCCGATAATCAATGTACATCCAAAGAGTGCCATCTTTCTTTTTAACAAATAAAACCGACGCACCCCAGGGTGATACACTAGGTCCGATGAAACCCTTGTCCAATAGCTCTTGTAGTTGAGTCTTCAACTCTTTTAGTTCAATTGGAGCCATACAGTAGGGTGCCTTAGAAATTGGAGTCGTTCCATGTACCACTTCGATACACAGAGCTACTTCTCTTTCAGGTGGTATTCCCGATAATTCCTCGGGAAACACATCAAGGAATTCCTTGACCATAAGAATATTTTCTAAATTCACTTGTTCCCTTTTTGAGTAAAGTACCAAGCCAAAAAGGCTTCATAAAATTTTCTAAGAAAACGTCGAGCTTGCATAGCTGAAATTACATTTGACCACGACCTCCGTCGAATACCATGTCTTTGTACGCGACATGAACATTTAAGCAATACTGTTTCCTTATCACAATCAATTATAGCCCGATGTTTGGATAACCAATCCATTCCCAAAATCAAATCAAATTCATGGAAGGGTAAAGCAATTAGGTCTACTAAGAACTCTCTATCATGAACTGTTAGGGGACAATTCTTATACACTCGGTTGACTATAACACTATGCCTTAGGGGACTAGTAACAAGCATGTCATATGGAAAAGGCTCTACTGATGGTAATTTATCACTCCATTGTTCAATGCATATATAGGAATGTGTAGAGCAAGGATCTATCAAAGCATCGTTACGTATTATAAAGGGTGAAATTACCTGCAATCACCCCTGGTGCATCACGATCTTCCACGGCTCTCATAGCATAAGCTGGTGGAGGCGTAGGCGTAGGATGGTCTCTGATTATGCGACATTATACTTCCACGTCCTCTATGCTGAAATGGGCCACCTCGACCCCTACCTTGATCTTAAGTCGAAGGTGGTGCAACAGATATCCCTCTGCCACTTCCTTGCATACTTCTACTATCCCCTGACTCTTTGGGATAATTCGCTATAAAATTATCTGTGCTTCCACACCTGAAGCATCCTCCTGTCAATATTCTGCAAACACCCAAATTTAGTCTATGGCAATGAGGGCCCTCTAGGACTTCTTCTTGTCCTGTTGACATGCCTCTACCAGTACTTAATACCACTGTACTGCCTTGTCTTCTTCCCCTTGTGGTAGAACCTTGCACTGACTCGGTTTGAGATTCTCTACCTCTTTTACCTGAGGAGAAAGAAGTTCCTCTTGATAACTTCCTCTCCTCAAACCTTTTTTTATTGCTTGACTCGGATTTTTGTACTTTCATCGCAACCTACACCAACTGATAGAAATTCACCTGTTGGAAAGTAGTAATAGGTGCTAGATACCTTTTTATAGACTCATTTAGTCCATCCTCAAATTGCCTACACCAAAATGCCTCAGTGAAGACCTATTCAGGTGCATACTTACTCAGGTGGCTAAATTCTTTCTCATATTCAGCCACGGATAAGTTCCTTTGCATCAGATTCAGGAACTGCTTCCATTTAGTTTCCCTGTACATATTAGAGACATAGATGAACGGGTAGGAAACTACCTAAACCCGACAACTTCGATTTCCTGAAACTTCGATTCTTGGATCCTAGGCGAAATCCTTGTTTCTAGGTACTCACGCGTACCCCTCGTCGATGCAATGAACTTTTGTTCTTTGCTCGACGAAAACCGACCAACGGAATCCTGTTGATCTTGGAAGGATGCCCTTGGCTCTCCTCTTTCTCTCTTCTCTCACTCTCAGAAAAAAAACCAGGAAAAATGCCCCTTTTTGCCCTCATTTCCTTTTTGTTATAACTTAAGTTTAAGTTAAAATGATGGCCCACGTCGCGCCATGTGTCCCAACTTACTCGGGTCCGATTTTGGCCCGAGGCGATTTATCTGGTCTCAGTTTAAGTTCAATTTATTATTCCATGAACTTAACT
The DNA here is from genome assembly GCA_016808115.1 of Tetrastigma voinierianum. NCBI lineage: Eukaryota > Viridiplantae > Streptophyta > Magnoliopsida > Vitales > Vitaceae > Tetrastigma > Tetrastigma voinierianum. The sequence continues at coordinate 57,632 of JAEQBH010006471.1, forward strand.
CAAGTTATTTCGTAACTTTCGATATTTTCATGAAAGTCTCGTCTTTGGGAGTCACTGGACGCCCGTTACTTCGTAAAACGTGAAAATCCGACTGTCTCAGAATTTAACGAAATTCATGTTGGTAACTAGATTTTGCGAGAGGAATCTAATAGTGAGGTCTGTTTCATCATCCGAGATCTAGAAAATTTCTAGGTTTGCAACCTATACTATTACGACAATTTACAATTTTGCCATTTTTTTAGAAAAATTCTATTTTTCCTGGGTTTTGTAATAGTAGGTCGGACTTGGAGACACTCGATGAAGGCCATCCCTTCAACATATCACTAGACGATTAGTTATTTGACCAACGCGGGGTAGGTCGACCTTTTAAGCAGTTTGTTGGCCGCACAGCAGTGCTACCAGCTATCCATCCGGGAACAAAAAAAAGGAAAATGGCTCAAATAGTCCTCCCCTTGAAGATCACACCCCCGTAGAGCAACCATAGTTCGCTGCCTAGGTCAGGGTGGAAGAGAAGGATCCATTAGTCATGGATCCCCAAGAGACACTTGCGTGGGACGAGGCAAAGAAGTTCACATACGTCAGCTCTCTGCTATCCAAGGAAGAAAAATAGCAGCTATCACGCGTATTGTTGAGAAACATAGACATGTTTGCTTGGAATCACTCGAATATGACCGAAATCAACCTGATGTTGGCCTCTCACAAATAGAAAGTGAGGCGTTTCCACCCGGATTGCCATCAGATTATTTAGACAAAGGTGGACAATCTTCTAAGAGCAAGTTTCATTAGAGAGGTAAAGTATCCTGAATGGCTTGCCAATTTGGTGGTGGTGTGGCGCCCCTTACCTGACCCGACCCGTTTGGGCGGATCCGAACCAAGTCCGGGATGCCACTAAAATCACTCAATCACTCAAAATCATGTTTTTGCGGAAGCGATTACAAAATTGGACAAGCCCATAAACATTTAACAAAATACATTTAACTTTAATAAAATACATTTACAATGAAGGCATTCAAGCATTTTTCAAAATGATTTACAAAAATCAAATGTTGAGTTCAAATTGTTTTTACAAAATATCAAGTATCCCAAAAGAAAACATGGAATGAATGCACATGTATCGGGCATACTCAAATTTCCTTCTTTATGACTCGATGCTCCGTCGATCTTGGGTCCGCTTTCGATCACTATCTATCACTCGGTACCTGCGCATTGGTAAAACAATACGCTAAGCATTTTCATGCTTAGTGGTTCTATACAAATCCATTCCTCAGTTTCAGCTTAAATCAAATCATGCAATTTAATAATTTAGAACTTTCAAACCTTTTTGGATGATCAACATAAATATAATACATATACTTTGTTATATATATATAATCAGTTATAGTTCATGATCATCCCGAGAAAATACTACTTTCATATTCAATATTTCACAATCTCAAATCAGATTCAAATATGAAATTCAGATTGATTATGCAATTCCAATTCAGTTCTGTCAATCAATTCAGTTATACCCAATCAATTCGATTATGCCGCCAAAGAATTTAACCTGTAATAACTTCAATATCTGAGAATGCTCGAGTCAAACGCGGTCCGGCCCGAAGCTGCGGCCGTTATCAAATGGTTTATAACCTGATGCGATCCGTGGGCTCTTGGCCCGGTTATAAACAATCAAATAGTGAACACTACGATACGGTCCCGTTGGGTTCTTGTTCGAGTGACACATGATATAATAGTTCGCGATGCGGTGACCACATTGGATACCAATCTATCCTTAATGAAATAAGCGGTTAGCATTCTATTAGAGCGTTCAAATACTTTATAGCAAAATATAGTACAATATGTACGCTTGTATAAATAGTTTATTTTCAATAATCATTGCTATTTTTATATGCAAACATTTCACAATCACTTTTCTCAAATCAATTAAATCAATTCAATATGCTTTTAGAACAAACATGCAAAAACTTGAAACGAGGAATAGAGTCGGTAGAACAAACCCAAAAATCTTTGCACTTTGATTCCAATCCTTGGAATCTCAATCTCAATGGCTTTTCCTCCTTATGGGTCCCTATTCAAAACCATTAAAAGAACAATATTATTCGTGCGTGTAGTTTTGGTTAGGATTGATTTTTCGAAGTTAATATGATTTCCAAATTCGACAAGCTATATATAGATGGATTCTTGACTCAATGGGCTTTCCATAGAGTGCAAGAATACCCTGTTAAAAAATTTTTAGAAAGAATAAATAAAACCAAAATATCTACTTGTTGTAGAAACCTGGGAAAACAGAAACCAAATGTTTGGACATTCCAAGCATCATAAACATAATGCTGCAAAATAATGGTTATTCTGCAAAACCAAAATAAATTAAAACAATAAGGAAAGAGGAGAATAAAACCAAGTTGGAGAAACAACCGAGTCTTGTGAAATTCACAATTTCCTTAAGACAAATTCATCTTCTCCGTTGGTGCTTCGAGATTCTAAGGGCGTCTGTCTCCCAGGATAAAATGGGTGTCGAATGGTCGACAAAAGCACTTTGTCGCCACTCCGGCGAACTGATGATGTGTTTGCACTATCACCGACAAAAGGACGAAGGAAGGAAAAACCCGAGACTCGATAATCTCCTTTTTTGACTGTTATATTTTTTTTCTGAAATACCCCGACAACCTTTATATAAAGGAGAGACTAGACCTTTTGGAATGCCAAACCTTTTGGCTTCCCAAACTTTTAGAATTCCGAAATAAATTATTCATGAATGTCATTAATCTCATTCATTGAGTGTCATTAATTTCTTATAACTGAAATCCAAAGAATTAAGAACAAAGAATTATCCAGTGAATGTCATCCATTTCATTCACTATATCCAACAATTCCCCACATGAACGAAATTGATGACTAAAGGCGAGGCCGAACATGGCTGATAGAAGCAACGGTTGAAACTTGCATAGGAGAGGTAGGTGTTACCCTTTGAACCTTCCATTGTGAAAATATGTTTACTCTACTAGCTAAATAGTAGACACGATGTCCTTGAACTATTATGCCATTTGTGTAGACGATGACATATCTCACACAGGAATCTTCCAAACACGGTTCAGTTCTCACTTTTATGTCCATTTTGGCCATGGACATCGCGCTTGGATACGCAAGAGTTTAATGGGAATTGTGCCTATTCAATTCCTACAGGCGGCCCACTTCACTCTTACATAGGTGATCTCTCTTTAATTTAAGAGTAGCTCATGTTACTCTTCGCCAATGCTTAGAGATCATTAAAAGAATAGCAACCTTCTTATGAGCATCCTTTGTTCATCACTTAGGAATGGACACGATAATATCCCAGTGGGTATCAGTCTTTACAATTTAGTTGTCCCTTTGAACTAGATCTTGGGATCTCTAGTCAACTAGGTTGGGTATCCATTATATCGACTTATTCTTTTACGGGCTTTAGTCCCATTTCCTTCGATGACTTTTCAACCAACTCTCTGTTTAACCCTTTGGTTAGCGGATTCGCAATGTTATCCTTAGATTTTACATAATCTATAGAGATAGCCAGTTGAAGTTGTTGTTTAATGGTATTGTGTCTGACGGATATGTCTAGACTTACCATTACACATCTTTGTTTGTGCTCTACGTGTCGCCAGTTGGTATCCGCGATGTATGCATATTGGAGGCACTAGCTTTGGCCACCAGGAATGTCCTCTGGGAAATTAGGCGTAGCCATTACGCCTCTTCCCCACATTTGCCTAGTGCTATAAACTCAGATTCCATTGTGGATCTGGCAATAACCGTCTATTTTGAGGATTTCCATGATACCGCTGCACCTCCCAGTGTAAAGACATAACCACTATGGGATTTTGAGTCTTTATCATTAGATATCCAATTAGCATCCGCACTGTATCCTTCAAATCTGGCGGGGATATCTTGTGTAGTCAACCCATAGTCACAGTGAATCGTAAAGTATTTTACTACTCTCATATTTCCTTGTCAATGCATAGCTCTATGATTACTCGTGTATCTACTGAGTTTATTAACTGCATAGGCTATGTCCGGTCTTGTACAACTCATTAAGTACATTAGACTGCCTATCACCCTAGAGTATTCTACTTGAGAAACAGTCTCTCCTTTATTCTTGGACAAGTGTAGAGTTACATCTGGGTGTTACGGCTATACCCAGTTATCCTTATCAAACTTCCCAGAATATTGCTCAGCATAGTGTGGCCCGACATGCGAGTCCATCGATGTTCTTTTGATTTTATTCCCAAAATAACATCGGCCAAGTCTATGTATTTCATGTCAAATCTTGATTCAACATGTTCTTGGTAGATGTAATCATCTTATCATCACTACCGACAATCAACATAGATCACGTTTTCAAACATACAATGACATAGCCATGTTTCATCATCTTTGACATAGACACACTTGTCACATTATTGATTTTGAATCCATGTGACAACATAACGTTGTCAAATTTCTCATGCCGTGTTTGGTGCTTGTTTTAATCCATACAGATTTCACCAATACAGCTTTCATTTCTTGTCCCGGACGAGAAAACCCTCGGGTTGCTCCATGTAAGATTTCTTCATTCAAATCTCCATTTAAGAGAGAATTTGTCTTGACATCCATTTAGTGTACCTGCTTGAGAATCCTTTAGTGCAGCAATTGCAAGCACCATCCTTATGGAGTTTATTCTCGTCACAGGAGAATAAGTGTCAAAATAATCCAAACCCTCAGTTTGCCTAAAGCCTTTGATCACAAGTCTTGCCTTGTATTTGTCTATTGATCCGTCTACTTTCCGTTTCCTCTTAAAAATCCACTTGGAACTTAGGAGTTTCAACGATGGAAGATCTACTAATTCCAAGTATGGTTATGCAATATGGAATCAATTTCACTTTTAATTGCCTCTTTCCACATGAGACTCTCGCGTAAGAGTTCCTTTGCCTCTTTATGGGTTGAGTTCCCCCTTCGAGCATGTATGTCGGAAAATACGGACCCAGGCCAATTTTACGTCCTTACTTTCTTTGCGCACAGGTTCCTCTCCATCGATTATCTACATCCGACTATTTTCATGAATAGTCTCCAACACTCGTTTTGATGAACTAGGCTTTTCCTTGGATCTGCATGGAAACACATTCTCAAAGAATGATGCATTCCTCGATTCCATTATCGTGTTGGTGAGTATCCGAGATATTAGACTCATAAACAAGAAATTGATAAAGCGACATTATGTGCATAACTAATGAATGCAATCAATAGTTTAGGTCCTATTCTCACCTTTTTGAGTGGAGGAACTGCCACTTTAGACAGACATCCCCACACTCGCAAGTATTTGTAGGATGGCTTCATTCCTTTCCATAACTCATATGGAGTCTTTTCTGCTTTCTTTTTAGGTACCTTATTTAGAAGGTAATTAGCAGATAAAATGGCTTCTCCCCACATGTTTTGTGGTAGACAGAACTTATCAACATTGCATTCATCATTTCTTTTAGAGTGCGATTTTTCCGCTCAACCACTCCATTAGATTTAGCCCAGGCGAATAAGGTCTTTGTAGTTTCATGTATAATCCCATGTTGAGCCTGGTCGACAAATGGCGATTCATACTCACCACCTTAATCACTTCTTAGCACTTTAATTTTCTTTTTGAGTTGATTCTCAACTTCAATTTTTTTTAGAGACCAAATTTCTCTATCACCTCATCCTTACTTTTAAGTAAGTACACATAACGGTACTTGGTGCTATCGTCAACAAAGGTAATAAAATATTTATTACCTCTTGTTGTCTGAGCTGAAATCACATATATCACTATGAATTAAAATTCGAGAGGTTAGTGTGTCTTTCAATACTTTGAAAAAGATGACACAGTTAGTTTGCCTCAACACAAGTTTTTTTTTTTTTTTTTTTTTTCACTTTACACACCTTGCTGCGTAATTTGGAAAGTTGGTATGATTAGATTAGTCAATTCATAATGTATCGCCAGGTAACATGTCCTAATCTACCATGCACCTTGATTGATGACTCAAAGAATATAAGTGAAAGACAGCTTTTTAATTCATTTCGACAATGATAGTCATTATTCAGCTTCCACATACATACTCATATATCCTTTTTAGGCCTTACATTCCGCTCTTTGATTGAACAAATTTATCGGACTCAAACACCAACGAAATCCGTGACTATTGACAAAGAACGGACACCAAGTTCTTCTGGATTTGGTACATATAACACATTTGTTGAGTGAGCTCTTTCCCGGAAGTCATCTTCAGACCACCTTGCCTTATCGCTGATATCCGATCGCTGAGTTCCCCATGAACACCTTTTCTCTTGTCTCAATTGGTTGAAGGTGGAGAACATCATCTTATCAGGCATACATAGGGTAGCACCGGTGTCAATCCACCATTCCTTGAGGTTTGATCCACCCAGTTCACCTCGGAAATCCTTTATAGGTGAGGTCAATTTCGAGACACACATGCTTCTGGAAGTGGAGTCAACCACATTGGCTTCCTTAAGTTTGTTTTTCTATTAGTCTTGCAATCAGAAAGATTTGACCTTGCTTCGATTCAAGCATTTCGGTGAACTTTTGCTTCTTGAACACTCCCACTTTTGGTCCCGGCTTAGTGCCTTTTCCTTTGTTGTTGCCTTTTGAACTTAGAACCTTATCCATGTTTCTAGCGTTAGCCTTAGCCTTATTGGGATTGTGTGCCATTTCTTCTCGGATCCTTTATTGTCTTTATGATGCGGTGAATCTTCAGAATCTTTGATGCTCAGTCTCCTTTCTCTTATGTTTGAGGTAGTTTTGAAGTCTTTCAGCGGGAAGCAGTTTCTCAATAATAGGCGCCACTTGAAAAGTTTAAAATCAATATCGAACACCCTCGGCATGAGATCTCATGGAGGATTGCTTGAGTTCTTGGACTTAGTGACCACAGTCTTAGGAATCTACCATTTATAATCGAATCGACCCACAACGAACTTTTTGGCCCCGAGGCGTATAGTTTATATTCCGTCTAATTTCGCCAGCTCCTTGGCTGTTTTTCTTATCTATACATTGTATAGAGAATCAGTTAAAGCATTCATGACGTAGTTCCTGCACAGAAAGTCAGAATGTTTCCAAGCATCCACAGCACTGATGACTTGGATATCGCGCTCATACTTTGCTAAACCGGGCTTCTTAATTAAGAATCTCATGAGATTCAAGGTGGTCAAATAGAGCGACATCTTTTTCTTTTGCCACCTTTTGAAATTAAGTCCCTTTGAATTTCTACGGTTTTCTCGGGTGAGGCAGAGATAGGCAAGTAGTGACATCACGCTGGTGCCCGCCATCCATAGAGCCAGAGTTGCCCTTGAAGCGATCGGTAGAACCGCGTTCTAACGATGTCCATTTCTCTGCAGGTATAGAAAATTGATCAATTTCTATTCCCAAACTAATTAGCAGAATATTGGATTTAACATGTAACAAGGTATTAGAGAAGAATTTGGTGGGGTAAGCAGGCGAGCAATAGTATCTTGACAGAATATTTAGTTCCCGGGAAAGATTAGAGATTCCTGAAACGGTCCACTTAATTTCAACCTTCTTAGGCAGATCTTCTGTTTTTGTAGTTTCAAATTCCACAGACCTGAAATTCAGCACAAACTCACAGTGAGAATAGGTTTTTAGCACAAAAGACTTTTCTCATATCTATGTATTCTAAAATATCACAACTAAAGCATGTGGCCTTTGTGGTTGAGCAATCCCCATTTGAATGCTTGGTCTAGGAGTTCAAAACCACTTCCCTGCATTTTATGTACTAGATTTTCTTTTCCGTAAACCAACAAACCACTTGTTTGTTTGGTTTTGTAAAGATTTTGTTTTGTTTTTTTTTTTTTTTCTTTCCAGATGAAAAAACGAAATTCTTAAAACAAAGAAACCTTTTTTCCTCCTTTGGAAAATAGAATCCTTTTTTTTTTTTTTTCAGAAAACAGAATTTCTCGGAACATAAACAAAATTCTTAAAACAAAAGAAATCTTTTTTTTTTTTCCTTTCTGAAAAAGAATCCTTTTTTCCTTTCGAGGAAAACAAGATCCCCCTTTTTTTTTTTCTGTTGAAAACAAAAACAACCAAATTTTCCTTTCGAGGAAAACGAGAATCGACGAAAAACTTAAAATAAATTTTTTTTCTTTACAGCAGACAAACACCAACAATGGGTTCCTTTTTTCCTTCGCATCCAAACCAATCACCAACTTCTTGTGGAGTTAAAAATTTGTCTTAAGATTGTTAGAAAATTGTTAGAAAGAATAAATAAAACCAAAATATCTACTTGTTGTAGAAACCTGGGAAAACAGAAACCAAATGTTTGGACATTCCAAGCATCATAAACATAATGCTGCAAAATAATGGTTATTCTGCAAAACCAAAATAAATTAAAACAATAAGGAAAGAGGAGAATAAAACCAAGTTGGAGAAACAACCGAGTCTTGTGAAATTCACAATTTCCTTAAGACAAATTCGCCTTTTCCGTTGGTGCTTCAAGATTCTAAGAGCGTCTGTCTCTCAAGATAAAACGGGTGTCGAATGGTCGACAAAAGCACTTTGTCGCCACTCCGGCGAACTGATGATGTGTTTGCACTATCACCGACAAAAGGACGAAGGAAGGAAAAACCCGAGACTCGATAATCTCCTTTTTTGACTGTTATATATTTTTCCTGAAATACCCCGACAACCTTTATATAAAGGAGAGACTAGACCTTTTGGAATGCCAAACCTTTTGGCTTCCCAAACTTTTAGAATTCCGAAATAAATTATTCATGAATGTCATTAATCTCATTCATTGAGTGTCATTAATTTCTTATAACCGAAATCCAAAGAATTAAGAACAAAGGGTATCCGAAATTGAATGTCATCCGTTTCATTTCACTATATCCATACCCAAATCAGAGTTCGGACGAAGGAGTTATGACCTTAGAGTTGGAGTCATACTGCAGTCAAATCCTAAACTAGCTGGTGACTGACCTGGTTTGAGCTACGTCATCACCTCGGTCAAACATATTCTATCCTCCTCAGAATATGAATGTATTCTTGACTCCGCAGCTTTCCATAGAGTCCAAGAATACCCGAATCGGAGTTCGGACGAAGGAGATATGACCTTCCGAAGTTGGAGGTCGTGCATAGTCAACCTAGACGAGCTGACCTGACCTGGATGAGCTCGATATAACACCTCGGTCAAACATCTAATATACTCCTCAGTCATATGAACAGCCCTTGAATCAATGGGCTTTCCATAGAGTCCAAGAACACCCAACGGAGTTGGAATGAAGGAGCAGACCTTCCGGTTGGAGGTCATATGCGCCAAATCGAATCGACGAGCTGACTCGACCTGGCCTGATCTATCACCTTGGTCAAACATCTTCTATCCTCCTAGGTAATATGAATATTCTTGACTCAATGGGCTTTCCATAGAGTCCAAGAATACCCTGTAATCGAGTTCGACGGCGATGCATGACCTTCCGGTTGGAGGTCGTGGCGTAGTCAACCCGCACTAGTCGAATTCGAACCGGCCGAGCTGACCTGACCTGGACGAGCTCGACATAACACCTCGGTCTGACATATAATATACTCTCAGGAATAAGGATCGAGCCTGACTCAATGGGCTTTCCATAGAGTCCAAGAACACCCAAATCGTAGTTGAACGAAGGAGACCTTCCGAAATTGAGGCTGGCGTAGTCAACCCGCACGAGCCGACTAACCGACGCAGCTGACCTGACCTGGACGAGCTCAATATAACACCTTGGTCTGACATCTAATATACCTCAAGCATATGAATGACTTAACCCAATGGGCTTCCATGTGAGTCCAAGAACACTCCAAATCGGAGCCTGGACCTAAGGAGATACGACCCGGTTGAGGTCAGCGAGTAGTCAACCCGCACGAGTCAATTCGAACCGACGAGTCGACTCTACTGCATGAGGTTTGCTGACCTTTGCTGCATGAGGTCTGCTGACCTCTGCTGCATGAGGTCTGCTGACCTCTACTGCATGACCTCTGCTGCATGACCTCTATTGCATGACCTCTGCTGCATGACCTCTATTGCATGACCTCTCGCCCGTTTGACTGTTCAGAGTAAAAAGACCATAACTTGGTCTACAGGGGTCCGAATTGAGAAATTCAAAAGCCTAACATCAATTTCATTGATGTGGCTACAACTTACTAAAAGGACTTACTTCCAAATTTCCTTTATTTCTGACCCAAAAACCCGTTCTAAGATCCGGCTAGTTGACCCGAACTGGACGAACTGACCCGACCAGATCTAGCTGGACTGATCTCAGAAAAAGGACCAGAACTTGGTCTATAGAGGTCCGAATTGAGAAATTCAAAAGCCTAACATCAAGTTCATTGATGTGGCTACAACTTACTAGAAGAACTCACTACCATATTCTCTTTATTTATTACCCAAAAATCAGCTCTAAGGTCCAGCTAATGTGCACTATCACAATGTGGCAAAATTAGTAGAAATTCCACTGTGCTAGGGAAGACCTACCTCTCAGTTTGTCGAAACTCCCGATTCCGATCTCTACTTGCAGCCTTGTCACGAGGGAAGGATCTTCCTCTGTTTCGCCTGGGACCTATGGCCCGATCATGGAAAATCTAGAGAGAAGTGAGGAGCTTCTCACCTCACCTCAATTTTTCTCTCGCTTTCCTTTTCTATGGACTTCTAAATCATATTTAAAAAGGAGGAACTTCCTCCCACTTTCCTGTATGCCACATGACCTTCCTTGATTTTTTTTTTTCTTTATTTCTTTTATATTGAGTCCCCTAATTTCTTTATTATTCTTCATTTAAGCCCTATTTTCACTTAGACATATAAACTTACTTAAAAATGACCTTTAGGTCCCCATTTTACAATTTCCATATTTTCTTTTTTTCTCACTTAGGCTTATTTCCAGATTCACAATCATTTAATCAATACTGCCTAACACCTCCTGCAAAATACCTAAGTTGGCCCAATTATACCCTGGCACAAATTTTATTTTAAAATTCCAGTATTTTTTGGGCTGCATGTGTGGTCCCAGCATGGCTAAGAAATGGAGAGATGCTGACTACTGGACTCAATCTAAGCATGCTCGAGCATAGCTTCCCTGTGAATAATCAAATCGTTGATGCTCACCAGCATTGGATCGCCATTTCTAGATGTTTTCTCTGGCTTCCACCAAATTCCTATGCACCCACCTGATGCGGAGAAAACGACCTTCATTACACCACACGGGTTATAATGTCACAATGTAATGCCCTTTGGCTTGGAAGACTGCTTATCACCCATCAGAGGCTATGATACATATTTCACCATTGATGGGCAAGAATTACAGTCTATATCAGACGATATGCTTCATTAACGAAATAATGCCCCAATCACGAAGCACTGCAAGAAACCTTTCGAATCGTCGCACACATACGCGATGAAACTCAACCCTAAAATGTGCGTTCAGAGCGGCTTAGGCAAGTTTTAGCTTATGGTGACAATACGTAGGGGATAGCTAATATTATTCAACCGAGAAATATAATTTAATCTGCACTCACCCTTCGTAAAAGGAGGCAAAGAATTAACCGTCGACTAATGCCTGTAGTAATTCATCTCGCACCACAGCTATTTTTTTACAATCCCCAAAAGGGGACCAAATTATCAACCGAGATATGTAAATATGACCAAGATTTAGTATAATCAGCGCATTTCCACCGAACCACCACTTTGGCTAGCTCTAAGTAGGTGATACGCTAACACTTTTACCTAGCAGGTGATACGCTTTATCTTTACCTAGCAATTTCTGAAGTCTCAGTGAGTGCAACTTTGTTCAAAGAAGATGAAAATCGGAAAAAGAGATCAGTTTTCTTCGTAAACAAATATCTATATGAGGCGGAAACTTGATATACCCGTCTCGAGCAAGCAATGTTGGCTCTCTGTGTGACGGCTAAAAAACTCAATTGTTAGTAGATTTCATTGTGGAATCCACCCACTCAAATACCCCGCAATGCTTTACCTAAACTACTTCTAATCAAGGCCTGACCACCCAGACCGAGGTTGTCCGTCAATACCGCCACCCCAAGGCAATCTGAGGGTCTCGATTCGACCTCCCGAAAAGGATTGACGGGAGCAGCGACTCGCATTCTGACCAAGCCTCCAATAATGAGACCGAGTACAAAGCTGTCATAGCCGGGCTTAATCTTGCCCACTCTATGGAAGCCGATCAACTAGAGATATGCAGTGATTCCCACCAGCTGGTAAACAGACAGAGGACTCCTACGGCCGTATGAAAAATGATCCTTTACCTCAAAAGGTGGAGTCGCTAAAAGTTTATAATGAGTTCAAAGTTGTGCATATCCTGTTAAGTATGAATACGCGGCGCATGCCTTAGCAAAGCTAGCAACAACACCACATGAGAATCTAGATAGATTGATATCGGTCGAGCACCTCCCAGAACCCTCGGTGAACGTCGACGATGAAAAAGTGACCCCGGTAATATCCGAGCCAAGCTGGATGGACCCCATCTGGGATTACTCGGTGGACGGAAACTTTCCAAGTGATCCAAAGAGGCCTCCAAGCTTAGGACGAGGTTGGCTAGATTCACCATTCATCGGGGGACCCTATATAAACGAGGCTTTTCGACACCCATCCTTAAATGCATGGGAAAGAAGAAGCTAACACGCAAGGCTCGCAGAGGTGCATGAAGGTATCTGTGGAAACCATATCGGAGCCAAGTCCTTGGTAGCAAAGACACTAAGACAGGGATATTATTGGCCTACAATACTCAAAGACGCCATGGAGCTGGTAAAAAAATGCAAGATCTGTCAAGAGCATGCACAGATCTCTCACATCCCTTTCGAGCCGCTAACCTCAATCACAAGCCCTTGGCCTTTCATACAGTGGGGGCTGGACTTATTGGGACCCTTACCCATTGGGAAGGGCCAATACAAGTTTATCGTGGTAGGAGTGGATTACTTCACCAAGTGAGCCGAGGCCGAGCCATTAGCGACAATCACCGAGCAAAAGGTGTGTAACTTTGTTTGGCGATCCATAATATGCAGGTTTGGAATCCCTAGAGCCCTGGTATCTGATAATGGGAAACAGTTTGACAATCCCAAGTTCAGAGATTTCTGCGTCGAGCTCGGAATCAAGAATTACTACTCATCCCTAGCTCATCCGCAGTCCAACGGACAAGCAGAAGTCACTATAAGGACTCTCAAGGCAGCGCTAAAGACTAAACTGGAAAATCTAAAGTGAAAATGGGTAGAATACCTCCCCGAGGTGTTATGGGCCTATAGAACTACACGCAGATCATCAACCCAAGAAACCTCATTTGCCTTAGCATTTGGCACGGAAGCGGTAGCTCCCTTTAAGGTTGGGCTAACATCACTAAGAGTTGAGTTTGCAAATACCGAGCACAACGAGGAGATTCTCCGCCTGAACCTTGACCTCTTAGAAGAAAAACGCGAGCAGGTTCTAAAGCGTGCCGAGGATTATCACAGAAAGACAGCAAAATATTACGACCAAAAGGTCAGACCAAGGAGTTTTAAGCCTAGCGACCTAGTTCTAAAGAAACTTCTGCCAGTGAGGAAAGACCCCACACACGGGAAGCTAGGACCTAACTGGGAAGGACCCTACGTGGTATCGCGAATAGTCTGGCTTGGCAACTACAAACTTCAAACAGAGGAGGGAAAAACTTTACCACATTCTTGGAACGCTGAGCACCTCAAACGTTTCTACCAATAGACCTTGGATTGTAGCTTTCAATAAGAAATTTTTAGTTTTGCTATAATTACAGTCTTTGTTCATTTTCGGCTTGATAAACATTCTCGCACAAAAAAAAAAAAAAAAACACGAGTTTCCAAAAGACTGTACTTTTATTTCAGTTATCTCATAAGATTACAATCAACAAAGACGTTCTCTACATCTCAAGAAATTACAATCAGCGAAGCTGTTCTTCACATCGGCCAACACCTAGTCAAGGAAAAAACCACAAGAAAGGGAAAGAGAAAGAAAAAGAGAAAAAGAAAAGGAAAAGGAAGGAGAAAGAGAAAAGGAATGAGAAGGAGAAAAAGAAAAGGAAGGAGAAGGAGAAAGAGAAAAGGAAGCAGAAGAAGAAAAGAGGGGAGGACAGGTATAATGGAGGAAGCGGGACTTAAAAATATTCCCTCTGAGCATACCACCCCCTCCGAATATGTTCCCCGGTCCAGTTCCATCAATGGGCAGGACTAGGGAACAACACAACTCCCACAAGGGAGGAGCTAAGGAAAAACACAACTCCTACAAAAGGCAAAGCATTGAAACCAAACGTCGACCTACGATCACCGACAGACCAAGGACGATCAAACCCCCTCGAAGCTTCATCATGCACGAACCCGATGACCGTTGAAGAGAGGAAGAAGGTTAAGGAGTACACACGAACCAAAGAGAGGCAAAGAATTTATAAAGAAACTTGGACGCCTAAAAAGAAACATAGTCTGTTCCAATTCTCCGTAAGATCTACATTAAAACCGCGCACGCCTTCCCTAGGGGAGGAGGAGGAAAGAGCCGCGTAGCGCAGATAATGAGCCATATAACTCAGGAGCCATGTAGCTCAATTTCAAAGGAGCCATGTAGCTCAATTTCAAAAGAGCCATGTAGCTCAGGAGTCTTGTAGCCCAGTTTCAAGAAGTGCCATGTAGCTCAAATTCAAAAGGGCCACGCAGCTCAGTCTCAAAGGAGCCATGCAGCTCAGGAGCCTTGTAGTTCGGTTTCAAAGGAGCCATGCAGCTCAAGAGCCTTGTAGCCCGCCTTCAAGAGCCATGACCAAATTCAAAGGGGCCATGCAGCCACTCAAAGGAGCCTATGCACTTTAGGAAGCCTCAGAGCCCGGGCTTTAAAGGAGTCATGTAGCTCAAGAGCCTTGTAACTCATTTTCAAAGGAGAAATGCACCAAAGAGCCTCAGAGCCTCGCTCAGCGAGAAATGTAGCTCGTGAGCCTCAGAGCTCGCCTTCAAAGGAGTCATACAAAATTCCTCAGAGCCTCAGAGCTCGTCGAGCCATGTAGCTCAAGAGCCTTATAACTCAGTTTCAAAGGAGTCGTGCAGCTCAGGAGCCTTGTAGCTCGATTTCAAGAGAGCCTCGTAGCTCAGTTTCAAATGAGTCATGTAGCTTAAGAGCCTTGTAGCTTAGTTCCAAAAGGAGCTATAAATTAAACCAAAAGAGCCTCAGGAACAAGTCAAAGGGCCTCATACCACCTCTAGCTAGCCGATGTACTGAAGGCCAAGTAGCCAAGGAGCCACATAGCTCAGTTCCCAAAAAGTCTTATAGCTCAATCTCAAAGGAGCCACATAGCTTAGTTTGATGAGAAGCGAAGTAGCTCAGCCAATTAAAGGCCGCATAGCTCAATAAGAACCCTACCATTTAAAGATTGGGTGACCAGAAAACCTTTCAACACGGGTCATAGAAGAGGACGGGAAAACTAAAGAGGTAGAAGGACGAATATTTATAAAATAACAAAACCAATGTTGGCATTACAGATGTCCAAGGCTTAGAGCTCGAAGCAAAGATTATACAAAGGGGCCTAAGTGTTTGAGGGGGAGCTGCGAGTAGCCTTAGTAGTGCGAGCCTTCGAGCCGTGTAAATAAGAAGGCAAAGCCCCAGCAAGCGAGGGGGAAGAACCAACCTTGACAGGAGCCTCAGCTTCTTCAAGGAAAGGAACCGAGTTGGGAGCATCAGTGAACACTTCGGGGTCTGCTTCGTCCTCAGAAACGGATTCTTCCTCCTCTTCTTCATCAAGAACTTGAAGATTGAAGTCCAAACCCGGAAAAGCCTTGGCAGCTCTGTGTCTGAAAGCGAGCCACCCGAAGGCCCATAAGGTGTGCCTGGCCCTAGCTCCGCCTATTACTCAACTCGCCGGATCATACCTCCCGCCTCCGAGGTCCCCCGCACCGTACCGCACTCCTCGGCCCAGCGCTCCACCGAGCCTCAACTCGGCTTCTCACCCGCCCGATCCAACGCCGTTGCTTTGGTGCACAACTCTTCTCTAGTAGCCTTGAACTCTTCCTTAACCACCCGCAAATTTCATCCGATGCACCCAGCCCCTCTATAGCCTCTTCCCTGTCTTCGCCCCGCCTACTGCGGTCGAGGTATGCTTCCAACTCCATTTATACCCCAAAAGCGACCATCGCCAGATTGCATCCGAGCTTCATAGCCGGTCCTCTCGTGGCTAAGGAGGCAAACTTAGCCTTGTATGCTCGCCGCCTAGCGCAGCTCCTACCGATCCAGCCCCTCCTCGCTGTGTCCTGAGTAAGTAGTTGTCTCCGCCAAGGAACAAGCTATGCTAGCGCACAACATTAACATAATGGTGTCGAATAAAAGAAGGCACTCGCATACAGATGGTCCCCAGAGGGACAGGCCAGTGGCCAGGGCCGCAGCCTCCTCAATGTGCATGGCTTCCACTCGAGATCGTAGTCCCGAAGAATAGACTTAAACAGCCCCGGCACAGCCCGTATTGGTGAGTAGCGAATCCTCACCCCTCTCAGCTTCAAAACGATCATCTCCCACATCTCCCCGTGTCGGAGGGGAAGCGTGAGGAGCTTGCAATCGGCGGCCCATATAGAGATAAGAAGGACTTTTAGAGGAAGTTTGGCAGCCTTTCTCATAGAACCCTTCAACTCAAGTAGTTGAGGACAAGTGCATTACAAGACCTCGCCCACCCGACACTCCTACGGCAGGACCACGCCCGCCCCCCACCCGAACTCGCGCGCAGCTGTGGATCGATACCCCCGCCTCGGACTCCACCCGAGTCGGAGGTCGCCTCGGGAGGATCCCGAGCCCTGCGCTTTACGCTCCTCTTCTTCTCCAACAACTTGACACAGGCCCGAAGTTCTCCCCGAGTTGGCTTCATAACAAGAGGTTCCCCAGGAGAGGTTTCTATAGCAGGGAGCGGAGGAGATCTCGAACGAGGGGAACTAGAAGGGCTCACTCCTGAAGAGCTGTCCGACCTGATCAAATCGGAATACGCCCGAGGGCGACACTTGCCCAATCGCCGCTTCACTTCCCTGTCCTCATGAGTAAGGTCAGGACGGATACCTGAAGGTAACACAACCACAACAACGTCAAAAACGTAACCTGACCCTTGAAAAATTGACCCTTACTAGCATGGACAGAAAACTCACGTAGGTTCTCAGGGGCAGTCCATACTGTTGGAATCCCCAACGTATTATCTTGGTCGGCAGGGTTGTATTCCCAATGTCGACCCCCGACAAGGAAATAACGTTATTTCCAATGCCTACAAGAAGGAGGCCTGAACATTAGGCTGGTTATGGCCCGCTTCGAAATATACAAGAAGCCTTCCAAGGCCTCTTTCACGCTGAAGAGATCCAGCAACAGAGCAATACTAGGGACCCCGAGGCCCTTATCCCTGAAGAAAACCAAAAGGCTGACCAAGATGCCCCAAAAATCGAGAGCCTGACTCGCACACATTGTAAATGTTAAACACTTTTATGAAGGGGTGCAAAGGAAATAGAAGACCGTTCTCAAAGGCCACCTCAAAGAAGCAAACCATCTTGGGAACGGACACCCCATAAGACATGAGGATATCAAGACACCAGATTCGGACACCGGAAGGGGGTCCATAACGAGTAGCAAAAATTTTAACGAACGAAGGCTCGACCCGGCTAAGGCCCACAGAGTCCGCATGCCTCACAACAGCCCTTAAATATTCAAAGCCACCTATCTACCTGATCTCGCTAATCTTCCCCTTGCCCTTACAGGCAAAGGAAGATAGCCAACTGGAAGGACCCCAAAGAACTATTAATGATTAGCCACCGAAGTCCGCCGCCATTTTGCCCCTCGACGTTGCACCGTCACCCGCCTTCCCCATGCAAGCTCACAAGCATGTATGACTAAGCGACGGAGAAAGAGAACGAGCGAAACAATGAAAAAGGTGGGACCTCAACCCAACATGCCCTAACAACCTGAAATTCAAAACAAGGAAAAGAAAACAAGCAAAGAAGAAGGAAAACGCACCGAACTAAGGAGGAAAACAAGGAAAACAACCACTAGGAAGATAGAACGATAGAAAGCACCACAAGCAGTTCTGAGAGCTGATCAAAGACACTTCCAAACCCACAAAAGAAGTGGAAAAGTGCGATACAAGACGTTTGATGGCGACAAAACTTAGATCAAACCATCCCTTATAAGCCACGTGGAAGCCGCAACCGATCCGAGAAATGCTTCACCCTACCAGCTTCGTTTCCAGCCAAGGGTCATCGGGGCTATTGATAGGGCGAGAAATCGTCATGGCACAGCATAGAACGTGAAGCCTCCAAGGCACACCCAAACCCCGCCTTATAGCTGAGTCAGCATGACTCCAATAAAACAAATTTCTACCATGAGGGATCCTACCACAGTTGCAGCACATGGACCCGTAGTCCAGAATCGAAGCCTCCTTGCCAGATAATCAAATGATATAGGTGGTCCAAAAAACTCATGTAAAAGGAAAGGTGCCCAAATTATGATCCGCGACCCCACCTGATTAGGAAAGAAGGATCTCACACGATCATGGCTCCTCCATTATCCCTTAAGAGTCGGTCCATGATAAGGAAAAGGAAACTCCTCACGCCAATGGGAAAGATACTGTATCACCATCTAATAAGGAAAGTAACCACTATTTCCTCTTATAAATACCAACCCGTTCTGCCACGGAAAGGTACGCATCAATTACGTAATAGAAAACAGTTGAATTCTTTTTCATAAGGAAGAAACTGACTTAGCCATCGAAGTAGCGACCAACACACCCTCGCCGAATCACCCTTTTGTGCAGAAGTTAGAAGCTGCCCGACGATCCGATCCATCGACCAAACTTCAACGGCCCCAAGAAGCCCAAATTTAAAGATTCAGAGAAAAGCACCATCAAATATTATTTTTTATATTATATATTATAGTAAATACAATTTATATAATAGTATAATATTATCTAATTCAAATATATATATATATATATATATATATATATATATATATATAATATTAATATTAATATTATATAATATATAATGTATATAATACATTGATTTTTTGGTTAATCGACATGTATGATTAAAACGAAAAATGGTTAATCAAAATTTGTTATCTATATTAATGGTTAAGCTTTGCTTTATATAAATATCAAATCGAAAATGAAACGGCCATTTTTTTAATGGCAAGATTCGATTGACC
This sequence comes from Tetrastigma voinierianum, assembly GCA_016808115.1. NCBI lineage: Eukaryota > Viridiplantae > Streptophyta > Magnoliopsida > Vitales > Vitaceae > Tetrastigma > Tetrastigma voinierianum. The sequence goes on from JAEQBH010006471.1 coordinate 76,816, forward strand.
ATGCCCACCACTTTCAATACCAAACTCCAATCAATCTTCTTTTTTCAACTAATAATAAAATAGTATTAAGTTGCACTTAATTTTTTTTTTTTTTCAAAACATGAAGTGTTTTGATCAAGCTCGTACACACAGATAATGCATTTAAGTCATATTATATTTAGACTAATCCCATACTAGTCAGTCGAGAGAGACAACAAGAAGGTAAAACTCTACTATAAAACATAAATATATTCTTAAAGCTCGAACTCGAAACAACTAATTAAGTTAAGAGATATCCCAACTATCGAAACAGAGTCGATTAACCTGCACACACTTGCTATCCAATGACTGAGGAAATGTATCACTTTTGATCATCATCATAACCTCCAAGTTCTCTCGATTTGATGTTTCCCATCCTAGAAAACATCTCCCACTTATTTCATTCTAGAAACCTCATTATCTCCCCAATTTATTTATGCATAGAAAATTCAAATCTTTTTTATTTTTTGTAAATATTGTCTATTAGAACATTCTACAAATAAATAAATTCGGAAATAATCATTAACTTGAGTACACTATAACCTATCATTGTTAAAAATATCATAATTGATTTATCTCTATCTTTTTTCTGGATCCTAAAGTTTCCATTTTATCTCTAAAAACAAGGAAGAAGAATACTTTTTGGGCCTATTTATCTTCTTTATCGATGTGGGGTCTTCAAGGTAATGGAAGAAGGAACATCTCACAACAAATTTCATTGCTAGACATAACAATGCACCCAACACCAATAATACAAAACGGATTTTAAATTCATCTCCACAATCTCTATCTAGCCGTATTTGGAAATTTTATCACAATACATAAGGTACAAATAACTCTTACCGTACATCTCTCCATGTCACTCTAAATAACTCATAAATCATATGTTTATAGTTTCGGAATGTTAATTAAAAATGGTAGGAGGAAGGAAAATAATGATGTTAAATAAGAATAATAGCCAAATGTATTTCCTAGAATGGCTCTAATGATCATTTAGAACAAAAAGGGAAGGCACATATCCGATTAGAGAAAGAGGAAGACACTGAAATAGCAAAGAGGTTGCGATTGTGGGTCTTGGTGCATTCAATGGTATCCAGTGAATCGTCCTTCCATGAAATGTGCGATAAACATGTTAGGAAGGAAATGACAATATAACCTTTTGCCTCTAATCCTTTTGCCTCTTCATGTCCAACTAGAACAGATGTTAGAAGAGGAAGAATATCTCTTCACCAAGAGCTCACAATTATTCCAGAGTTAGAGTAAAAAATTGTATACTTCTTTCGTTACCATTATTGTATTCTGAACACTGATCATCTCTTCACTTCATTAATGTAAACTTTTATTTGTTATTGCACTTCATTTTCATATTTGTACAATAAGGTACTTTGAGGCTCAATTTACACAGCAGTTTTCTTCTTTATTGCAAAAGTAGTTTTCTTCGTTGTAACTTGTAAGTAACAAGCAATAGAAAGAAGCTTATTAATTTCTTATGCTTAATAAACTGCATATGAAAAGTATTCATATTTTATGGAGAAACCAATAAAAATAATAAATTCATTTCAAGTATTATGCAAACAACTCATTACTTTTTGGAGAATGTAATTTTCTTGACGCATTCAGATAATGTTGTTACTATATGTTTTATAATAATAATAAAACAAGACACAGTAATAATTTATAGTTTTCATAATTACCTTGAAAGAATAAGGGATAAATTCTCATTTTACTTTAGTAGCTAGAGATATTATTATTATTAAATATTATTATTTTTCTCATTTCCTTATTCTCGTACCTTTCCTATTCTTTCCATCCCATCACCCTACACCACCTAATCAAACATAGCCAACCCCTATGGACCTAACCCACTCTCTCCCTTCTTTTTTTTGAAGACCCAACCAGGTCTTCCTACCTCTTCTCCCCCCTTTTTGCTTTTCTCTTATCCCCTTTTGACTCCTCTCCTCTATTCTTCCTGTTGGGACCTCCCACCGACATCTTCTGCCCCCTCTTTGGCTTTTCTGTTCCCCTTCCCCCCTGTCTCTTCGGCTCCTTGATCTCTTTTCACTTCTTTCTTCCTTCTATCTCAATCCCCACGCCCTTCACAAGAGCTGTGACGCAAGATGTGAGAGATGTTCCATATATGATCCACAAATCGCGATTCTTCTACGCCTGGCTCAAATGCTCCAAAGGTTCTCTGCTTCGCAACTACGTGGAGTCAATACTCCCTTGATCTGCGATTGGTTGAGCCGCGAGTTTGGCACAGCTTCCGAGCGCCGATCCCGGTGACGACGCTCACGGTAGTGTTCGAGAAAGGTTTCAGTAACACACATTAGTTAAGAAGGTCATAGGCTTTCTCACTATTGATGTTTTGTTTGTTTAGGGAGACGAATGTCTAATGAGTAGATGAGGGTTCTGCTCTTATGGAAAAAGTTGGATCATAGAGGTGGTTTCGGCAAAGTTGGTTTGTAGAAAAATGGGAAGGCTGGCATTTGTTTTTTGTTTTTTTTTTTTAGGTTATTATTGGTTAAATTCAGTCTTTGTTCTTGCTCAGTTCTAGGTCTTACATTCCTGGTAGATGAGGTAGATTATGTTGATGTTGCATGCATTTTACATGATAATCCGGTAGCTATTTTTTGGTTTTATCCGTTGTTATCAAAATGGGTTTTAATGGATATTTTTGTTAGGTTCTTTGCTATTCTCGGGTTTTATTTAGATAGGTATTAGTAGGTAAATTGATTTGGGTTCTTAACTGTGCTTGGGTTTCAATCTAGTCGAATATAGTGTTGTCTAATTTGGGTTTGGCTTTTGTTTTATGGGTTTAGCTTTTTAACTTTTGTTCTACTGAATTCGGAGTTTAAATTTCTCGTGAATTTAGTTATTGCGTGTTTAATTTGGGTTTTAGCCATTATTATTATTATTTTTTATATGCAGAATTTTAGTTAATATATTGGGTTTAAATCTAGTTGTCTTGTGGGGTTAATTATTGTTGTAATCTGGGTTCCTCTGTTCTTGCTCTTGGTGCGTTTTGGTTTTATGATTGCCTTTGCCTTCTTATTTTTCTTGTATGGGTTCATCTACTTGTCTTCGGTTTTAAAACAACAGTATTGGGAAGAAACTTGTACTCACTTAGATTATTGAACATTTGTGGACACTGAGATGTTTTTGATCAAGCATGGAGAAGCAATAACCCACAGCATGACCTTTGCAACTTTCTTTTCTTGTTGAAAATTTTGATGGCTTTGATGTGTGTGCTTTTAATGCATAGTAGAGACTTTAAATGATATTGGTGAACATGATTCCATGAAGCCTAAGTCAATCAATTTTTGAAGAGAATTCGGTGTTCTAGGTGTGCACACTTTCATGTTCCATTATCTCATTTATTTACTAGTGTTTCATGTTTCCTCCATTTATGTCTCACAATTTTATTTAGAATCTTTTAAACCCCACTCGTTAATTCTTTTAACTCTTAACCTTAGTTCATCAATATTTATTTACTCGTATTTTAATTCATTGAACATCAATTGTCTTTTATTAATACCCATTAATTCATTTACCAATAGTTTTTAAAGTATCAAATTTGTATTTTATTATTTTCCTCCTTATTTTCTATATATTTGTTCACATTTTGATTCATGTTTTAATTCATGTCTAGATATATTTTGTCTTTTAATACCTTGGGTTCAATTTTTTTTTTATTTACATGCTTACATATTGTAGTCCGCATTCTTTTTCCCACTTTGATACCCTTTCTCTTTTAGGCTTATTTTGTTTTGTATTGGGAATTCTTCTTACTTTAGTTGATCGATTATGAATTCACGACACGTGGACGATCGTCTTTCAACAAAGACTCGAGAATACTATAAATTACAAGGAGGACTTTTTGAACATATTTTTCCTCTTTGTTTAATTTTATTTTTATATATATTCTTGTAAATTCATTTTTATATATATTAGTTGGTTGTATAAATTGACATGTAGTTTTATAATTCATATAATAATAAAATAATTTACTTAATAATTTTAAGTTAATAAAATAAGTAGAAAGATGATTTTTTTTTTTTATAAAGAACATAAAATTTGTTTTAAGAAAAAATTCAAAATATTGTTTTTAATCAAAGTCCTTCATTCATTTATTTTTAAATAAAATTGTCTATTTTTACAAAATAATAAGAAAATATTTTTTTTTCTAAATAAAGTGGAAGTTAAATTTCCTTGTTGAATTAGTCAAATAAATCTTTTTGAAAAAGTTGATTTTTTAAATAAATATTTTTATAAAATAAATGCAAATAATCTTTGTAAAATAAAACTGATGTTATCAATCTTGTATAGAATAAAATTTATTTATTTTATATATATTGATTCATGTGATTATTTTTTTCAGTATTTATAATTAATTAGTTAGTTGATTTTTTTTAGTAAATATTTTTATAAAATAAATGCAAATAGTTCTCTTGCAAATAAAATTGGATCTTATAACTTTAAAAAAGAAAATGGTTCAATTTTTTTATAAGTGGATAAAATTTATTTATTTTTATATATATTAATTCATGTGATTATTTTTTTTTATATTCATAATTCACTCACTAATTACTCGCACAATTCCTAAGTTTGCTTTATTAGATATCGATTTTATAGAGGCTTAGAAGGGTATCGGGATCTTCTTGATAGATAACTTGATCTTCGGATTTTGATTTGGTTTTTTGTAGGCTTATTTGTATTTTTTTTTTTAAATAAATGAAAATAAGTGATGATTCTAATTTATTCTTTTTAAGGAATCTATTTTTTTTTTCACCATAAAAAGCGAGTTTGACAATGGGGATGCACGTGAAAAAAGCGGTCCATAGTAGCTAAAAAAATAAAATTTAACAAAAAATTGAGAAAGTTGTTAATTGTTATGTTGTTAATAGTTGACCTTAGAGAGAGAAAGGACTAAGGCTGGTAGGGGTTAGAGAGAAAAGGGAAAGGGCAGTGCATGTAGTGGAACGTTGGGCTATTGAGAGCGTCGCGTATTGCCACTACAACAATGGCTACGGCGGCAGTTTTTAGAGGTGATTTAAACCTCCCAACAAAGTGTAGCAATGGTCTGAACAACCGCCTTAAAACCGCCGTTGTTCACATGTTTCTACTGTTTAGAGGCGGTTTTTATGTCCAACGGGGTAGGGTTGGTTGATAGAGGCAGTCTGATTGAAGCGGTTAAAATCGTCCCAATCGCAACTATAGCGGCACTTAAAACTACCTTTACGTGTGATGATAATCTGTTACTTTCATTTGTAGGATCGGTCTAAACCGCTTTTATGACTTGGTGCCATTTTTTTAAAAATTAAACTGACACCCTTGTTGAGGCAGTGTCAATCGCTTCTAAAGTTTTGGTGCCAATACATGTACAAAAGTACAAAACGGTTATTTGATAATATTTAAAGACAATTTGAATCGTCTTTATATTTTTTCTACTGATACATTTTTGTAATTAAAAGCTAACAATTATATTTTTGTGACCAATAAATATGATTAAATTGATAACCATCAATCATAATATATAAACCCATAGGAAGATTAAATATCCACTTCTTCAATTGCAATATCAAATCTCTTAACAAGAATTTTAAAAATAAGCAATAAAAAAACTAATTTATGTAAACTTTAATAGTAAATGGTCTACAATTCATTCTTGCTTTTATGTGTAACTCAAAACCAAGAACTATGTCTAGGATCATAACTTGAATATGTCGAATGATTGTTAGTAGAAGGCGTGTGTTGACCGTTAACCTGCATGTTAACAGAAAAAATGAATTTAACCTGCATGTTAACAGAAAAAATGAATTTAAATGGCAAGAAAACATATTGATAACAAAAAAACTCATGTTTAAATATTAGAATGGCATTTTGAGAAAGAAATTCTATAATTATACCTGTGAATTGTTAATAAACAATTTTGCCTTCTCCCTTGTTTGTATGCATGGTTTCTGAATGTCCAGAACCACCATGTTCTCTCTCGTCTCCATTCTCAGCCATTTGCAATAAATTCCAAGATTAAACCAACATGTTAGTCCTTGATGTTAGTCCTGGTGAATAATTAATTTTTAAATTTAGGAAAATAAATATCATATTTAAATAATAATATTATTTGGGAGAATATAACAAGTTTGAGAGTTCATTTGGGAAAATAGTCCACACAAAAAATACGACTCTTATTTATTGGAATTGTTGAAGCAAAAGGATTAGGAGGTTTAGTTAATTTATTTCCTCCTTCTTCCAACATATGTACTACAATTTTCATGGAAGGACGACGAACGGGATACCATTGAATACATACAAGTCCCACAATCACTAATTTCTTTGCAATCTTAGCATCTCCTTCTTTTTCTAGCCGAATATGCAATTCTTCTCCCATATCCAAATGATTATAAATCCATTACAGGAAGTATACTTGACTAGTACTCTCCACACTAACATCAATGTTCTTCCTCCCTCCGACAATTTCAAGTAACAACATTCCAAAACTATAGACATCCGACTTATAAGATACACCTCAAAGTTCTTAGATATTACCTCCCGGGAGCAATATAGCCTATTGTTCCCTTGCAACTGGTCTATGAGGATCGACTTTGTTCCTCAGAACATAATTTGGCTAAACCAAGTCGAAATCTGATTAAAGTCGATCAAGTAAAATATTATGAGGTTTGATATCAAAATGAAGGATTCTTTTGATCACAACTCTATGGAGATACTCAATTCCTTTGCCATACCAATAGCAATTTCTCTGAAGTTTCTTCCTTTCAACTAAGAATGTTTCTTATCAACTCTTAGAAATATGGAACTTCTAATGATTCATTGGGTAAGTACTCATAAATCAGGGCTTGTTTAAATCCATCAGCACAAAATCCAATCAAACGAACTATATTGACATGGTGGATTGTACCCATTGTTGCCACTTCATTAATGAATTCTTCCCCATTTCCTTGAGAATGATTAAGGATTTTTACTGCAACAAAAATTTCATCTGAAAGTTTTCCTTTGTATACAGTTCCATAACCTCCTTCGCCTAATTTATCTTTGACTTGATTTGTAATCCTTTTAACATCAGCATAAGAGTATCTTGAGGGCTTAAGAGCTTCATAGTCTTCCAAAAACTTTTTAACCTTCATTATGTTCTCTCTCTCTAGTTTATTCGAGTTATAAACTCGATAAAGCATAACAATTACTAACATGAGAAAAAAAGAACCAAATATTGTACCTACATACATAAAAAGAAGAGAAACATAAATTTTTTTGCTTAAATAAACAATTTCAATGACCAAGCAAAGAATCCTTATCTAAAAGAGATAATAAAATGTGTAAATAGAATATTACCTGTCACAATAATTTTAATTGATACACCTGTAAAAGATAAAAAAAAGAAGTAATTAGCTAATTAATGTGCGCTTGGATACAAAAGCATGCTCAATAACATATTCATATGATGATTTTAATCTATTCAAGTTTATTACAGGGTTCAACCTTATCTTTTTGGGCGCCGTTCTTGTATTCAACGGGTTCATTTCTAAGGTAATACCGATTCTATTGCTAACTCCATCCTAACTTTTAGTGGAAGTCTTAACATGCTCTTCTACTTCCTCCTATCTATCATATATAATTAGACTATGTTTCATAATAACATGTTTTTTTTTTGAAAGATTTCATAATAACATATTATCATCCTGAATTCACCCCATGTCATAGGAATATGAATGTGAAGAAATCTCTGTCATTATTTTATGCCAGTATATATAGTTACAAATGCGTAAAATTGTTCTCTTATTATCATTTCAAATTATTACCTAATAATATACAAAAACATGTTATCTAAGAGGCAAAATATCTAAGACATAAATCCCTCGTGAGTTTTATTTTTTCAAAAAAAAAAAAAAAAAAACTTAGCATAGAATGTGTATAAAAATAGAAAGAGCATGTTTTTTTTTAACCAAATCATCTTTAATTTCGTGTTTTATTAAAAGGGGTTTGAGACTATTTTGAGTTGTAATAAAATATCTGTAATAGAAATTAATCCTTTTTAAGCCTATAAACTGAATCAGCAGCACTTACCAGATCAGAAGATTAATGTGGAATTAAAAGACACACAGAACCCCTTTACCTTTAACGCATTCAGTTTGTGGTTCCTTGCTGTTACTCTTATTAATCTTCAGTCTGCAGGTTTTCCACTTCCATGGCAGCTTCCACATATCGATTTCGACCACTTCAAAGAAAAGGCACTTCCATTGAATATAGCAATTACCCCATCATCATGGAACTGAAGTGTTGTAAAGCCTCCGGCAAGAGGTTAGGTCCAAATAGCGGACAAGATAGGAGGAATAAACAGCATAAACTGGGTTAGCAAGGATAGAAAGGCAAGGGATCGACAGAAACTGAGTTTCTTCTGTTTTGTCAGAGGAAGAATTGAAGAAGGTGAAGTCCAGTTTACTTTTTAGCCGGAAGGGGGAGGCAGCTAAACTGAGGTTTGGAAGCTGTCTGGCAAGGCAATTATCCGGATCCTGGACAATAATTTCTTGAGATTCGTATGTTATATTCTTGATCAAGAACTTTACTGAACTGGTGTTCTAGCATGGTCTGATTATTCTCAGAGCAAGATAACTCAAACTGGGGTATCCACAGTGGTATGGCTGGCGGTTTTAGACGGAAAGGAACTGAACTCACTCACACCCTCCTGGCCACAACCATTTGATGATGTCATGGTTACTCATCTGGGCTAGGGCTCCCTATCATCTCCTCCACAAACAAGATGATCAGAAACAAGAACATAAATAAAGAGAGATGTAGATTAGCCTGAAATTTTATAGAGAACAATTCTAAGGAGGATTACCGAGGTAGCTGAGTTTCAGTGTCCTTGTTTTTATGGTTTTGTCCACTTTGGACTTAAGACATCATAGTTTTGTTTTTAAGCTTCTCACTCAAAAGGTTTTCTACCAATTGGATGTTATCTATCCTTATTAACTCATGATGATTCCCGTTCGTAACCCATGTAGGACTTTGGGCCCACTCAGAACAGTCCCTTCATCCGGTATCATATGTATATGGTTATTTTCTTTCTTTCAAATTAATTTAAAGTATGTTTGGTTTTTGGAAATTTTTAGTAAAAATGAAAGGGAAAGTAAAAAAAGGAAAACAGTGTTAAAAAGCTGATCATTTTTAACTTACACCTTCAAACTCATTATATTTAATTTAACTTATCAATATAGAGATTAGATAATTTAAAAATGTAGATTTCAACTAATTTTCCCTTAATTATATTTGATGTACATTTTGCTCATGTAAGGTGGACTCGAACCAGCTGGAACCTCCCATTACCATATCCACCATAGTGATTCTTGATTTTTCATTGTTGAAAAATTTAAAGGTATTTCCTTGTACTTAACAATGATTGAATACTCCAAATGCAACTTGCAAAGGAGTATTGTTGAGTATGCGTCCAAAGTCCCACATCGGATAAGAATGAAATGGCTTATGACTTTATAAGTATGGACAACATCTAATTCATATAAGGCTTTTTGGGGGAGAAGCTTAAAAACAAAACCATGAAGGCTTAGGCTCAAAGTTGACAATATTATATCAATATGGATAGGGAATTGTACATGAGGTTTGGATAGGGAATGGTACATGAGGTTTCCAAACATGTACATTAAACCCTATCACGAACAAGAAGCTATTCATATACATAAAAATACAAGTTAAGGACTTGTTTAGTTCCTATTTTTAAAAAACGTTTTAAGTAGGCAATTTTTGAAAAACACAGAGAATATCATCGCTTTTAGGAATATTGAATTTAGTGTTTTATGTATTTTCCATGTTTTTTCACAACAAAAAATATGGGAACGAATCGTGTTCTCTGAGTTTCCTTTGTTATTTTTGTTTGACAAGACCCGAACCGGATACCCTTCCTGATTCCCTAGCGATCCTGAATCTAGTGAAGTCCCACGTACAACCTTAGGGATATCCAATGGAACCCCACTTTTAAGAAAGAAAAGTAAACACATGCATTAATATAATAATTCTCAAATATATAAAAAGATCCACAACAACCAAATTCATTAACCGACCTAATTTTAACGAGGTAGGTCATAACCACAAACAAGACATAATAAATACTCATATGAGTTCAATGCTAAGATCAGAGCATTCTAAGAGTGTTTGCGAATTTAGGGGTACAAATGAGAATAAATAAGTCCAATAAAATAAGGACAGATAGATAATATAGGAGTAATCTGCAAATTGCCAAGTAGAAGAGCGGATGTAGGAGTCGACACAGGTAGGTCTCTACTGACTCGCCTGACTCTAGAGAACGGATTCAAAACACAAAACGAGATAATAAATCCATGAGTTGATATAATTTATAGATGAAAATATGGTTTTTATTTAAATATTTCTTCTGCCATCTCACTTCACTCTTTTGCAAGGTCCCCCGTTTAAAATCATTTCACAAACCCAAACTCATACCCAAGTCAACAATATGAAATTATGTTCGTAAAAATTTAATCAAATTATTATTAAGAAAATCATCACCAGTATTTATTCACAACATAAGAATTTTAGCATAAATATATCAAATAACATCATGTCGTAAGAAAATCATGAAATACAATAAACTATAAATATCAAGTGGTTATAGCTTACTTAGAATTCAACAATGTACCGTACCATATACCCATCATAAACCGTAAGATACCCCACCTTACGACCCTCATCATCGAAAGATGCCGTAGTAATAATGATAATAATAAACCGTCGGGTAATCCCGACCTCACGGCTGTGGAAATAATATATAACCGTTGGATGAAACCAACCTCACGACACCGTGGCAAACTAATAAACCGTCTGTAAAACCACCTCGCCTACCGTGGAAATAATAGATAACCATGAACCCAACCCCCACGACACCGTGGCAACCAATAAACCGTCGGTAAAAAACCGACCTCACTCAACCGCGGGAAATAATAGATAACCATAGGATGAAACCAACCTCACGACACCTTGGCAAACTAATAAACCGTCGAGTAAAATCGACCTCACGCCGTGGAAATAATATATAACCGTTGGATGAAACCAACCTCAAGGACAATCGTAAAACCCAAGGCACCTGGGTGAATATACATATTGAATTGAACCTCCGTACTATATGGTACATCAACGGAGTAACAACCAACACCGTATCCTACTCACATATGTTCCTTCCAATGATAATCGTATTATAATCATTTCTCAAGTAGTAAATCTCAAATCCATTTCTTAAATCAATGAATTTTCATAAAGTGGTTTAAAAACTCAATCCATGTACCAAAATGTTTAAATACCACAAATTTATCCATGAACTCAGTAAAAACTTCAAAATATTTAAAATGTTGCCAAAATTGGCATGAAAATGATAACTTGTTTATATAAAAACAGTATAATTATATTTATGCATAATCAATAATTGGACAAATAATATATATATATATATATATATATATATATATATATATATATATATATATATATATATCACTACAAGAAAATTGACTTTCAGTGATAAAATATTTTGTCATTAAAAGTCTAAATTCGTCTGCAAAATATTTCCCAACGAAAATGCGTTTCGTGTCACATCTGTCGCCCTAGACCCGTCGCTAAAGTATCCCAACAAAAATCGTATTTCACGCCCAATATTTTCCCTGATGAAATAAAATTTTGTTACTAAATATTTTCCCAACGAAATTTTCATTAACAAAAGTAAGAATTTTGCCACTAAAAATATAAATTTTTGTTCTCGTGTCGTCAATACTTAGTGCTGACGAATTTATTTTGCTGCCAAATATTTTTGTAACAACAATTTGTCTCCCTAGGCTTTTGCAATCCCAACGAAAGTTCCATTTTGTCACTAAAGTTTTTCTTGATGAAATAGATACTTCATTGCTAAAGGATTTTTCAACTAAAATATTTATCACATTGATAAATTCATTTTTGTTGTTAAATCATTTTATTTACAAAATGATTTCATCCCTAAACGTATGCTAGTGAATTATAAATTTGCTGTGGATGATACAACACCTTCAGCAACAAAATATTTCATCAGGAAATATCTTTAGTAATTTTTTTGTCGAAATGTGTATTTACAATTTTTATTTTTCATACAAATGTATGGTATTTGTATTTAAAACATTAATTATAATAGAAAAGTTAATTCTAAAGCCCGGCTTACAAAAAATCAAAATATATATCACATAACTTCATTGGTAATTAATATATGTAACCATAACATTTGATCATAGTAGTATAATATCTATGCTAATATAACTACATAACAAAAATACGACATTAATAAAGTGTCTATCACAAAAACAACTATATTAGCATAGGCAAAAAAAAGAAATGAACGTCCATCATATGCACATCATAAAAAAAGGGATCATGAGGACCCTTGGCTTGATCGTAAATGACACAATATTTCTTCAAATTGTTGATGATGTTGTTGGTTTTTTTTTTTTGTACCAAGGCCTCCAATTAGTCTAATCTGGGATTCTGTTGAGTCTCAAGTTGCTGTTGTTGAGTCCCAAGTAGTTGAGTCTCAACAAGCTCCATGCTCCGTCTCACTTCACGCCGTAAGATAATGGTCTAGATTTAGAAAATGAGATTTATTTAGGGCAAAAACCAAGGCCCTTGACATATCCTGATTTTTGTCCCAAAACTCTCACACAAATTTCTGCCTTAGTCATAGCCATGCCTCCTTCCTGCTAATAGGCCAGCTCCAACATCTTCCTATATATGCAAAATAAAAATAAAACAAAAAAAAAGAACCAAAACATAATTAATAAGTTAGTAAATTAAAATTTCCATTAAATTTGGGCATGATCTCCCATATTTAGTAGATATTTTTTAAATTATACCTACTATATATAATAAATATAAGCATTGGAATTTCAAATTAGTTAATAATCAAATTGATTTTTAGCACAACAAAACATCCAAGTGCCTTAATTTGTTATTATATGGCAAATAATAGTAGATTTCAAACAAGAATATAGTACTTTATACAAACATTGTAACATCCCATAACAAAAGATAAATCTAATGAAAGATTTGTTTGAAGATCTCCAACTTAATCCAAAGACCTATTTAAAACAAAATTATTAAATATTTACTTGATTTTCTAATAATCTAAAATCTAATTTTAAAATATCTGTAAACAACCCAATATGGAAAAATTAAATTCTGTGTATTTCGAATAAAAACTTGTTTGATATAACCTCACTTTTAAGTCATGAAATCATAATCCAAAGAATCCCAAAAAGTAAAATATACATTAATATATTAAAGGAATTAAAAAGATTTCACTTAAGTATCCATAAGCACAGAATTTAGATTTCTTGCAAAGTAGATTCACTGAAAAATCTGAAATTTTAGTTAGTTTGTTGGCATCATACCTTGTCACTGATGTTAAACACATGATAAAAAAAAGCTGGCCTCCTCGGGGGTGCTGTGCAATATTCACATACTCTATAGGAGTCAAATGTGTATATAAATCTCTTACAACCTGAAATAAATATATGGTTAATAATATTAAGACATTTGAAGGATGATGAGTTTGGCGTGTTAGCTTCAACTAATAGTCAATTTACATAAATCTTAGGCCAAAGAACTCGAGCAATACATGGGAAGATGCAAGGGCAGGACAATCAAATGTGCATGTAAGAATAAAATCTGCAAGTCCAGCTCTTATGTTCTATAGAATGAACATTATTGTACATCCAGGAGTATATTTGAGATGATCCATAACAAATTATGCTCTAAAATAATAGCAAATTATGGTCGAGTAAATATCAACATTACCTTTGACTTCACTAGGATTTTTTTTAACCCCCAAACTATAAAATCAAAATTGAAGAGGAACGATTCTTAACCCATGCATACATACATTCATTAAATCTGTTGATATCTATTCCCTATTGAGATAACTGGCCAATAGTCAATATCGCTTTATTTGCCATTCCCGTACCAGTGCGTAAAACGCCTCATTAGTGACTCCAAAATGCCTCAATTATGCATCATCAATGTATTAATAATTTTAGACTTTTACAAGTAAGAAGGGAGTTAGATTGACAATCTTTTCTGTACATCTGGACTAAAAAAAAAAAGTAATGAAACAGAGTCAATGTTCATTCTTGTAGTGAAAGTAATTTCTTTTTATTTTTTTATTTTTTTTGGGTGTTTAGCTTAAGTCTTTACGTACGAAAGCAATGATAATCAGCCTTGCAGCTCCTGAAGATCCACCTATGATGCAGACCATTAAGGTTTGAGCAATGGTTATGCACCTAGTTTCTTCTTAAATATAATTAACCCTTTTTTGAAAAGGACTAGCTTAATGCCCAATTATTGTCTCATGAATGTTTAACTTAACTAGAATGTTTGTGACCAATCCCTACATATTTATTTATGGTAATTAAGTTCAATTACCAAATCTGGTCCCATGCCAATAAATTGAGATGAAAGAAAAGCAGGAATACTCTACATTAAGAATTAAGAATAATAAAAAGATAATGAAAATTTACGGCATATTGAGAGCTCCTAAAAGAGAGATGGCGTCTCTTGTGGCTCCATCGCTACTCAATTTAGGGACAAACATTCCGGTGACAATATCCTTAGCACTGGGTCTACCTTGTGTCATCATCACATAACAAGAGGGGTTTCTCAAAATCCAAAGTTACCTACTGCGCCTTCAATTCAAAGATTTGAAATATGAGAGATGGGCAAGCACGTCTCCTAATTTAACATCGAGATCTTGATCAGCTACCCAATCTTTCCATAGACAGTAAAATCCCTTCTCCTTTTGCACTAAATCGAAGCTCTTCCTATGGTTTCAACGGACCCAAATACCACTCATCAGTTTCGAGATCCGAAGAAGATCTCGGGATCCGCTGGAAGAGCCATAGTGCAACTTGAGAATGAGACATAGATGCCATTCTCCATATCCTATTGATCCACAAAATAGATCTTCAAAGTTTTAAATAATCACCCATCAAACACTAAAATATCTATACACGCACTAATATAGAAAAATTAAAACTTTGTTATATTGATTCAAAAGAAAATGTAAAACTTATTTTAAAGAGTCGCAAACATGAACTCAAAATCAGAGAACTCACACTAAAAATTCATCACCAAAAAAATATATATATATATATATATATATATATATATATATCCCTTAAAGTATTAGATTCAAGTTGTCCTTGAAATAAAACCCTCCACATCTATAATTCCATTTATCTACTTTCCCTTGTTTACTCTAGAATTAAAAACAGATTCAACACAATTTTACCTTTATTGCTGGCATCGACAACATCCATGGAGACTTCCTTCCTCTTTGGTTAGGTCATGCTGGTTTGTTAAAGTGATTTAGGATTTTCTCAGGGATAGATCATTTTGGATAAAAAATTGGAAATTAAGGAAGAAAAAGATGAAGCTAAGATTAAATGGGAGTGGGAGAAGGTTGTGGTTTGAAGATAAGGAGGAGAGAAGAGGAGGTAGAGGGAAACATTTTTCAGCAGTTCTCTCTTCATGGCTTATTCTAGGTTTTAGATTCGGGGCTTTCGCACAACAATTTTATAGCATAAACCTTTATCTATTTGTCAGTATGACTTATTACTATTACAATTTAGCAACACTATTCATAGTGACAAAATTACTTCATTTTGGGTTTCGTAAAATAATATATTTACTGATGAAACCATTTTGTAAGCAAATATGGATAAAAAATTGTAGCTTTTAGTAAAGAAATTATTTTTGTCACAAAAAAATTGTATTTAGTAACAAATATTTTCGTTGGCAAATAGTCTTTTTTTCATCACAATAGCATTTGCACCAAAAAAAAAGCCGCAAAATTTTCCTGCCATGTCTTTTGGCGACGAAAAATTCAAATTCGTTACAAAAAGTTTTCAGAAATTTGACATTAGCAACGTGATATTCCAAAATTTCATCGGTAAAGTTCTTTTAGCGACAAAATTACAATCTGCCCCTAAATTTTGTCAAGTGAAAATATGTTTTGTAGTGTATATATATATATATATATAGAGTATATATATATATATATATATATATATATATATATATATAAAATAATTAACCAATTATATATCATAATAATACCCCCAAAGCATTTAAAACATATAAACCACTCACATACTACAGATGCTCAATTCCGCCCGCAGATCGTCCAAGTTCGCACACGTGATTGCCCCGTAATATAATAAAATACCATTTAGCCCATTAATTAAACCAGCATATGGGACCCAAATGTCTTAGGATAATCTTTAGAACTACGAACTATCTAAATCTGACCCGACAGTCCAATTATGCAGCCCCTATGTAATCTCGATATTCAAAATTAAGGCTTTATCCGAGGCTAATTTTTCGAAATCAACCTCCAATAAATCATAAAATATCCAATTTCACTAATTCATCTTCAATTTTGGCCGACTTGACTTGTCAAGTGCCCAATTTCAGTCCAACATTTTCTGCATTTCATCTGTAAATGACCCAAAATGGAAAACTAACCAAACGACGTCCAAAATTTACAAACTTTATATCAACTGAAGCCCAAGAGACCAGTAGAATCACAGCAAGATTCTTTAACTTGGTCCAAAAGGTGCTGTGGTGGCCGAAAAACTTGATCCAACAGTCGGCCAAACTTGTTTTCGACGTATCTTTCAAACAGTGAGGAATCTGAAGAAAAGGACCACGGGAATGATTTTAGAGGGTCCAAAAATGGGGGGAGGGAGGTATGGGTCGGCCTGGAATGGCCGAAAAACAACAAAATCCGGTGATCCACCGTGGCGATCGTCGCCGAGTTCGCCGGCCCTATTCGGGCTACTGTCCCCCGGCGGCGGTTGGCTGCGAAATTTCACGGCGAAGGTCGCCGCCATGCTCCTCCCACCGCTTCTATCATGGGGTGGCCTGAATATCTCCCATCGCCAAACCCGTTTATTCGAAACGGTCAAGACCCAAGCCTCGGGGTCCACAAAGTTTTGGAGAATTTTCTGGTTTTGAGCTGAAAATGAGTGTTTGGGGCTAGTGGTTCTATTTGTCATGCAAAACTAGGGTTTATATAGAGCCTAGGGTCGCTTAGGTAAAAACCGAGACAAACTTTGACACCGATAAAATACGTCGCTTGAACTCCTCAGTATTACAACTTTTATCCGTAAGTCGGATTTTGACGTTCAACCCGTCTATGAACTCGTATCGATGAGGCCTAGGACATGGTGTCTTAGTCAACCCAAATTTATCCATTATTGAAAAAGTCAACTTGGTCAAACTTAGTCAAACTTGGTCAAATGTGAAAAAAAAACTTGTATTATTTGGTACGGGTCGTTACAACCTACTCCCTTAAAGAAAAATGTCCACTAAATTCAGACTGTCATGGAAGAGATGAGGATATCGCTCCGCATTCGTCCCCGCCCAAGTCGCCTCGACTCAGGTGGTTTCTCAAAGGACCTCACTAAGGATATTGTCATGTTGCGAAGCCCTTCTCTTTCCTTACCTTAATTTGCACCAAGGCTGCCCTCATAGGATGTCATCCCTCACCAACCCGTGTCCCAACACATGCAGGATCCAGATATACTTGCGTAGCATGGAGACGGGAACACATTATGGACTCGAGAAAGCCCGACAAGTCTAATCTATAGCCACCTAACCTATCATCTCAATCTCTGTGTTAGTCCAATGTAGCGAGGACTTAGCTTCCTCGCTTCCTAAAGGCACAATTTCCTTCCAAGGAGAGAGAGCCTCAAGAATACCGATCTTCAACTCAAACTCAAGATCTTTTCTTACGCCTTGTCCGCATAGCTCTTTTGCTCATCCCGAGTTGCTTTCAACTCGCATTATAACATTAACCTTGTCCACTGTCGTTTGTACAATCTCAGGACCTAGTAATTTCCTTTCTCGCCGCCTCATTCCAACAGCAATGGAGTGCGACATCGTTTCCATACAACGCCCATAAGGTGACATCTCAATGTCGAGTGGTACCGTTGTTATATGAACTCGCTAAAGGTAGATATTCATTCCAATGTCCTTGAATTGCGTGATGCATGACCTCAACATATCCTCTAAGGTCCGGCTAGTCCTCTCGTGACATCCATCGCTCCGAGGGTGAAAAGCTGCATCAAATTCAACTTGACA
This sequence comes from Tetrastigma voinierianum, assembly GCA_016808115.1. Taxonomy (NCBI): domain Eukaryota; kingdom Viridiplantae; phylum Streptophyta; class Magnoliopsida; order Vitales; family Vitaceae; genus Tetrastigma; species Tetrastigma voinierianum. The sequence goes on from JAEQBH010006471.1 coordinate 95,029, forward strand.
CCTAGTTCCCCATCAATCCCTTCCAAAACCTCAAGTGAATCGTGATCTCTATCGAGATGATCGATAATCGGCACCCCATGCAAACTCACTATATGATTCCATAAAGAGTTTCGCTTAGCTGAGGAGAAAACTTCACGAATAGGTAGGAAATGCACCACTTCATGAAGCCGATCAACTACTACCCAAATGCTGGGCCATGTCTCTAACCGTGGGAGGGAGTTTGAATACAAAAATCCATTGTAATGCGCTCCCATTTCCATTCTGGGATGGGTAAGGGCCGTAGGTGTCTAAGGCTTTTGTCTCTCTACCTTCACTCTACACGCATGAAGCACTTGGATACATCGCAACTTCTCTTTTCATCCTCACACCAATAATATTCCTTCTGTACGGCATACCTTGGTACTACCGGTGCATAGCACAAGAACTAAGGGCTTCCTCCAATATTTGGCCGTTTAACCTGTCTAGTTGTTGGAACACAAAGCCAGAACCAATCACCAAGGTCTGCCTCTAATAAAGAAATCCGATTGTTCCCCTTCCGAATTTTCTTTCTCATGATCATCAAATAGGGATCTTCTAGTCAGGCCCCCGAGAATATAATCTACAAGCATCTACGTAGCTGGAAACTAGCAAAGTGCCCCGGCTACGCATCCTCAACTCAACACCCAACTCGCGTAATCGATTCATCAATGGAAGTCAGATTGTCCGCGATATAAGCCAAAGAGCCCTCGTATTTCCCGCTCTGCATCCGCCACTACATTAGCCTTACCCGGATGGTAGTCGATAATGCAATCATAATCCTTAAGTAATTCCATCCCACCTCTTTATTTTAAGTTTAACTCCTTCGGGTAAAACAAATATTTAAGGCTCTTATGGTAGGTAAATATCTGACAAGTCGCTCCATACAAGTAATGCCTCCAAGTCTTCAATGCGAAAATTGCCCGCAAATAAGTTCCAAGTCATGAGTAGGATAATTCAGCTTGTGTTTCTTCAACTGTCTGGAAGCATACGCCACAACTCTCTTATGTTGCATCAACACGCAACCCAAACCTCGTGTGAAGCATCGCTATAAACCCCGAACCCTCACATTCCTCCGGGCAAGGCCAAAATGTGAGCCGACGCTAACTTTTCCTTCGCGTTTGGAAGCTTCCCTCACACCCGTCGCCCACCAAACTTAACTCCTTTCCTAGTCAAACAATGAAGTGGTCCCGCCATCTTTGAGAACCCTTCTATGAATCACAGAATAATTCCGCTAATCCTAGGAAACCTCGTACTCACCGTAGTTGGTCGCTCCTACCTTGCCACCGCTTCCACTTTCTCGAGGATCCATAAATGCCAATAATAGAAACCACATGTCTCGAAATCCCACTCCTACCAACCAAAATTCACATTTGGCCGAACTTGGCATACAACCTGCACGCTTTAAAGTCCAGAACACTCAAACCCAAATGTCTCTCATGCTCCAACCGCTCTCAAGTACACCAAGATATCGTCGATGAAGACAATGACAAACCGATCAAGTATGGACGAAGACCCGGCTCATCAAATCCATGAAAGCCGGCCGGGTACAGAGTCCAAAGACATCACTGTAAACCCATAATGCCCATATCTCTGGCCCCGAATGCCGCCTCGGGAATGTCCGATTCCCTAATCCTTAACTCGATGGTACCCCGAATTTCAAGTCAATCTTGGAGAACACTTTTGCACCCTGGAGCTGATCAAATAGATCATCAATCCAAGGCAAAGGATATTTGTTACGAATGGTGACTTTATTCAATTGTCTGTAGTATATACACAACCTCCAAGTATCATCCTTCTTCTTCACAAATAACACCTGGGCCCCCAAGGTAGAAATGCATCGGGCCTAATAAATCCCCTATCCACCACCAGAAGCCGAGTCTTCAACTCTTTCAACTCAAATTCAGTGCCATTCTATAAGGCGGTAAAGAAATAGGAGTCGCACTGTGGACTAAATCAATGGGAAAATCTATTTCTCGTTATGGAGGCAAACTTAGAAGATTGTCAAGAAACACATCCAGAAAGTCCCTCACTACTGGTACATCCTCTAATCTCACTTCGCTACTGCGGGTGTCAACTACATGAGCTAGATACCCCTTACAACCTTTTTGAAGTAAACATCTAGCGTAATGGCGGTAAATCAAACCCTCCGAAGGTGCTCACCTCCGCTCTCCATAGAAGGATACTACTGGTAGTCCTGGTCGTCTAAATATCACCTTTGCGGAAACAATCCATTGAAAGATAGTTTGAAGCAAGCCAATCCATCCCAAGAATCACATCCAACCCCTCGAGATCATTACTAATATCAACCGCTTCCAAAACTGGCCCTCAATAGAAAACAAACTACCCTTAAGCATCTGACTAGGCCATAGAGACTCTCATGTGGGTGTGGAAATCTCCAAACCACATCCTAAAGGAACTGGAGTCATCCCGACTCGTGCAACATACTCACGTGAAATAAAAGAGTGTGTAGCCCCTGGGTCAATGAGTACACGTGCATCGTCACCAAAAATAGATAATGTAAATTACAACGTCAGGCGGCTCGTGGTCTCCCGCTGTCATAGCATAAACTCTGCCTCTAGCAGGTGGTCGTCCCCTCTGTCCCCTGCCTCTAGCCGCTGGTGCAGACTGCTGTCCCGTGCTAAAGGAACCGCCCGAGGTCTGCCTTGTCTATGTATCCAGTCCTCCATGCCCACTAGCCCGCTGGAACTGAGTACCTGATCCCGAGACTCTAGTATGGCTGGATTCTCGATAGGGGCAGTCCCTCTTGAAATGTCCTGTCTGCCTCAAGACCAAAGCATACATTATCCCACTGGCATGGTCCATCATGAATCTTGCCGCAAATGCCACAAGTCGAACGGAAACCGCCTTGGTCTGCAAATCTCTGAAAATGGCTACTGCCATTACTCACTTATCAAGTCCGTAACCCCGCAGATGTCCTCACCTCTCTAAACCACCCCCGGCACCACGTATGTCCCCAATCGGAGAAGATCTAGAAATAAACTACCCTCTTAGATGATCCCTGACTGGGGTTCCCTGAAGACAATCCATCGTATGATCGACGCTTAGTCTGGCTTGGTCTGTCTCTCCACCTCTAGAGCAGCGTCCCTCATCGACTGATACGTGGGATGATCGGAACCTGAGAGGCTCAAAGCTATCAACTCACTCAATCCATCGAGAAACCTCCTCTTCCTGCTGACCTCATCCGCAACCAAATCGATGAACCGATAAATTTCTAAACCTACGCCAGACTCGTAAACCGCTACGCACCTCGAGCGAGCATCTCAAACTCTAGCCTCTTGGTCTCAACAAAGGCTAGGGGGCAAAACTCAGTGTGAAAAGCAGTCTCTGAATCAGGCCCAAGTGTGACGCTTCCTACTCCTCTCACTCTCATCGCCCACCACTTCCCTTTTCACCTAGCGAGAAAACGGTATCCTAACCTCATCAGAACTCTTGCATACCTTCGTTCAAAATCTTCTCTGTGTCATCTAGCCAGGATAAAGCCACCATGGGATCTGTGGAGCCATCAAAACCCATTGCTCCAAGTCTACGAGCCTGATCAACAGTAACACCAGTAAACCCACTCCTCTCGGTGATCGAGGCGGGCGCTCGGTAGGGTCCTCCCTCGTAAGTAGGTGCATACGAGACTTTCCACACCAAGAGCTTCTTTGGGACCTCGTCTACCTGCAGGCGCCATCAGGAAGAAGAAATGTTTCCAAGAATAAATGAAACATAATTAATTTCAAGGATAAGGTTATGAAGGTATACAAAACACTGGATGAGTTGCATAGCAATTTACAACCCAAGGAATTTAGAAACCTAGAGGCTACGATGCAGTGATAGGGCAGGCACGGACTGGCCTCGGATTCCCGGGTGGTCCCTTAGTGAAGTCCTTTATTACAATCCTTAGAGGATATCAATGGAACCCCCACTTTAAGAAAGAAAGTAAACACAGCCATTAATATAATACCTCGATATATAAAAGATCCCTGACAGCTCAAATCCACAGTGAGCCTACCTTCTTGTAGGTGTAACCTAAACACACATAATAAAGACTCATATGAGTTCAATGCTAAGATCAGAGCATTCTAAGAGTGTTTGCGAATTTAGGGGTACAAATGAGAATAAATAAGTCTAATAAAATAAGGACAGATAGATAAGATAGAGTCACTGTGTTTGTCCTTGAAAAGAGTGATGTAGGAGGCGGCTTGAGGTGGGTCTACGGATTTACTGGACACAGAAACGATTCAAAATAATAAAACGTGAGATAATAAATCTCAATGAGTGACATAATTTATAAGGAAAATAAGGTTTTATTTTCGAACATTTTCTTACTCCGGGCTTCCGTCCACTCTTTTGCAGGTCACACGGATTTAAAAATCATTTCCGCAAAACTCAAACTCATACCCCGAGCCAACAATATGAAATTTATTTTGAAAATTTACTTAAAAATTATTATTAAGAAAATCATCACTGTATTTATTCACAACATAAGAATTTAGCATAAAATATATCAACATCATGTCGTAAGAAAATCATGAAATCTGATAACCATAAATATTGAAGTGGTTATAGATTACTCGAGGAATTAATGATATGCGTACCATATACCCATCATAAGCAGTAGGATACCCCACCTCCACGACCCTCATCCTTGAAAGATGCCGTAGTAATAATGATAATAATAAGCGGAGTCGGGTAATCACGACCTCACGTAGTGGAAATAATATATAGCGGATTGGATGGGAAACCAACCTCCACGACAAGTAAGCGGAGCTAATAAGCGGAGTCGGGTAAAAGCGAGCCTCACGGTAGATGGAAATAATAGATAACCGTTGGATGAAACCAACCTCCGACAAGTGGAAAACTAATAAGCGTCGAGGGTAAAGCGAGCCTCACGGCCGTGGAAATAATATATAGTAGTTGGATGAAACCAACCTCCACGACAGTGGCAGAGCCCGGTGCAAGCTGTAATATACATACTTGAATTGAACCTCTGGTCTTATGTAATTTTTATCAACATAACAATCAACACCGTATCCTTACTCACATATACCTTTCCAACGATCTTTGTATTATAATCATTTACTTAAAATCTCAAAATTCATTTCTTGAAATCAATAATTTTCAAAGTGGTTTAAAACTCAATCCATGTACTAAAATGTTTTTAAATACCACAAATTTATCCTATGAACTCAATAAAATTTCCAAATATTTAAAATGTTGACAAAATTACATGAAATGATAACTTGTTTATATAAAAATGTATAATTATATTTTATGCATAACCAACTATTCGGACAATAATATATATATATATATATATATATATATATATATATATATATATATATATATATATATATATATATATATATATATATATATATATATATATATAATACTCAAACTACAATTATATATCATAATAATACCCCAAAGCATTGAAACATATAAACCAATTACGTACTACGTATGCTCGGCCCTATTCTCCCCGCAGGATCGTCTCTGTTCGCCGTGATTGTCTCGTAATATAATAAAAATACCATTTAGGCCTCCATTATCCAAACTAAAGACATTGGGATGCCCTAAATGTCTTAGGATAATCTTAGAACTATGAAACTATCTAAATTGACTGACAGCCTCCAATTATACAAGCAGTCTATGTATCTAACATCCAAAATTGGGCTTTACCCGAGGCTAATTTTTTCGAAATTAAACCTCTAATAAATCATAAAATATCCAATTTCACTAATCCATCTTCAAATTTGCCTAATTTGACCAATTGGTGCCTAATTTCAATCCAAACCTTTTCGGTAATTACCCTAAATGACCCAAAAATGGAAAACTAACCAAACGACGTCCAAAATTTACAAACTTTATATCAACGGAAAGCCCAAGAGACCAGGAACACAACAATACCCTTACCTTGGTCCAAAAGTTGCTGTGGTGGCCAGAAAACTCGATCCAACCGTCGACCAAACTTGTTTTCGTCGTATCTTTCAAACGGTGAGGAATCTGAAGAAAAGGACCACGGGAATGAGTTCAGAGGGTCTAAAAATGGGGGGAGGGAGGTATGGGTCGTCTTGGAATGGCCGGAAAACAGCAAAATCCGGTGACCCATCGTGGCGGCCGCTCTCCGAAGTTCGCTGAAACCCTATCCGGCGTAACCGGAGGCGGGCCGGGCCGTGAAATTTTGCCGGCAAGGTCACCGGCCGCTCCTCCCCGGGCCGGCTGGGTATCAAGGGGTGGCCTAAACATCTCCCACCCGCCAAAACCCGCTTGGCCCGAAACGGGTCAAAACGACCCGGGCTCGGGGGTCCACAAAGTTTTAGGAATTTTTCAGATTTTAGAGTCAAAATGAGTGTTTTGGGGCTGTGGTTCTATTTGGCACGCAAAACTAGGTTTATATAGAGCCCGGGGTCGCTTAGGTAAAACCGAGGATAGCCTTGACACCGATAAATACAACAAGCCAACTCCCCTAGTCATAACTTTTATCCGTAGTCGGATTTTCGACGCTCAACCGCTTCATGAACTCGTATCGACGAGGCCTACGGAATGGTGTCTTAGTCAACCCAAATTTATCCATTCTTGAAAAAGTCAACTTGGTCAAACTTAGTCAAACTTGGTCAAATGTGAAAAAAAAAAAACTTGTATTATTTGGTAGGGGTCGTTACATTGTTTCTCAGAACAAAAATCAGTTTTAAAAAACAGGAAGTAGAGAAGCCACAAGGAAAAAGAAATGGGAAAAGAAGAAGGGGTCAACTCGAGGTCCAAAAATCGAAAATAAAGAAATGGGATAAGAAAGAACCCTCGAAAGGAAAAAGAAATCTCCTAGAGGCTTTATAACCCACTAGGGATAAAACCTAAAGCAAGTAAACCGAAAACCTTTGCGGAAACTAGTAGGAAACCTCCAACCATGGAGACACCCAAGTAAACCAACCATGAGAAAAATGTTTGAGTTGCAAACACTCACCGAAAAATCAAAAGTTGTTGAAGCATCAAGGGTCTCCGATGGCTCATTTGGAAGGGAAATTTGCAGAAGCGCAGAGGAGGATGAAGTACAATAGTAAAAAAAAAAAAAAAAATCTCTTTTGAGAAGACGTAAAAGAAACCACTCTTGAGACCACTATCCCTATTTATAGGGGTAGGGGGTCGTAATACACATTAAATGCACCGTCAGAACGAGATACGTAGGATGCACATCGAGAGGTATGCGTCTCCCATTTTCCTTAAACACACGTATGCATCGCCTTTGAACGCATTTAATGCGCCGATAATTTCTCACAAACCTTTCAACTCTCAAAATTCAACGTTTGAAACCATACTATTTTCCCCTGGCTGAAATAGCATAAAAACTCCAGCTGGAGGAAAAGGGGGGCCATTGTGAGTGCTCATGATCTCGGATCCATCGATGTGCTCGCTCATGGTCAGGCCACAGGAGACAAATTCGATTTCACTCACCTCACCAAGACAAGGCAGACACTTCTTAGACGGGAGAATCTATAGAGGCCGCCAGAGAAAGCAAAGTCAAACTCTTCCATAGCTTGCTCAAGGCGGCCTGTGACACCCTAACCAGGCACCTCTGTGCTAGGAAAGGGTGTCGCAAAACTTTAGACTTTAAACCTGATTAACTTAGTAGTTCTAAAACATTCCTTAAATATAATCATACAATTTAACATATATTACAGAACCACACTATCATACCCACTATGTGAAGCATTCAAAGCATCACTTACATATTAATTACAAATCCTTTTCATTGTACCCAAAAGTTTATATACATTATACAGATCAGAATAAAACATTAAAAAGAAACATTGTAGGTGAGCACCTATCACCGAGATGACCTTGATGTCGATGGAACGTCCCGTCTCTAGCCGCTCCGTACCTACATGGATAACAATTCGTGCTACATGTTTAGTGAGGATTCTTATATGGACACTACCAACCATGATCATCACATTCTAATACTCATACAACTTTGTTATGCATATATATATATATATATATATATATATATATATATATATATATATATATATATATATATATATATATATATATATATATATATATATATATATATATATATATATATATAATTTATAAACTTCTGTGAGTTACAATAATCCATGAACTTACCAATATTAGATAATTTCATTCATTATGTTAATCTCATGTGTTATGCTAACTTCCTGTGCTTTGTCCATCGAATTTCATATCATTTTAGTCATAGTATTAATGACTATTCATGCATTTTATATTTCCATTATATATTACAAATTACTTCCTATGTTTATGATTCATGTCTCATTTATCCATATATCTTCATCTATTTTTACATGTGTCATGCCTGCATTTTCCAAAGAAGTGAATACGGGAAAGGACTGTATATTCCCGAGGGTATTATCACCACTCGTACGCGATAAATGATCTCTATTTGCATCAGAACAGAGGACTCCAAACAATGCGGTAATGACCTAAACGGCTAAATCTTATATCTCAGATAAGCCAAGAACAATTGTATCCCTAATAGGCATGCCCATCTATCCACATCTACTCCGTCATAAGGCATAATCAAGCCATTACATTTTCAGTACATATCCCACAAATATGAATAACTATTGTTATCATGTATGCATATGAGATATTCACTATCCATTATTCTCATATTCATAAAGAGTACTTTCACATATCTCTTATCATCATAGGAATGTATTCTATGCTACTTTATATACCAACTATACATGTATTCTCTTTTCTTCAAATGGCTAGAATTCATGTCCTTTTTTATTCCATTCTATTTATTCCATATTATTTAGCATTAAATCATATAAATTTTAGGTCAATTTCTTTATCTCATTTAGCTAAGTTATACTGACTTATTTTCATACAAAACCATCTCCAATAATACTTTGAGAGTATATAAGAGACATTTAGATGTCTCAAAATCCTATAGGAGAGGACATGAAAATCCTTTCCCAAAATAGGGTCTGACTTCCCTTAATTTCTGGGTATAATGAGTTCAAAATCTCAACATGTTTTCTTCATGCACTCTATGAATCTATTTTACTCAGAAATTGGAACCACTCCATTTGAATAATCCAAACTCAAGTTATGACATTTTAATGCCAAACTGGTATGTTTGCCAGTTTACACTGGTACCCGATTGTGAGACCCGATTTCAGAGATCTTAACTCCATAATTTGACATTGGTTCCTTCCACTTATTTGAATCTACGGTGTTAAAGGTTCTTCTACATTTAGAATCATCCAATTTAGAGTACCAGAACTCCAGATATGTCCTAGCGGTCCGGACCGCTTCGGCTTTTCAAAACAGAACCAAAGAATCGGTCTTGCACCCAAATTAGAGAGTCTTAAAGTCATCTTAATACTTTAGGCTCTTCTTGGAAAATGTAGTCATAGGTCTTAGGTTTCCTCTCCAACTGAAATTTCCTGAATTGGAGCACTCTAGACCAAGTTATGGCCAAATACTTACTTAGGTTTTAGGAAAGTTTGACAACATTTCCTAAAACTCCAACATTTTATAATTAAAAATTCCTCAATTGAGGACCACCACCAAAGCAATAATCAAAACCAACTTTAAACCAACAAAACAACAAACAAAGAGGGAGAAACTAGTAGTTTCCTAACCTTAATTCAAACCTTCTCTTCCTCTCTTCTTTCTTCTTCCTTCTTCCTTTCTTCTACTTTCTTCCTCTTTACTTGCACATGGAGAGCATGGAAATGGATTGAGCAACCAATTTGGTCTCCTTCACACTACCACCTGAATGCCCTAGCTCCCAAAGCCAAAATGGGAAAAAAATGATTTCTAGAGACAAATCTTTGGTCTTATCTCTACTTGTTATAAGTGCTACGTTCGCAAAAAAGACATTTAGCCTCTAATTTTCCATCTTTGCATTTTAGTCCTCCATGGGTTATTTCATTTACACATCTAGGTTATCAAAATTCCTATAATAGCATACAATTCTAGCTTAATGTCCTTGAGTCCTTGGTTGGATAATTTTACTCACTTATTCTTTGTACTTCTTAAAAATTCCAATTATATTCTTTTTCACACTTAACCCGTAAATTTCGAAAAACATAATTTGACTTCCATTTTACTTAAATACGCTACAAACACATATAATTCAAAAGCTACACTTCGCCCCCCCTCCCTTAAAAGAATTCATCCTAAATCACACCGAATTAAATGATGGTATTGAGTTCTCATTGTCGCCTCGACCCCATGTTGCTTCTTCCATACCGGTGTTTACATAGCACTTTTACTCAATGGTATCGGCTTATTCCCCCAACCTGCTTTACCTCTCGAGCTAATATAGCTGCCTCATCGCAGGAATAATCTTAATGTACTTCGGCATCTCTCGTAATGGCAGGATATGCGCATCTATCCGATCTATATCTCTGAACATGGATTATGAAATACATCATGCAATTTGGCTAACTCTAGAGGGAGAGCCAAACGATACACCACTGGTTCGATTATCTCCAAAACCTCATACGGGCCAATGAACCCTGACTCATCTTTCCTTTCTTCCTAAACGCGACCTTCCTCCATGGAGATACCTTTAGGAACACTTTATCACCCACTTCATATTCAATGTCCTTCATTTTCAAATCGGCATATGATTTCTATCGATCACTAGCAACTTTTAAAATTTGCCGAATAACCTGAACTTTCTTCAGATTCACTATGTCCTGAATCACACCTACTTTATGCTCATTCAATTCTATCCAACATAAAGGAGTTCTACATCTCCGGCCATACATAGCCTCATATGGTGCCATGCCAATGCTTGATTGATAATTGTTGTTATAGGCAAATTCCATCAACGGAATATACCTATCCCAACTTCTAGGAAATTCCATTACACATCCCGCTATCTTTCGAAAGCACTTGAATCAACCTCTGACCAGCCCATCCGGTCTCGCGAGTGAAAAAGTCATATCAAATTGAGATGAGTGCCCAATGCTGACAAATTCTTCCAAAACTATAAATCTTAGGTCTCGATCCAACACAATTGACAATGGAACACCATGCAATCGGACAATCTCATCCACATATAGCTTAACTAGTCGATCAATAGAATAGTTCATCTGGACTGGTACAAAATGGGCCGACTTCGTGAGTCTATCAATTATTACCCAAATAGCATCATGCTTCCTCTGCGTAAAAGGGAGGCCAGATACGAAATCCATAGCTATATTATCCCATTTCCATTGTGGAATTGGAATGGGATTCAACAGCAAGTTGATGATACTATGGTTAGCTTGACTATTAACATCGCCAAACACTTAGACACATAGTTCGTTATATCTCTTTCATACCTTTCTTCCACCACATCATGTCAAATTTATACATCTTGTTGCCTAGATGGCGGTAAACACCTCAGCAGAGCTTCATGTAACAACTCTTTCTTCAACACTCTCACTCCTACCAAGTACATTACACCCATCTTTTGAAAATACAAGTTCTATCACTTTATCGAAAAACTCACTTTGACTCTCTTTGATCGCTGGAATATTTTCTCGCAACTCTTTATCATTCTTTGAGCATCTATAATCATCCGCTAAGAGCAAATGAGCCTACTGAGCTAGTAAAGCTCCATCACCGTTATTCTCCAATCACTGCGGTTGAAGCGACAAAGCTGCCACTGTCTTTCTACTTAAGGCATTAGCCACCACATTAGCTTTCCCGGGATGGTAATCAATTATGCAGTTATAGTCTTTAAATAACTCTAACCATCTTTGCTGCCTCAAATTCAACTCTTTATGAGTCAACAAGTACTTGAGAATTTTGTGGTCTGTGTAAACTCTACACTTTTCCCCATATAAGTAGTGTTGCCATATTTTCAAAGCAAACACTACTGCAACCAACTCTAGGTCATGAGTAGGATAATTCGCTCATGAAGCTTCAACCGCTTAGACGATAGCCACAACTTTACCATCTTTGATTAGCACACATCCTGCACTCATCCTAAGCATCACCTACAGGTATACTCTTTACCCGGGGTCAGCTGCATTAACACTGGAACTTCAATTAGCAATTGCTTTAACTGCTCAAATCTAGATTGACACTTGTCATTCCACTAAAACTTCACATCTTTTTCTCGAAAGGGGGGCCAGGAGCGGGAGATGCTATGACAAAAAGTTGTCTACAAATCTTCTATAATATCTAGCTAACTCCCACAAAACTCCTCACTGCGTCACATTTCAGGTGGCTTCCACCACAATAATTCCTTCCAATCTTTAGCCGATCAACTTTAATTTCTTCAATAGAGACAATGTGGCCTAGGAAGAAAACTTCCTTTAGCCAAAAATCACATTTACTCAGCTTGGCATATAACTGCTTTTCTCTCAAAGTCTGTAGAACTATCCTCAGATGTTGTTCATGCTCTTCCTCATTCTTGGAATACACCAATATATCATCAATAAACACCACCACAAGTTGATCTAAGTAGGGTTGAAACACCCTATTCATCAAATCCATAAATGTCGTTGGTGCATTCGTCAACCCAAAAGGCATTACTAAAAACTTGTAATGACCATATTGGGTCCTGAATTCTATCTTCAGCGCATCAGCATCTTTTACTCTCAACTAATAGTACCCAAATCGTAGATCTATCTTAGAAAAGATACATGCTCCCTTCAACTGATCAAACAAATCTTCTACTCTAGGTAACGGGTACTTGTTCTTCACTGTTACTTTATTGATCTGTCTATAATCAATGCACATTCACAATCAATGTGCCATCCTTTTTGTTCACAAATGAAACAGGTGCACCCTAGGGAGAAGCACTAGGTCTAATAAACCCTTTATCCAACAACTCTTGTAACTACAACCTCAACTCTTTTAATTCAGAAGGAGCCATCATGTAAGGTGCCCTAGAAATCGGGGTTGTTCCTAGTACAATCTCTATGGACAAGTCCGCCTCCCTCTTGAGTGGAATGCTAGGTAACTCATCTAGAAATTCCCTTACTATTGGAACCTTTTCCACATCTACTTGACCTCTCTTAGAGTCAAGTATCAAGGCAAAAAATGTCTCACATCATTTCCTCATAAATCTCCTAGCCTCGCACTTGGCCAGATCAAGAATGACATCGCGCTATATCTAATGCTCAGACTATCACCTCCGACCGGCTTACACCAACACTATTGTCTTCTTTTCACAATCTAGTATAACTTTATGCTTAGACAACCAGTCCATACTCAGAATCAAATCAAATTCTCGGAAAGGCAGAGCAATCAAATAAGCTGAAAATTTTCTATCCTGGATAACTATGGGGCAATTCTTATACACAGTCGCTTCTTCTGCTAGATTGGGAGGGCGATCCATCCTATTAAGAAGAAAAAGACAACCACATCAAGCCAACACATACTTGTCTATCATCTACCATATCCAGAGTCGCCTAAAATCTAGGGCTCAAGACACCGTGACACCCTAACCGTGCACCTCTTCGTGTTAAGCAAAGGGTGTCACGGTAAAACTCGTAGACTTTAAAACCTGATTAATCAGTGCAGTTCTAAAACATTCCTTAAATATAATCATATAATTTAACATATATTATATAACCAAACTATCATAATTTACTCATGTGAAGCATTCAAAGCATCACTTACATATTAATTACAAATCCTTTTCATTGTACCCAAAAGTTTATATACATTATACGGTTCAGAATAAAACATTAAAAAGAAACATTGCAGGTGAGCACCTATCACTGAGATGGCCTTTGACGTTGATGTGGAATGTTTTGTTCCCTAGCTGCCTCCTCAGTACCTACATGGATACACACCCATACTTCAAGCATGTGTTTAGTGAGGATCTCTATATGCAATGGATGACCACTAACCATGATCATCACATTCTAATACTCATACAATCTCTGGTTATGCATATATATATATATATATATATATATATAATCTTATATATAATCCATGAACTTACCACAATTAGATAATTTAATTCATTATGTTAATTTCATGTGCTATGCTAACTTCATGTGCTTTGTCTATCGAATTCCATATTTAGTCATAGTATTAATGACTATTCATGTATTTTATATTTCCATTATATATTACAAATTACTTCTATGTTATGATTCATATCTCTTCATCTCTTTTTACATGTGTCATGCCTGTATTTTCCTAAGAAGTGGATACGGGAAAGGACTGTATGTACCCGAGGGTACTATCACTGTACACGATAGTGATCTCTATCTATACTGTACTGTATGACCCAAACGGGGCCAACTATATCTGTTTGCTGCAGCAATTGTATCCCTAATAGGCATGCCCATCTATCCATCTACCTGGTCATAAGCAGGGAATAAGTTTTATTACGTTTTCAGTACATATCTCACATACATGAATAACTATTGTTATCATGTATGCATATGAGATATTCACTATCCATTATTCTCATATTCATAACGAGCACTTTCACATATCTCTTATCATCATAGGAATGTATTCTATGCTACTTTATATACCAACCATACATGTATTCTCTTTTCTTCACATGGCTAGAATTCATGTCCTTTATTATTCCATTCTATTTATTCCATATTATTTAGCATTAAATCATATAACTTTCGTGTCAATTTCTTTATCTCATTTAGCCAAGTTATACCAACTATTTTCATACAAAACCATCTCCACAATACTTTGAGAGTATATAAGAGACATTTAGATGTCTCAAAAATCCTATAGGAGAGGACATGAAAATCTCTCTCAAACAAAATTTCGACTTCCTTAATTTCTAGGTACAATGAGTTCGAAATCTCAACATGTTTCCTTCATGCACTTTGTTCCTTTATGAATCTATTTTACTCATAAATTGGAATCACTCAATTTGAATAATCCAAATTCAAGTTATGACATTTTAATGACAAACTGGTATGTTTGCCCAATTTACCTGTACCACTACATTCGATTCGTAGATCTAAACTTTTCTACTTATTTGAAGCTACGGTGTTAAAGGTTCTTCACAATTGAATCATCCACTTGGAGTACCGTAACTCCAGACATGTCCTAATAACTGGACTCCAAGCCTCGTTTTCAAACATAACCCAGAATCGATCTTTAGACCCAAATTCGGGGGTCTTAAATTCATCTTAATACTTTAGGCTTTTCTTGGAAAATGTAGTCATAGGTCTTAGGTTTCCTCTCCAACTAGAATTTCCTAAATCTGAGCACTCTAGACCAAGTTATGGCCAAATAATTCACATAGGGAAATTTTTGACAACATTTCCCCTAAAACCCCAACATTTCCTTTATACTAAAATTCCTCAATTGAGAACCACAACCAAATAACAATAAAAACCAACTTTAAAACATCAAAAACAACAAAACAAAGAGGGAGAAACTAGGGTAGTTTCCTAACCTCAATTTTCTTGAAACCTTCTCTTCATTTTTTCTCTCTTTCTCTTCTTTCTTCTTCCTTTTCCCTTTCTTCTACTTTCTCCTCCCCATCGGCACAAGGGAGAGCATGGAAATGACGAGCAACCAATTTGGTCTCCTTCACACTACCACCCAATGCCTTAGCTCCCCAAAGCCAAAATGGGAAAAATGATTTCAGAGACAAATCTTTGGTCTTATCCTAATTGCTAAGGCCATATTTGGAAAAAGTATTTAGCCTAATTTTCATCTTTGCATTTTAATCCTTCATGGTTATTTCATTTACACATCTAATTATAAAAATTTCTACAATAGCATACAATCTTCTATCTTAATGTCCTTTGAGTCCTTAAGTTGATAATTTACCATTTATCCTTTGTACTTCTTTAAAAATTCCGATTATATCCTTCTTCACACTTAACCCAGAAATTTCCGAAAAACATAATTTGACTTCCATTTTACTTTAAACATGCCATAAGACTATTAGGATATAATTTGGGGTGTTACACGACTTGTTTGGGACTTCAAGTCCGCTAGTCGACCATTTTAGCCCATATGAGAATTTTAGCCTATATGGGAATTTTATCCAATATGGGAAGTTTGTTATGAATAAGCACCTAGAAGCGAAAAATTTGCAAAAGCGATATTATCAGCGAATTTTCCAGCTTTCGAATCCCTTACTCCTCGGATAGATAATCCTGGAAAAGGGAAAAGTAATTCTTGACAAGGAAGAACTAGTCGTTGATAAGGAAAGGAAGATTTCCTCCCTTAAACTAGGAGGAAAACTAGGAGGAGATAAAATCCTACCCCGAGAAGGAAGGAGGGGATTTTGTTTACTTAACCCTATAAGTCAGAAAGATTGTCCACTAGGGAAGGTAAGCAATTCCAATTACGTCCATTCTTTTCTCTCTCCATACTTTTGCTGACTTAATCATCGGAGAGGCAGTTGGCCACCTCCGCCGGTACAACCTTTTTGCAGGTTCACATTGCGCTGCTGATTCTCAGGGAATCTGACAATCAAGACCCTAACAACTTGGAGTTCAGGGGATTCGACGATTAAAGTCCCAACAAATATGGCAAGTTGCACTAGTTTTCTTTTCCCTTTGCACATACTCATACAACTCAAGCTTTCCAATTGGTATACTCAGATGTATGGGGCCTTGCTTCTCAACTCTCTTGTGAAGGATACTGATAATACATCTCTTTTATGGATGATTTTACTAGATATCTTTGGATCTTCCCTCTTCAACAAAAGTCTGATGTTGTTACAATGTTTCTTCAGTTCAATAAAATGGTTGCTACACAATTTTGTGCCTTAATCAATTGTTTGCAAACATATTGGGGAGGTGAGTATCGTATATTTCAGTCTCTTTTTCATGAGCACAAACATCGAAGTATAGTAGAACAAAGCCTTACCTCTTGCAAAAAGCATCACGGATATCACCCCGTGGGAGGCCTTTGTTTCAGCTGTTTACCTTCTGAATAGACTTCCAACTCCCACTCTTGGCCACTTCTCTCCCTTTGAGTCTCTTCTTGGACGAGTACCATATTACGACTTTCTTAAAGTCCTTGGATGTGCTTGTTTTCCTTACCCCAAACCTGACAACAAGCATAAACTTGCTTTCAAAACTAGCAAGTGTTTATTTTTGGGATATAGTCCATTTCACAAAGGCTACGTGCTCGTAGATCCTTCCGCATAATTTATACGTTTAGAAGTAGTGTTTGATGAAAATTCATTTCCTTACCAGTCCCTTTTTGCTCAATCTAGAAATAAGACTTCATCTCTAGCCATTCGAAGTCATGTTTGGTTGTCGGAGAATAAAGAAAGAAAATAGGGAAAAAAAAGTGGAAGGAAAATAAAAATAGAGTTAAAACTCATAGTATTATTTTTAAAGGAAAAGGTGTATAAATGCCCATAACTTATAGCCATAAGTCTAATTTAGCCCATGAGTTTTTTTTTTCGGTCCATAGGTGCTCTCGACGTTTAGTGTTGTAGCCCATGCATGCTTTTGTTGTCACGAACTTGCTCAGATGGACAAACAGACATTTAAACATTGACATAGAGCACCACGTGGATAGCTTCCGTTTGTCCATCTATGCAAGATCGTTATGGCATAGACATGGATGAACTACGACACTAAAGTTGGGGGCACCAATGCATTGAAAAAAACTCAAGGGGTAAATTGGACATACTGTATAAGCCAAGGGCATTTGTGCACCTTATCCTTTATTTTTACTTCAAACATAAGTTTCTAAGTAATTTTATTTATACTTGATTTTCTTTGAAATTTTTCATTAGGCAGCCAAATATGAGAAACTCACTTTTTTAGCATTTTTTTTCTTTTTTTAGTGCTTTCCAGGAACCAAACATGACATAAATTAGAGAAGAAAACTAGAAGAAAAAGAAAAAAAAATGAAGGAAAATAAAATATATTATTATTATTTACTACTTTAAATGTATTTGATTTATTTTAATTCATCAATTTAAAGATTAAATAATTTAAAATATGTAAGTTTCTAAATAATTTTGTTTATGTTTTATTTTCTTTGAGATTTTTTTAAAAAACAACCAAACATAGTAAAATCATTTTGGTTAGCATTTTTTCTTTCTTTAGTACTTTTCAAGAACAAAAAAAAAATCTTAATATTTGAAAATCATTTTGTTTATTTTTATCCAAATATTCCTTCATAAAAATGAAATGAAGCCAAAACTACCTTGGTAATTATGTTAAGGCTGCAGGGAGTATAAAACTGTATTCTTAATATCCTTGGAACTTTACCTACTCGTAGCTACTACTTCCTGCTTTATGATTTAATTCCTTATCATGGTGACGCAGATTGCATATCTTTCAAAGTTGCTGTATAGTATAAAACTGTATTCTTAATTTCCTTGGACCTTTACCTACTCATAGCTACTGCTTCCTGCTTTATGATTTAACTCCTTATCACAGTGACGCAGATTTTCCATATCTTTCATAGCTACACCGATAAGGTACTCTTACTCGAATATTAAGAAGACGACAAAAGGTTTCAAGGAAAAATTGGGGGAAGGAGGTTATGGTTCAGTATACAAAGGCAAGCTTCGAAGTGACTGCCTTGTAGCGGTAAAAATAATGGCAGTTCTAGAGCGGATGGACAAGATTTCATCAATGAAGTTGCTACAACCAGAATGATTCATCATGTCAATGTGGTGCAATTAATTGGATTTTGTGCCAAGGGATCAAAGCGTGCTCTTGTATATGACTTCATGCCTAATGGATCTCTTGATAAGCTCATATTTCCTGAAAAACAAGGAAATATCTCCTTAAGCTTAGAGAAAATGTATGAAATTTCTCTTGGAATAGCCCGTGGGATTGAATACTTACATCAAGGCTGTGACATACATATCCTACATTTTGACATCAAGCCCCATAATATTCTTCTTGATAAGAACTTTGTTCCAAAGGTCTCAGACTTTGGACTCGCTAAATCATATCCAATAGATCATAGTATTGTGTCTCTAACTACAGCAAGAGGGACAAGGGGATACATGGCTTCAGAGTTGTTCTACAAAAACATTGGTGGAGTCTTATATAAAGCTAATGTTTATAGTTTTGGAATGCTATTGATGGAAATGGCTGGCAAAAGAAGGAATTTGAATGTTTTTGCAGAGCATTCAAGCCAAATTTACTTCCCTACATGGGTTTATGACCAATTGAGTGAAGGAAAAGACATAGAAATAGAAGATGCAATAGAGGGAGGAAAGGAACTTTCAAGGAAGGTGATTATAGTAGCCTTATGGTGCATTCAATTGAAGCCTAGTGATCATCCTTCGATGAACAAGGTTTTGGAGATGCTCGAAGGAAATGTTGAGATCTTATAGATTCCTCCAAGGCCTCTTCTAACTCCCCAAGAGGTGCCAACTGAAAATCGTGTCTAAGACAAAAACCTGACAAAAATGTCACTTAGTATCACATAGTGCATGCTATATATGTACCGAAAGTAGACTGATCCCCATCCATATATGATAGAGATAAGGGTATAATCAATATCTATTCTGATGTACTCATAAATAGGCTTTTAAGTTATTCTTCCATTACTATCATTTCTGTTTTATTGTGCTTCCCAGTTCAAGTGTTTTTCGAATTTCTCATTTTTCTATTCTAATAAATTATGTCAATTTTGTTGCTGCAGTTGTATGTGAAACAAAATAAATCACAAAAGAGTGGTGAAACAAAGTATAGAGAATGTTGAAATCTTGAATTGAAGGTTGAGTTCAATAACCTTCATTTCACTCTCCATATATCCTTCACACCATTACATATTCAGGATAAGCCTTTTGAGCCCGCTTCTTTGCGCATCGAGAAGGGCATTACTACAAATTTAGGGTATATATAATTGCTATAGGGAAAGATAATAAAAAAATTTGTATCTAGCCTACCTTTCAATTTTCAAGAATAGCTACTTAACAACCTTTCCAATACATGTAGAATTTACTGAACCATCAATTTTCTTAAAAATTTATGTTGAAATCAATGGCACCATAATAAAATATGAAAACAAAGACAAACACTAAGATTATACGTGGAAACCCTTGCGGGAAAAAACCACGGGCGGAGGAGGAAGCTTCATTATGAATATGAGAAAAATTATAGAGTACAATGGAATAGAGAATAAACCCTAACATGTTGATATCAGCTCAGTCCTTTTTTTATCACAATAGGTCCCTATTTTTTTCTCAAAATTTTCTTTTCACAAAAATTGCACTGCGGGCCTTCGGATCAAACATTAGTCCAAAGCTAAATTCGGGTCACAAATCAACAATTTATAGCATTTAAAATTTGGGTTCATCTTATATATCATACTCTCCAGCACAGCTTACACTCTCATAGATGAGAATGGACATCAACAAGGCTAATATGGCATACTCTTTCTTTTTCTTTTTTCTTTTTTTGAGTGGCTCCACTCACATTAACTAATACTAATTGATGTTTCTTCTGTGTTTGTTTTCTTTCCGCGATCGTCAGTTGACACTTCTTGTGGAGTTAGAAAAGGCTTTGGAGGCAGTTGCAGTAGGTCAGGCTTTCCTTCAAGCATCTCTATAACTTTGTGCATTGAAGGACGATCACTGGGTTTTAACTGTATGCACCATAAGGCCACTAGGAGCATCTTTTTTGCAAGTGTTTGTTCTTCCTCTCTGGCATCTGCTATTTCTATGTTCTTTCCTTCATTGAATTGATCATAGGCCCAAGAAGGGAAGTAAATTTGGCTTGAATGCTCAGCAAACACATTCAAATTCCTCCTTCTCCCTGCCATTTCCATCAACAACATTCCAAAACTAAAGACATCAGCTTTGTATGATACTCCTCCAATGTTTTTGTAGAACAGCTCTGGAGCCATGTATCCCCTTGTCCCTCTTGCTCCAGTTAAAGACACAATGCTGTGATCTGTTGGATAAGACTTTGCTAGGCCAAAGTCTGAAACCTTTGGAGTGAAATTCTTATCGAGAAGGATATTATGAGGCTTGATATCAAAATGTAGGATTTGCATATCACAACCTCGATGTAAGTATTCAATCCCACGGGCCACTCCTAAAGAAATTTGATACATTTTCTCGAAGCTTAACGAGATATAACCTTCCTTTTCGGGAAATATGTACTTGTCAAGAGATCCATTAGGCATGAAGTCATATACAAGAGCTCGTTTCGATCCCTCCGCACAAAATCCAATTAGTTGCACCACATTGAAATGATGAATCGTTCCAATTGTAGCAACTTCGTTGATGAAATCTTGTCCGTTAGATCTCGATTTGGCCATCATTTTTACTGCTACAAGATTGCCACTTTGCAGCTTTCCTTTGTATACTGAACCATAGCTCCCCTCAATTTAATCCTTCGAAACCTTTGGTCATCTTCTTGATGTTCCTGTAAGAGTACCTGATAGGTTTTAGATTATTGTGAGTCTGAATGAACTCCTCAATGGCACAATACATGGATAAGTTCCTTCTTCTCCATTTGTAGATCAGAAATATTAACACACATGGAACCCCAAAGAAAATCCTTGCTGCAACAGCCATAACTGGAAAGGAGAATTACAGAAAAACTATGAATTAAATTATCTCCAGCACACCAATAATATTTCTCGTTTTGTTTTCCTTTCTAGTTATTAACAGAAAGTTGCTTTTGAAAGGTTTAATTTCCTATGTTGTGGTTGGCTCCGGGAAAACATCAAGTAAAAAAATGCTGAGGAAAATGATTTGAAAATATTCATATTGATGGGTTAAAATAAATACATTGACTTTGAAAATGCCAATAAAACTAATTCATTGATTTTTAATAACACTATTTTTATTTTTGGGATAAAGGTATATAAATGTTTTTGATGTTTGGTCATATGTCCAACTTGGCCCTTAAAATTTTTTGGGTCCAATATTACCCCTAACATTTGTTTTATAGCTCAAATATGTTCCTACCATCAATGGAGCGAACAAATGACCAGACAACAGGTGTTTAACGCCGCTGGCGTTCATATTAGCAAATTATGCCACATGTGGGTGACACGTTAGCGGCATTAGACACCCGTTTGCCTATCTCTTCACTCCGTAGAAGGTAGGGGCATATTTGAGTTTAAAGAACAAACGCTATGGGTAACATTGGACCCAAAAAAAGTTTAAGGGCCAAGTTAGACATATAGTCAAACATCTTGGACATTTGTGTAACTTATCCCTTTTTTTTTTCTTCTTTCTTTCTACTTTTCCTCTCTTTTCTTGCTTTTTCATTTTCTCTCCAAATTTTCAAGATCCAAACATAATACTAGTTTGCTATGAAATTCATATTACCACTGAATAAGGAAATTCGTATTTTCTCTCAAATTGTCCAAGAATCAAACACAAGACTAGTCTATTACGAAATTCATATTACCCTTAAATGAGGAAATACAATGTGCATATCTTACCAATGAGCTGCTCTCCTACTTCGCAGATGACTGTTCAAAATAACAGAAAAACTAAACCAAATTAGGGGTGATACTAAAACTTTCTATAGACAAGCATATAAAAGAAGGAAGAATTTGGAGATGGAGAGAGAACTCTTACCTTCTGCAATCCATTGTTCCTTGTCCATTAAATTCAATAAACCTGCTTCTTTGTAGGAAATTGAAAAGAAAGATTTAAATTAACATTTTTTTTTTTTTGAAAATTTAAACATATAGCTTGTGTTTGATTCTTGGAAAGTTGTAAGGGAAATACAAAAAACATGCACACTATGCTCCTTTTGGAAACCGGAAAGTAGTAAGAAAAGAAAATAGACAGAAAAAGTGGAAAGAACGAAACTTTAGATGAAAATAAAAAATAAGGTTAAACTTAATAAATTAATTCTATATATTGATTCCAACTCATTTTTTTGTTTATCTTTGTTACACAATCACTAAGAAAATTAAAAATATGTAAAATTTTGAGGAATATTGATTACATTTTTATTTTATTTTATATTTTCCATGATGAAACCAAATATGAAAAAATCATTTTCTGGGTTCCAATCAGAGCTGAAGGAAAATAATTTTCTTATATGTGGTTGTCTAATGAAACATCTCATAGAAAATCAAATATAATTAAATTATAATAAACTTAAATATTTTTAAATTATATAATCGTTATATTAATGAGTCAAAACAGACAAAATAGGTTTGAAGTCTACACTATTTTCCTTCATTTTTTATTTTTTACATTTTTTATCTATTTCCTTTCCCTTGCATTTTCACTAATATTTTCCTGGAATCAAACATAGCCATAAAAAAATTTTAAATTCTTAACAGCTCACCGCATGGAGTGCACAAGTAGTCGTAGCAATTGCACCATCTAAGGTCAGTCCTATGCAGCAGCTCGTGGATGTCTGAAGGATAATTATCAATCTTCTTTCCATAAGTCGAAACCCCAACCACCATGCCTACGCTGCAAGAGTCCTCTAAATCTGACAGGGACATGTCTCGGAATACCACATATGAATATATTTGCACAGAAGATAAAGAAGAGTTTGAAGAATTACTCTTTCTACTGCAAGCTGCCATGTCGATGTAGAGAGAAGAATTTATTGGAGCTTCACAGTCAATGAAATTCACATATGACGTCTCATAGGACAGACGGTATGGATCTCTGAAACTGAAGTTTGCACGAGTTAAAGAATGAAGAGGCTGAGAAGAACAGTCACCTTTCCGTAGGCCAGTGTCAACCACCCTTATTGTCCCCTCCTGATAATGGATTTCTTCAACATAGTATCTTCCAGAATATAAGTGTAAGATTGTGCGATTATTCTGCCAACCAGTCTATACTTACTGTCTCCAATCTGTTTATCATCTTTGAATCGGAAAGGCATCTGAGTATTTGAAATATTCCCAAGAGGAAGAGTGACAGTCATGGTGTTTCGCTTTTCTTGCAAGTTGTTGTGGAGCAAATAGAGTAGAAGAAGGATGCAAATAGCAAATAAAAGCCTCAACATTGCTGGAGATGGTCTCTTTTTTTCTTTCGGTGGCTCTTTTATTAGACCATAAATTAAGAACAATCAGCTTAGGTAAAAGATATCCTGCCCACTTGCAGAAGGTGCTCAAGAAAAAACTTCTGATTGACACATCAACTGCCCCACCTACCAGATTTTTCCATATTGGCGTCTTTGCAGTCAGCTCATATTTCTCCACTTCCTCACATATATTATCTACCTCTTCAGTAAGAAATGGACTTGTCAACGAGTAAAACAATTGTGGAAAAATCAAGTCATTTTGGATGAAAGAAAAATGATTTGGTATGTGTTGAAATCAGAGCACCTAGAATCAACTTGTTGAAAAAACAGATGTTGGGAAACCTCATGGATCCTTTCCTCAACATTGGTATACATTGTCCACTTTGACTTGAGGCCTGTTTGAGGTTTTTTGGATTCTCCCCTAAAAAGTCTCATACCAATTAGATATTATCCATCCTTATTAACTCATGATATTCCCCATATTTAATCGATGTCGGACTTTGGGCGTAACCCAACAATATTCTCCTCGAACAAAGTTTCACTTTGGGCTGGAGGATCTCATGGTTAGTTTTTGGGTTTCTCCCCCAAAAGGCCTCATACTAGCTAATTGGATATTGTTCATCCTTATTAACTCATGATTTGGGACTTTGGGTGCACGCCCAAAAATAGAGTATTAAGAAATGGTTTGTTAAAAATAGAGCATCAAGATAATAATCTTAGTTAAGTTTGGAGAGTTTGTCATTGATCTTTGACTTGACTATGAAAAAGGGATTGGCTAACTCTACATCAACTGGAGCAGGAGCCATCCTCTTGATGAGCTCGAAGCATTGCGAAACCAATTAGAGCCTTTAACTTATGACGTGGCAAGCTAGGTCTTTCGGGTTCAATTGAGACCATAGCAAGGGTCACACAGCGGCGTGTACGAGTAGGCCGGTGAATATATCTAACAAAGCCAAAAGACTTGTACAACACAAGTTTGAGAAGCAGTATCCCAGACTCTAGAGATGACTGGTTCCTTGAAGATGGTTCTCTCTCTTTCCTGCTTCTTGTTTGTTCGAATCTTTGCCCTGGTGGATGAATGCCAGGTATCAAGGTGCAGTGACCAGGGTCCAGAAATCCGGTTCCCGTTCATGCTTAGACACCGGCAGCCAGAATACTGTGGGTACCCAGGGTTTGAGCTATATTGTACAGAGAAGAATCAGACCATGCTACATCTCTCAAACTCAGTAGCTTTCAGCAGAAGAAAGTAAATTACAAATCCCAGGAAGTTCATGTCCATGACCCAGATGATTGCCGTGTAACACAATTTTTAAACCTCAATTTATCAGCCTCTCCATTCAAGATCCAAGAAAAACATCAAGAAGATTACAGCCTCCTCAAGTGTTCTTCAACTACAGAAGATTCGAAATCATATTCTCTCTATCCAGTTCTTTGCTTTACTATACATGGTTACACAGTTTATGCTGCTACTTCCAGGTATTCAATCTATTACTCGTACCAACCCTCTTGCCACAAGATCTTCAATGTTTCACTCCCATATAGCTTACACGAGAAAGAAAATGTTTTTCCCCTGAATTGGGACAAACCGATTTGCGGAAGCTGTGAAGCGAAAGGTTGGAAATGTAGATTGAAGAAGAGTAATAGCACGGAACCAGAAACCTACTGTGTCAAAGGTACAATATTTTGTTCATATCCTGCCATTGTTCACCTCAATTTCAAAAAGTATATACTAGAGTAAGAGAATATTTCAGAGGATATGAACTTTAATTGAATATGTTGTGCTAACATATATGAACTATTCAAAACAAAATCACAGGCGTGGAAATTTACTCAATTTTATATTTTATGTGTGCAACAAGAAGACTAATGGTTATAGGTAAGTCTCCAATGTTCAAATACTTCATTTGTCTCCATGGACTAGGGAGACCAGGACTATGAACTGTAAGATTTTCATAAAGTGGGCTTTATTAATTGGAATTAACTGGATTTATTCGGTCTAATTAATTGAGATTATAAGGTTTCTTAATAAATCATACTTCTGAATTTCATGATGTTCACACGGCGTTTACAATGGATAAGCCCGTAGATATCACAACCACTAGTACCGTTCGTAAAACTGACCATGCTACCCGAGAGGAGCAACAAGGATTTGCTTATCACAACGGTTAAATCCATACAAGAACACTAAAGTGGTTTACCAGTTGACTCAGACCAAGTTAAGGGGAAATGATGGCAGCCATGAGGCTAGAAATCGAGTTTCATCTAATGCTGAGGTTGGAACACTTCTTCAAAAGCTCTTCAACATGAAGTATGATGGTACAGCTGGGGTTAGAGATTATGTCCTGAGGATGGTAGACCTAAAGACGAAGCTCCAAGCTCTTAATGTTACCATTCCTGATGCTTCAGATTGTGCATCAAGCTCCCAAACACCCTTCCCACCCGACTCTCGATTATGTTAATAAACCACAATTCCCAAGATGAGACTTGGTCAGTTAATGACTTAATTGCAAGGGTGGTGGCAGAAGAAGAGAAACTTAAGAAGGAGAAAGAGCATATGGCCTTATATGCTGCTAGTTCCCATAAAAGGAAAATAAGAAGTTCAAAAGTCGTACTCATAAAGGTGCTCAAGAAACTAATGCACAACTCGACAATACATCCAAAGCAAGCATTCTCGAAAAGCTGATTACTGACACGCTTTTGTAGCAAGAAAGGCCATACGGGGCATGAGCCACAGAAAATTTAAAATGATGTCCAAATGCTGGCTTACAGTGTAATGATTCTCTTAACACTTGTTTTGTGAATCCAACTCTTATCCACCATCCAGCCCCGTGGCTCGATAGTGGAGCAACTAATCATGTTGCATTTACCATACAGGGATTCATAAACCGGAGGAAGCCAAACAAGGATGAATCAAAGCTCACTGTGGGAAACAACGAGAAGGCTGATGTCATGTTCGTGGGAGATGTAATCTTAGTTTGGTTCCGGTTTTAAATTGATGTCAAAGACACATTTTGATGCCTTCCTTAATGGGATTTAGTTTCGTGACGTGTTTTTGGATTCATATGATTACCTTTGAAATTAAAAGTAATGTTATTTCAATATTTCTTAATTCAAATAAGGTCAGCCACATATGTCCAACTTGATTATGTGATTAAGTTTATCTCCCAATGACATATACGCCGCTTATACGCATTGGAAAATGTTGTTTCTAAGAGACCACTACCTAGCGAAGAGTCTTACGTGACATAAGATAAACGACTGCCATATCTCTAAGGATAGAGTAGAAAGGCTGATAAAGACTAATATCCCGCTCGCTTCTTAAAACGACTCTAGACATGCTGTAGATCGTCAGAGAAAGGTAAACGACCAAGATAAGCAAAGAAAATCGGCAAATTCATGTCTCCGACTTGTTGGAAGTCATTCACACCGATATAAGTGGACCTTATACAGCAACCTTGTGTAGAAATTTTTATTTCATCACATTTATTGATGACTATTCTCAATATGGTTATTTGTACTTGATTAAAGAAAAGTCTGAGTCTCTTGACAAGTTCAAGATTTTTCGGACTGAAGTCGAGAAACAATTGGGAAAAGTCATAAAGGTCGTTAGATCTGACCGATGGAGAGTATTATGGCAAGCATGCATGATGTCGACAGCTTAAGGGGCCATACGCCAAATACTTAGAGGACTCTGGGATAGTGGCACAGTTTACTATGCCTGGGAGTCCTGAGCAAAATGGTATAGCCGAAAGGCAATCGTACTCTTATGGAAATGGTAAGGAGTATGATTAGTTGGACAAATTTACTCCTGCTGTGGGTGAAGCTTTGAAAACAGCTTTGTACATTTTGGACCGTGGTACCCACAAAAGTTAAGTTCCATTGACTCCTTTGAGTTATGGATCACGTGAAGCTGCTTAAACCATCTTAAGGTTTGGGGATGTCCCGCAGAAGTGAAGTCAGATAATCCAACATTAAGTAAGTCGACTCGCAACCACTCGGCATACTTTGTATCTACCCTAACATCTGCGCGGGATATCTGCCTCTATAATCCCAATGGAGGCACAAGAATTGTGTAATCATTGCATAACTAAGTTGAGCTGATGTGGCCGAAGAAAGTAGCTACTCACACTAATGAGGATGATAAGCATTTGAGGTAATGTGGCATCTTTATCCCATACAGAGCACCATAAACTCCCACACATCATATCAACCCTGCTGAGACTCTAGATCCGTTGTCAGACAAATCTCTAATGAAGTTCATCAAGGCTCAAAAGTGTGATGTGGCTATTACTACTCCAAAGAAGGAAATCCACTAGGAGACGATCGCCTATACCACCTGACTATTTAGCCTATATGGGGAGAAGCAAGACTATGATATCCGCTCTACGACTCCGATCCAATAACTTATGATAAGTCGCTTTGTCCTCATCGAACCGGTCGATGCAACGAGATGAAATTCAATCTATGAGGCATAATGGAGTTTGGGAACTTATCAATTACCTAAGGTCATAGACCCATTGGCCGTAAATGGGTGTATAAGACTGCGGGACTCTAAAGGAAAGATTGAGTAGTTTAAAGTCAAATCAGCCAAAGGTTTTCACTGTAGAGAAGGAGGTAATTATGAAGCAACCTTTTCTCCTGGCCTCTAAAGATTCTTCGTGAGTGATCATGGCATTAGTTGCTCATTCTCGATACGGAGTTGCCACAGATGGATGTTAAACCATTCTTCTCAATGGAGACCTAATGAAGAAGTCTATATGATGCAACCCGAAGGTTTGTGGCAAATGATTCAGAACTTGTAATGTGATCTAAAACATTTATTGGGCCTCAAGCAAAGCCTTCTGTATTAAATTCGCATTCTAAAGTTTCATAGTGTTGTTGTTTATGGTTTTGTTTCGAGAACAAAGTGTATCAATGTGTATATACGCAAGGTTAGTGGGAGGAAAATTCATTTTCCTAATACTTCTGGATGATATCCCGCCGGCAAGGTACGACCTTGGTTTCATCGCATGGCACAAAGCGACGTTGTCAAAGAACTTTGATACGGCTGACCTCGTGAGGCGCTTTTGTGGCCGGGCATCGAGATTCACAGAATCGTTTCAGACAATCGTTTATCTCGCAGGGCATATGCCGATCGTATTTTAGAAGATTCAACACGCAACAAACGTAGTTCCGTGAACGCTCCCGCCCAGAAAAGCGTGATAAGTCAATCCGTCACAATGCCCATCCGGGATATCGGTAAAGCCCAAATGAAGAATAAAAATCTTATGCTAGTGCACTGGGGAGTATTATGTATGCTCAAGTACGACTAGGCCATCATTGAACAGATCCCTGCGCAGATATCGGGCCAAATCCGGCGACACGATCATCGGTTGTCGCTAAGAAGGTTATGAGTAATTTAAAGAGGACAAGACTATATGCCGATGCATAAACATGTTCGTGACTCCACAATCACAAGATTCGATTCGGGACTCATTGGCCGTCAGATGAAAAAAGAAGTCAACAACCCGGGTTATATCTTGCTAAGAAGAGGTGCATCATGGAAAAGCTCGAGAAACAAATCAACGATCCTCTACCATGCAAGCTGAGTTTTTAGTGATGCTTTTCAAAGAACTACTGTGCAATTTGGCTCCGAAACCTCATTAAGTTAACTGTGGTTTGATTTTGTGGATGTGCCTAAGGCAGCTTGTATTGTGATAATAACTCGCAGTTGTTGTTTATTAACAACAAATGCAGGTCTCAAGTGGGTCTATACGGAGGTCAAGTATCACCATAAAGGAAAGTTCAAACGTGTGACGCTTAAGTGGGTGGGAGCACATTTCAACAGATGATATGATTGCAGATCCGCTTAACTAAAGGCCTTCGCCTCTTGTGTATTTGATCGATATGTCATTAACATGGGCTTGGGGAGATTTGCGATATCAGAAATTGCTGGGAGCTTATTAAGTTTTATGTTGCTCACAAGGTTGAATCCAATTTCATTACATTTTTGTAATAATTGAATTTGTATCAACTTTTGCATTCAATAAGGTATTTAGAATGTAGGTTTATCGAATGAGTACAAATAATCAAGAAAATCTCGATATCATAAACTCTCGAAGTACATGTGCTATGAGGCATTCTCGCATTAAATTCTTTACCACGATGTTTTGTTACACATAAAGTAAAGTTACCTATCAAGGTAACACATGTACGTGTTCGTTGGAACCATGACGGATATTCCTCCGTGACACACTAGGTTTTCAGGACACTTAAGGAGAGAGAATTTGGACTCAACAAATGGATAATATATGAAGTGGTCACTCATTATGAGGTATCATTCCATTTAAACACACTACCATATTGAACTATTATCGCAAAGTTTAAAGCACTTGTGACCATGGAAGGGCTTGCTGAAGATACGCAATTGGTCGCCTACGATTCATCATCGAGACTTTATGGGATCTGATTGACTATTGCTAATAATCTCTGCACCAATATAAAGTGTGCTGATTACGCTTTATGTTTCAATTAATATCAAGTGGGAGAATGTAAGATTTTCATAAAGTGGGCTTTATTAATTGGAATTAACTGGATTTATTCGGTCTAATTAATTGAGATTATAAGGTTTCTTAATAAATCATATGGGGCTGGCAAGTGTGTGGGCTGAGTACGGCCCGGCCCGTAATGAGAGGGCCCGTAGTCAGAACTCAATAAATAGAAGGCTCAAGTCCCTCCCAAACCCTAAGGATACGTACAATTCAATACTCACATACGGATTCAGAGAGAAATATTTTCTAACCAAATGAGTGGCATTCCCATTGGGCCGTTGTCATCAAGGGGCCATTCGAGAAGATCTTCGAGATCTTCGGCATCTTCTTGCAGGTCTTCACTCCATTCCGCATCACAGTTTTCATTCATGGATTCCTAATCAGGCACAATATTCAGCCTCTCTGTACACATTATGCTTTGTGTTCTAAATATGCAACTTTAGCTTGATTTAAACGTGATCTCACATGAACTTTCCTTTTTCCAATTTCTATTGTGAGAAAATACACATTTTTTTTTCTCTTTCATGGCAAAATGTGTGTAACACTTGGCTCTATGTTTCTTCAGGGTTCAGTAATTGTAGTTTATCGGTGCTAGCAACTTAGATAGAGTTGAAAGAGAATGCCAAAAGAAAATTGAAATTGACCATGAAGCCATCAAGATACTCCTATGCTGACATCAAAAAAATTACAAATCAATTTGCGGATAAATTGGGAGAAGGAGGTTATGGAATGGTCTACAAAGGAAAGCTTTCTGATGAAGTTTTTGTTGCAGTCAAGATATTGAATAATTCAGAAGGAAATGGTGAAGAGTTTATTAATGAAGTAGGAATACTGGAAAATCCACCAGCGAATGCTGCTCAATTCGACACATTGGCAGATTAAAGGAAATTCTCTTATTTATGAGAGTTTTTACCAAATAACTATTAGAAAAGTTTATATTTTCATCAACAATTAAGAATTACTCACTGGGTCGAGAAACCTCAAGATATTGCTCTAGGTATAGCAAAAGGGATTGAATATCTTCACCAAGGGTGTGAACAAAGAATTCTTCATTTTGATATCAAGCCTCATAATATTTTACTTGACCACAATTTTAACCCAAAAATCTCTGAATTTGGATTGGCTAAACTTTTTTCTAAAGAACAAAGTGCAATTTCTAAGGACTCAGAGGCAGTGGAAACAACAATATACTGGGCCTAAATGTTATCTACTAATTTTAATGTTTCCATGTCGACATTTGCAGCTTTCTCGAGATGTTATTACTTGAAATTGTTGGAGGAAGGAAGAAGATTACGCTACTCTAAGTGTAACACTAGCCAATTATAATTTTAATGGATTTATAAATCATTTGGAACAAGAAGAAGAGTTGCTGGCAGAACTGAGCAAGAAGGAGATGTGCTAAAATCGCGAAAGAAATTGGCAATCAGGCTTTGTGCAACTAATGGTATCCTATGATCGTCCTGAAACTCGTAGTTCAAATGTTGGAAGAAGAAGTAGAAAAGTTAACCATACCTCCTAATCCTTTTTCTTCTATAAATCCAAAGAGAACAACAATTGGGGGGAGTAAAAGATCGTTTCAACAAGAGTTGTCAATCATTCAAGAAACAGTACACTCTTTTGATTTGTGGAAGTGTGTAACTTAAGTAGAATTCATTAATAAGTATTATGATCTTTCTATTTATTTATTTTTTATTCTGGACCAATGTTTTGTATTATTTGATTTTTCTGTAAGGCTCAATTATTTCTTAGTTGTCCCTCTCACATATATAATTGATTTTTTCTAGATAGTATTTGTAGAAAAAAATGATGACTAAAATCAATTCCTAATAAATTAATTAACTTTAATCCAATAGTGAGTTCTGAAGATTCTTAATGCAACATTGCCATGTTTCTGTTACACCCTCATGAGACTTATGAATTACATGCCCAAAATACCTTCAAAATGTGTCATTATGAACTAGGAATTCAATTACAGACCATTGAGGCAAACTATTGAGGTCCATTGTAAGATACTAGCCCCCTCAAAATCCAATTGTATGAAATTATGATGAGACAGAACTCAGGTCTATAACTTATTATTCATTGTATGCAAACTCCCCATGAATTTAATAAAACAATGTTATCATGTTAGAAACCAAAGGCTTGCATCATAGAAAGAACAAATGTTAAGAAGTTTTCTATGGGCTTATCATATAATTTGTTGCTTTGTTACTTGCAAAGATTTTTGAAAAATTATACTACAAAAATGGAATATACATATCTTTTGGATATTAAATTTATTTATCCTATTTATTTGATTTTTTTAATTATTTCTTTCAAAAAAAAGTTTCACGTTAATCACTTTGATAATTACAAAGTTCTAACTTTTTAAATATAAATATAAATATATACATATATACATTTTTTTTTTCTTTTGAGAACCACAATTTCATTAATATAACCTAAACTATCAATAAAATATAACCTTAATTTACCTAACTTCAATCTTTGCATGCATTTAACATTCATACAAAAATGATAATAACAATTAGTTTTTTTCTCAAAGTGAAAATGCAAACCAAGTAATTTAAAGGTTGAATTTTCTTGGCTACTTAAAGAAACAAGACAAGATAAAAAAAAATCATTCAATTTCATCATTTACATATATTTAAGATTCATAAGAAGGTAAATAACATTTAGCTTTTCTTGTAATGACATGCAAACTAAGCAACTTTAATTAAGATTCAAGGCACTATCAATATAATCCATAATTGAAATGTTCATGGATTCTTTCCTTTGTCTGTTGTCGAAGCTACGAAGGAGTCAAAGTCTTCCAACACAAACTACAAAATATCCATTTGTTGCTAAGAAAGTCGATTGGAAAAATATCCATTTGCTTAGAAAGTTGATTGATAGGCCATTTTCTGAAGTTGACACGTAATGGAATATATATCCACTTTTCCACAAAACTTATAATTGAAGTTCTATAGATACTTCCCAATATATTAGTCTGCTACTGTTATATATTAATATATGTTAATGTATAGAAGGAGTATTATATATAAATATATAAATATATATATATATATATATATTGAAAGGTTCGTGCATTCTTCCTTTGTTTGATGTCGTGCTACGGATGAGTCAAAGTCTCCTAAATACAACTCATAAAGGATATAAATTTCAAGGTTAAGAAAGTCAAGTGGAAAAATATCCATTTTTTGCTTAGAAAGTTGATTGATAGGCCCTTTTTCTAATAATTTATATAATATTTTAATAATTTTTAAATATTTTAATAATCTTATTTTGCGTATCGGCCGATATACAACCGATACACCACGACCGATACGTCTCGGGACAGTCCAAGTCGACGATCGATACCGCGACTTTGAACCATGTTAAAGAATGCAGTGTCAAAGGGCTATCATGTGATTTGAACTTTGATAATAGTACCGTACGATGCTTCAGCTCAAGCACATGTGACTTGCAGGACAGTTGGGGCTTGGAGAGAAATTGTAAGTATGAATTTATACTAAGGTTATGTTTGTTACCGTTTTTGAAAAACTGTTTTTTGCTCCGAAAGACTAAGAGAACAAGAAAAATATGGAGAACATGTTTGGTTTTTTTTTTTTTTTCTAAAAAGCACAGAGAACAATGAGCACTCTAAATTCAAAGGGGTATGTTTGGTTACTATTTTTGAAATTTGTTTTCTATTCTTAAAAACAAAGAGAATAAGGAAAACATGAAGAACACATTCTATTCCTTAACACTTTAAAACACTAAATTCAAATAAACAATAAATTACTTAAGAGAATACCAAAGATTGCTTTCAAAAAACAGCAACTGAACAGCCACGGGTATTCTCCGCGCTTTAAAAACTATTAATGAGACCAAGCCAAGTGTTATAAAACCAAAAAGAGACTATGGTGATTATTTAAATGATTCAAGAAATTAAGCACCCCCAACATTTCTAACACTTGAAAGTTTTATATATCTTTCTTAGAATTACTACCAATTGATTCTTCCTTCCATCAATAGAAATAGAATATTTTGGCAAAATTTCCTGACTCTTTTGGTTTAATAATGCAGGGTATAGGAAGTATCTACACTCTTTTATAGGTGAAGCTTTGGCAGTTCCTTTTATTATATACCTTATTATTGGGGCTTTTAAGTAATGATATTCATGCCCTTTTCTGTTAACAGCGACCTTCCGCGATGTGGATACCTTTTCATTTGAAGGTAATTTCTTCTAAGATTAAATATATTTTCCAAATAAACTCTTAATCAGATTTTCTTCTTTCCAAGTTTTATGATGGTTAAAATTTATTAAATGGGTTAATACATGACAGTATTGGGAGAAAGGATTGGCAATTGCAATCATCAATATATTTGCATCATAAGCAGGATTGGTAAGGCTTTCTTCGTACTCAAATCTGTCTGTTTTTTTAGTTATATTTATGTGGCTCACTTGCATCTGTGCACAATTTAATTTGATCCAATTTATATTTCTAATTATCAGGGGCCTGCGTACTTCGAATGATCGGTAAAGCTTTCAAATTCCTTATAATGAGAGTGTCATATGAAAATTCATGAGAAGCATTGGATATTTTACAATGATCCAATTAATTCCTTGTTCAAAAACCTTTATTTATTTAACGTTTGATTTATATTCAGTCATAGCAAGATCTCTGCCGGGGATATTGTGCTTATTCACCTATTTAGTTTACAAGTTTCCATGAAGACATCTATCCCTAGATGATGATATTGAAGAATTCTTACGGAGTCATAAAAATCTCCAACTGATCAAGTACTCTTATTCAGATATAAAGAAGATGACTAACAAATTCAACAATAAATTAGGACAAGGAGGCTTTGGCTCAGTATACAAAGGAAAACTTCGAAGCAGTCAAATTGTAGCAATGAAAGTTTTGGTTATGCATAAATCTAATGGGCAAGATTTTATCAACGAAGTGGCCATGATTGGAAGGATTCACCATGTAAATGTGGTGAGACTAGTTGGATTTTGTGGGGAGGGGTCAAAATGGGCTCTCGTGTATGACTATATGCCTAAGAGCATCTCCAAAAGAAAATCTCTATTTTTCACTCCAAATTGGCATCTATATTTAGAGATGATAGAGCCCACATTTTAGAGACCCATTCCAAAAAGCAATCTCTATTTTCAACTCAAAATCATTATTCATTCTTCAAACATTCATTTTTTAAAATTAGAATATTTTAAGAATATGATATATGAAATAATTTTATTTATATTTAAATATAAATATAAAATTATATTAAATAAAGAAATTAATAAATAAAATATATTAAAACCTAAAATGCATTTTAAACTAATAAATATTATATTATAAAGCATCATATTACATTAGAAAATAAAGCAACATTAATAAAAGCTACATACTAAAAATATATTAACCAAATGATAAAGATACAATATAAAAACTAATAAGGTGGTAAATCACCTCCATAATTTCCACCATCATATTAATTACAATTACTAAAATTACCATCACTAGGACCACTTGATCCACTTTGTTGGGATTTGCGAGTCATTTTTTCAATAATCTCCATTTTTTTCACCTTGAAATACTCACGCTCAAATGGGTCGGAAATTGAGTCAAGATTTTTCCATAATTTCTTTTTCTTGTCTTTCACGTTCCAACTCATATTTGTTGCGTTCATTTTCAACTTACAGATCTCTAATCGTAACGTTCCAATTCCTGGGCTATTTCTAAGAAAACTGCTTCATCTCTCCTCTTTTCTCATCTTTTGAATATCTCAATAATTTCATTATTTCCCGCATACATTTTGGCACCTAATAGTATGTTATAAAAATATAATTAAAATAATTATTTTTATTATTATGATAATAAAATAATGAAAGAATAGTAGTATAATAATAAAATAATAGGAGAATAGTGCTTATTAAGATGTGGGCCCCATCATCTCTATATTTAGAGATGTGAATAGTGAATCTCCAAATATGGAGATGCACTATTCATGTCTCTATTTTAGAGATCAAAATAGAGAACTTTTGGAGTAAGATTTTTGCTCCAAAATCTCTATATATAGAGATAGAGTAAAAAATATAGCTCTTTTGGAAATGCTCTAATGGATCCTTAGATAAGTTTCTTTTTTCTAAACCGGAAAGCAATATTCTTTTTAGTTGGGAAAGACTATATAAGATTGCACTAGGCGTGTGTCATGGGATTGAATACTTACATCAAGGTTCTGACATGCAAATTTTGCATTTCGATATTAAGCCACACAACATTCTTCTTGATGAAAACTTTACCCCAAAAATATCCGATTTCGGCCTTGCAAAGTTACATTCAATAGAAGAAAGCATTGTATCTCTAATAGCGACTTGAGGAACATTAGGATATATTGCTCCAGAACTATTCTACAAGACCATTGGAGGTGTCTCATATAAAGCGGATGTGTATAATTTTGGAATGTTACTAATGGGAATGGTGGGAAAAAAGGAAGCATGCAAGTAGACGTCTAGAGGAAAGCCAAGCACACTTCCCGACATGGATTTACGATCAAATAAATCAAGGAGAAGACATGGAAATTGGAGATGCCATCGAGGACGAAAAGAAGTATATAAGGAAGATGGTAATAGTTGCATTATGTGTGTACAAATGAATCCCGGACAGTCCTCCAATGAGCAAAGCATTGGAAATGCTAGAAGGTGAAGTTGAACTCCTACAAATGCCTCCTAGGCCTACCTTGTTGATCTCCAAGGATATCTCAATTGGGGATAATGTGAACAATTCAGCAGGGGTATCGGGTTTTCAAAAAATGCAACAATGACGATCAGCTTGGATGGAAGGTAGTGCCTAACGATATCTACTCTCATTCTGTGTAGTGTAATATTACTTGTGATGTTCATGCTAGGGGGCACTTCCTTAGCAACCTCGGATCGAGGGTAATCTTCTATATCGATCATGGATTATGTGATAAAATTTCTTCATTTCCCTTAAACCATGTTCCATTTCATTGCAAATTCTAACATACATAAAAGTAGTTATGAATTTAGAACTCCATGGCTATGTTTGGTTTCTAGAAATTTGAAAGGAAAAGCAAAGGAAAGAAAATAGAGAGGAAAAGTATAAGAAAAAAAATGAAGGAAAATAAAAATAGAGTTAAATCTTATATTTATCGCTTAAAACTCATTTTATTTATTGTAACTCATCAATGTGATCAAGATTAAATAATTTAAAAATACATCATTTTATAATTAATTTTATTTATATTTGATTTTCATTGAAAATTTTCATTAGATAACTAAACATACAAAAATTATTTTCTTTACTGTTTTTCTTTTCTTATTACTTCTCGAGACTGAACACAACTTGAGTTATCTATTTTATCATGCATCGCCAGTTTTGGTGAACTGTGTGTGAACTTCTTTAAGGATGACAATTGGGCGGATTTTTTCAAGTACCTACTCCGCCCCGCCCCTAATAAGACGGGTATGGTATTTGTCTAATCGAGTCTTTAACAGGTTTAGGGAATATTTAAAAAACCTGGAGCAGGCTCGGGACGGGTTTGGTTCACTCCCATCAGCCCCGCCCCGACTGCCCCATCACCAACCCAAATCTTCACAGTTTTCTCCTCATTTCTGTTACTTTTGAAAAGTTTCTCATAAAATTTTGTAGCATCTTTCTACGATTGATTTTGGGGTGGGGAAAAATTCTACCATCACACTTTGAAACCTAGTTTTTTTATATTTGAGGACGTCGCCTGTGTTTGAGCCTTGTTGTTACCTTGATTGTCGGATCCTCCGAGCATCAACAACCCAATGTGAACCTGTAAAAGAGGTGATCCAGCGGCGATGTGTCGACCACTTCTCCGATGATTAAGTTAGCGAAAGAAAAAGGAGAAGAAGAAGATGCAGAGAGTTCTAGCATTATTTTTTATGCCCTTACCTCGTGGGAGATCTCCCGATTTATAGGGCGTGGTTCGCCAATCTTCCCTTAATTTTAAGAATAAAATCTCTTAATTTTAGGGATAAAATCAGTTATTCCTTATCAATGATTAATATTATGAGAAATAAGGGATTTGGAAACTAGGAATCCTGCTGATAAATGTCTCTTCTGCGTATTTTCCGCTTTCGTAAGATTATCCATAACGAACTTCCCATACGAGGTAGGGTGATCGGCTGGGAGACTTGAAATCCTAGACGGGCCACCATGAAGTGAGTCTAATAGGACACTCTGGCTTTCTCAAATGAGCTTTAAGACTCTCCCGCCCTGGCCATTCCCGCTACTTTAATACATGAAATGCGCCTTTACTGCTTCACGATGCGGCTAAAGGGGGGCCCCGTCCATCGAGCAGTGAGTTCAGTCTAAAGACCACTGGTGATTCATAACAGGATGTGTCGCCTCAGGGCAAAGATAGCATGCCCTGGGTCTCACACCATACAGAGGTGGCATGTGGAATGTTGGCCCTACACCAAAGGCAGGATGTACAAACGACATTTGTGGCATCATACCTATGGGCAATACTGGTGGCATCGTGCCTTTGGGTAATATTGACGTGTTCTCAGGGCCCTGAGCTAGATGGTTCTGCCTCATGCTTGTCTCCCTCCTCGTCCTATAGGATGCACCACTAACGACATTGTTGAAGGCAGGGTGATGTGAAGGCCTCTTGCGCGACTTAGCCTTTGCGCTCTCCTGAGCATTCTTTATCTGTGAGAGACTTAAAGATGGGGAACTTCCTAAGGACAACTCATCGTCTGCTAGGGTATTGACATCATCAGGGATAATGGCCTCCTTCCCTTTATTATAGTGATCGAATGCGTGACTCGACTGCCATCTCGAACATCTTTTCCAAGATGGTGACTTTTCTTTATCCTACCGTAACTAGCTGGCCCTCTCACTGCAGAGTAGTTGTTCTGGCGTGGCCTTACAAACTTTCCATCCGTCTTGTTTGCTCCTCTTGTTTCCTCTCCATGTTCTGACGCCAATGGAGGAATTGATCTTTTGGAGGTTGGATCATCGGATTAGTTGACATAGCGACCGCTTCGAATAAAATCAGATGTGGAAGGGGGAATCTTCAGAGTTCCCAGTGATAGAGGGCTACTAGAAAATTGTTGAAGCCAAGCCCTCGTAGCCTATAGATAAGACTTTCTATTCGATTCCCATAGACAGTGCTAATTGTTGTTACCTTGATCGTCGAATCCTCCGAGCATCAGCAATGTAATGTGAACCTGCAAAAAAGGTGATCTGACGACGGTGTGCCAGCCACCTCTCCGATGATTAAGTTAGTGAAAAAACAGAGAAGAAGAAGATGCAGAGAGTTCTAGCACCATTTTTTATGCCCTTGCCTCATAGGAGATCTCCGATTTATAGGGCGTGGTTCGCCAATCTTCCCTTAATTTTAGGAATAAAATCTCTTAATTTTAGAGATAAAATCTGTTTTTCCTCATCAATGATTAATATTATGAGCAATAAGGGATTTGGAAACTGGGAATCCCGTTGATAAATATCTCTTCTACGTATTTTATGCTTTCGTAAGCTTATCCATAACGAACTTCCCAAACACAGTAGGGTAATCGGTTGGGGGACTTGAAATCCTAGACGGGCTGCCATGAAGTGAGTCTTATAGGACACCTTGGCTTTCTCAGATGAGCTTTAAGAATCTCTCGTCTTACTAGTTCTCGCCTGACTTTAATATGGTGAGTGGGTCTGGACCGTTTTATGAAGCGGGCTAAGCGGGCCCTAAGCCCATCGAGTAGAGGGTCTAGGTCTAAAGACCATGGTAGTCACAAACCCCACACCTAGAGAAGTCATCCCCTTCGACATCTAAGAGCTTGAGTATAGAGGTTGTCTATGTCGTCGACATCCATTGGAAAATCAGAAATTGACAATGAAGTCAGATTTCGGTGATTCTGACAGAGAGGGCACATCTTGGATCTTAAGTTCTAGATAATTCTTTGGGATTGTGGGAGAAAGCTCTCAAGTTCTGAACAATTCTTTGGAATTGAAGGAGAAAGCGAGAGAGAAAAGAGAGGGATTGTGGGAGAAAGAGAGGGAGAGAGGATGTTTGAGGAGTGTCAAGGTGGAACAAGTCAAGGACAAGGTTAGGACAAGGCTAACTCGTACCACCCTGCCTCGGTTGCTTCACGGGTTCATGCGAGTATGGGAATTCCTGTGTAATCTAGAGATAGGGATGGGATAAGGCTAACCCGTCCCGAACCTGCCTTGTTGCCATCCTTAAACATCTTGATGGTGGATTTTCAGGGAAAAGTCATATAAAAGAGGAAAGGAACAATTTTGTCTTATTTGGGTGTATAAAGATAGCCAATATTGAAAAAATTAAGGGCTTGTTTCGTTCTTGTTTCTGAAAACTGTTATTGATAATAGTTTTTGAAAGCACGAAAAGCACTATTTTTGTGTTATCTGAAATAAGTGTTTTTTGTGTTCTTTTTTTTTTTTCAGAATAAAAAAATGGAGCCAAACGTGTTTTCAACGTTTCCCTTGTTCTTTTTAAAAATAAAAAATAAAAATAGTTTTCAAAAACTATAATCAAACATACCCTAAGCAACATTGAGGAAAAATGGATTACATATAAAAGGACAATGACAAATAGAGTTTTCTATTTGGTTCCTGTGTTTGAGAGAAGTTTTTGAAAATACAAAAAACACCAATTTGGTGTTCTTTGAAAACCATTCTTGTTCTCTGAACTTAGTGTTTTATGTATTCTCTGTTTTAAAAAAAAACTGAGAATCAAACGTGTTCTTCCCCTTTTCCTAGTTCTCATTGTTTTTAAGAGAAAACGATTTCCAAAACAGGAAACAAACTAGCCCTTTTGTTCTTTTCTTTTCTTTTTATTGTTTTCTTTTTTCTTGCTTGATTTACTATAGAGGTAGCTAATTTTGAAAAATGAAGTATTGTGGGGCTTCAGGATGTATGAAAGATCAATGAAAATTGGAATCTACCAAGCAAAAGAACAACATATTACACACTTTTCCATAGAAATCCGTAGTTAAGAAGTACGCACCTTTCTCTATCACATCCAAGGAACAAAATATCGGTAATTACGGATATATCGATACTTGGATTTTACGGATATAACGGATATATCGAAAAATATCGGTGGGTATTTTGACAAAATATCGGTAAAGCGAAAATTAACAAAAATACTTTAAAATTCATAAATACTTCGTTGAACTATGTAGACGCAAATGTTAAATAGTACAATTGTTGAAGATTTGCATATTCATTATAATTTATCGATAAATTATATTACAATAGTCATTTAAAACCAAAATGAAGACCGATGTGGTTCCATTACATTATTTGATGACGAGATCCTATTTTGATAAAGACAATATTCATACCAAGATCTTCAAAATATTGAGATAAATCACAAAGAAAAAATAATTTGTGAGTCAAATGGAGCTTGGATGTGTATGGATGAGTTTGTAAAGAAATTGTATGATTTTAGGGGAATTTATAGAATTTTTTGGAGTTAAAATAGACATTTGAAAATATCGCCGATATATCTCCGATATTTTCGATATTTTACCAATATATCTTCAATATTTTATCGATATATCTCTGATATTTACCGATATATCTCCGATATTTACCAATATTTTATCAATATTTTTCTAGAAATTCCAGCACACGCGCGCGTGAGATATACTCTCTATATTTCGCCGAAATTTTGATATTTCCCCCAAAATATCGAAAATTTCCGATATTTCGCTGAAATATCGGCGATTTTTCCCTATTTTTTGGCCAACCGACTTTCGGTTGGCAAAATCGTGTCGGTACCGACCGATATCCGATATTTCGGCGATATATCAGCCGATATATCCTATTTTTTGTTCCTTGATCACATCGAGCTCATTAATTGAAATATTTGTACAAATATTTTTTTTTATAGTTTTTGAAAACTATTTTTTGTTTTAAAAAGAATAAGAGAACATGTTTGGTTCTCATTTATCTTGTTCTAAAAAACCCGAAGAATACAGAAAATACTTAAAGAATTCAAAATTTGTGTTTTCTATGTTTCAAAAAACTATTCTCAAAAATTGTTTTCGAAAATATGAATCAAATGGTTAAAACCTCACGACTATGTTTGGTACAATTGTAACTAGGAGATATCATATGTCATCAGTTTAAAGTGGTGTCCAAGACTTTAAAACATGCGTACAAGATTCAAATTACATAGTTATATACTACGAACAATTTCCCTTCCAATTGATGTGGGATATATATGATGGCATTTGATATTAAACTTTCTCCAATAGAATTTCGTTTCCAAGAAATAAAACTTGTTTTGAGAATTCTACTTTTAGAAAACAATTTCCCAAAATGTTACTATATGTATATAAGAAGATCCCATGATAAGAACAAATAAAACTGAAAAAAAAAAAAGAAGTGTAGTGAGGCAGTTCAATTCAACCCACTTTGAAGATGTTGACGATTCTCATCTTATCTATACACCACGTGGCTAGTTTTCCCATATGAAGTTTTTCTCTCATGTAATTTGGGAAAAGTAGATTTCCCTCTATTCATACAAAAATATCTGTATATTGGTGATCAAGAAAGAAAAATAAGGGTCGGTATAGGCTCTTCTAAAATAACTATGGTTTGGGTTAAAAGTCTAAGATGCTCCGAAAAAAAATCTTCAAATTACCCTTTGTAATGGTAATAGATGTAGTAGTTATGGTAGTAGCAACAATATATTATGATAGTATATGCAGTATGTTATGATAGTAGATTATCTACTACCATAATATACTACAACTACTATCATAATATATTACAAGTTCATAAAAATCTCTAAATTCCATACTTTGGAATTTTTTTCTCAACTCAATGTACAAACCTCTTTGGGTCATTTCCACGTACTTCGTCTTTGGAAAAGGGATCTTGCATATGTTTCTCAGATTCTTGAACCAGGAGATGAACAAATCAACGGTCTCCCCATTTCTTTGAGTCACTCTAGACAATTCTACAATGCACACTTCAAGCTCAGCCTTGAAGAACTGAGTATGGAACTGCCTTTCCATCTCCTACCAACTTCGAATGGAGTTCCTTGGCAATGTTGTATACTAAGTGAATGCTTCCCATGTCATAGAGTTATGAAACAGTTTAAGCTTGAAATTCTCGTAGTTAGCCAATTCCCCACATTGCACGGTGAATCTAGCAACATGCTCCAGGGTGGATTGACCATCTTCTCCAAAGAACAAGGAGAAATCAGGGATCTTATACCCCCTTGGGTAGGGGTTCTCCTTATCTATCATTTATGGATAAGGTTTGTAGAACTCTAGACGGCCAATTTTCTTGAGGTCTGGCCCATATAATTCCTGCACCGCCTCTCTAATTGCTCCTAAATTTGGTACTATGGCTGATTGCTCAAACGGTTGTTGAGGAACTTGTTGAATTTGTTGAGGAACTTGTTGAACTTGCTGAGGAATTTGTTGAAATTGTTGAGGAACTTGTTGAACTTGTTGTCCCCTGTTGTCATTCACTTCTATAGGCGGCTACATGATGCCCCCT
Source organism: Tetrastigma voinierianum (assembly GCA_016808115.1). NCBI lineage: Eukaryota > Viridiplantae > Streptophyta > Magnoliopsida > Vitales > Vitaceae > Tetrastigma > Tetrastigma voinierianum. The sequence continues at coordinate 139,009 of JAEQBH010006471.1, forward strand.
AAGCTTCCATTGAAAGAAAGACCTCCTTCATATGCTCCAAAGCTGTGTGGATTAGTTTGAGTTGTACTCCCTCTCGAGGGATGGTGGCTCGTCGCATTAGGTCCCTCGTTTACGTTCTCCGCAGTACCACCCCCATCATCCTATGGGGAGGAAGGTATCTAACCTCTACATGAATAGGTGAGCGGTGAAATTCACCAGCTCCTCGTAGGTTCTCAAAATGCTGCTCCCTGAGTTCATTAGAAAATTGTCTTTCAGGTTTAGAAGCAACTTACTACCTTGGTTTTCCCCTTTCTCTAAGGTTCTCTAGGATGGATTGAGATTGTTGTTTCATTTCTTCCATAACGGTAGTCATGATCATTCCCTGGCTCTTTATTTCTTGCACGGGAGACTACAACTCATTAAAATTATTAGAGAAAAGAATAGGCACATCCATATTACCTGCACCCCTTCCTTCCACTTATTCGATAAGGTTGTTGGATGGATCGCCTCTACTATCAGAGATCACCGTGGACAATTCATCCGGTTCTATTTGTTCCACTAGGCTTAAATCCTTTCCTTCCCTGCCGTCTGCAAAGACGTATCTTGAGTCATCCGAGACTCTACAGTTATCTTACTCCTTAATTTTGGTGGCATTCTTCAACAAAAATGGGTCACACCATGGAATATACACAACTATATAAAAAAACAAAAGATGTGTGGATTTTCACAAAGATGTGTCCCACTGATCAAAGTCCCTTAAAGACGGTCCCATGGGACGTACCAAAAATATGTTTGTTGGTGATTAGTGAATGTGCGGGTGTGCCAGGAAATTATAGTATTTCTAAACTGAAACTGTGTCGAAATCTAACTTCTGTTCAAGCGAAAACTGGATTTTCTAGTTCCCTTGACAGTTCCCTAGAATCTAAGCGAAAAATACTTATAAAATTGAACTGAATTGAAAGCTAATAGAAAAATTGTACAAACTAACTTGAAAGATAACAAATTTCATTGGAGAATTAGACTGAAAATGAAATGTTGAAGCAAGAAAGTTTGAAATAACAAATACTTGTAAAGAAAAACATGTAAAACTAAGCCTAGAATTTGGAAAAAAAACGGATGATGAATTTGTAGAAAAATAAGATAAATGTTGAAATGTTTTGTTTTGAGTGTTTGAAAGTCAATTGATTCATCGGTCCTTTGATGATTTGATTCCCTTTTATAGAAATTTTTGAGTAACTGCCCCAGCCCACTTTCTTCTATAAGTGGGAAATGGCCGCCAAATGGTACCTGGTGTTTCAATTCGCCTGACTTTTATTCACTCATTTTTTTGCTAGCCCAACCCAGCCTTATGTGGGTCGTATTAAAATGGGTATCAAATGGACTTTGACATAAAATATTAAAATTATTAATAATAAATAGCAATTTTACAAATTTTATATTTTGTAAAATAAAGTTTTTTTGGAATACTTATAGTTTATTATTATATTCTTACAAAATTATATAAAATAAATTATTATAGTTATATTTATATATTTTTATTTTATTTAAAATTATTTTTCATTCTAATATTATTTTTTCCATAAACAACTATTTTATATTTTTCATAATAGAAAAACTAATATTTTTAATAATAATAAAATAATAAGTAATCATTAAAAAAGTTTTAAAATAAAATGGGCCAAAATGGGCCAAGTGGGACGGCACGACACAAGCCCTAATGGCCTGTGAGCCTATTCGGGTCGGGTCAATATGCCCTAGTTCTATTTGGGTCTCTATTTCCTCAACTCGGCCCTCAAAAAATATAAGCCAAAGTGGGCCGGCCCATCGGGCAGGGCCCATTATCCCACCTCTTCTTTCTTCACTAACTGTCCACACTAGAGTCTTGTTCCCCAAGTAACTTTCCTCACTTCTAATAACTACTCACGTACTCTATCATGTCATGACTTGGAGAAAAAGTCTCTTCCATCTTCTACCTAGCTTCGAGACAAAGTCTCAATATTTTTTGCTAGCAATTTTGACAAACTTAAAATTTTCATAAATGTCCCTAGACCTTTTAATGGATTGATTCTCATGGGCTTAGGCTTTCTCAAATTGGGTTAGGCTTTGTTTGGGTTTGATATATCCATTCGGCCCATTCCACTACCAATTGGGCCGAAAATTATTTTTAGTATCAATAGCTGCATAACTTGAGTCAAGTATTCTAGTCATTATAATATAATCAAATGTGTAAGCTTTTAACCGATGCATTATGTTATTAATTTGGACGTTGTATCATCCTCTAAAGTCTTTAATGAATTTGATTGTGTTTTTATCGAATTGCTAGTTTAAATCAATAAAATTATCTCTTTTAAAAAAAAAAAAAAAAGTTTCTTGTAATAATTCATTTTTAGATTTGTGCATCATGTTCCAAATTACAATGATACATGAGGAGCAGAAATGAAAATAATAAATTCTTTGGAATTAATTAATTTAAAATTTGTTTTAAATCAAAGTGAAATTTATATATATCTTCTGTAAATTATAATTGTGCAAAAGAGGCCGAGTAACAACGAAGAAGGCCGTGTGGAGTATTAGAAAAAGTCGTGAAAATGTTAATGGCAAATAAAAGTAAAAAATAAAATAAATATATTTGATGATGCTTTTTCAGCCACGGAGCCAAATTTGGAGCGTGTAGGGAGTTCTTGAGTTTGGACAGTGTGCCGCCGAGGTTGGGATCTGAGCTTTGGATCGTCTGAGTGAAGTATGAGCTGGCGCGATACCCGATCTGCTGAACCTTGGTCGCGACACTCCTCTGCGAACAAGGAAGAAGGGGGTCGGCGAGGAGGCTTCGCCAGGTGATGGCCGCCGATGCAAGTCGGTTTCTTTCTAGGAGAAAAAGAAGCGCAGAGGGCGAATGTGTTGCATATGAGTATGCGTCTAAGAATGTGTGTGTGTTTGCGTATGAGTATTGGCGTACCTTTCACCGATGGGGTGGCCTCGTGTTGCCAATTAGATGTTCGACCAGGTTGGATGGTAATTAGGAGTCCTTCCCATTGGATGGGATATTTTTATTTTAGTCCCGTATCGGTTGGTACGAGGATATAAAAAAAAGCGATTACTTGGGATAGTCTCTTTCCTTATTGGTGATAGGGGATGCGATCTAGTAGAACATGTGTAATAAGTGGATTATCTTGCTCTAGCGATAATGTTTGATACGATTGGCTGGATAGTATGTGATTGGGGATCATTCTATTTTCTGTACCTATGAGAGTCTTCATGTCGCTGCAGGCCGTCTGGGCTTGGGTTCCAAGTAGATCATGGGGCTGCTGGGTTATCCAAAACTAATCTACGAAGCGGTGGGCCTTGACACAGGTTGATGTCTCTCTCTTGGGCTAGTAGTGGGCTGCGCGCCTATTTTTCAAACCACATCGGTTGCCCCCGGCCCTTGGAATTACGATTGTACGATGAAGCCCGAGTACATATCGTTTCTTCGTCGGATCACGATTTCCACGTGTCACCTTTTTGGGGTGGGTTAGTTTAGGCTTAGTCGGATCATATGTCTTGTGATAATGATGACTCTTGGGTTTTCGCGCTCGTTTCTCCACGCCCCTTCTAATTTCTTTTTTAGTCTCTTTCGCGAGACTTCCTCAGATCTGTGCTTCTACGGTCCTCCAACCTCTTCGCGATTTGCATTCACTTTGTTGCTCATAGTTCTCTGGTGAGCCTTTTTTGTGTAAGTCTTTTTTTAGTATTTTGCGAGAATTTAGCTTCTTCGTCTTATCCACAGGACCGGTGCGTCTACCTCTTTGATTTCTCTTCGACCGGCGTAGGTTGAATTGACGGGATCTCGTTTTATTCGCATGGAGTCCGGGTTGTTCTTCCTCTTTACGTATTAGCGATGACTCTTCGATTATTCTTGCGGCTGCGGGCGGGTTAGAATCGCTAGCGGATTCGGTATGGATCAGATAGAAAGCGTTCTTCAGGCGCCTCTCTTCCCTTGGACAAGGGTAAGAGAAAAATAAACCTAATTACGTATCCTGGGGTGGATTACGCCATCTGTCGTCCCGACTATCTTTGTGGCCCCGTGGGACCACAAGTAAGGTCGGTCCTTCGTGCGGGGTTACAGCTGGCTGAGCGTTATCGACTTCTCTGGCGTCAAGTGCGGACTGGCGTCTTGACTTTTTGCTCTTAACCAGTGCACGGGATGGTATGTTTTGGAAGTCGCCTTTGATGATGGTCTTTGTTTTCCATTGCATCCTTTATGAAAGAGGTTATAACGACATTTCAATGCATCCTTCCCAACTCGCTCCCAACGGTTGGGGCATTTTAGTGAGCTGTGGCCTTTTAGGGATAGAGGGGCTCGACATTTCTAAGTGGCTTTGCTCCTTCATCTTTTTAGCCCAAAGGAGACCAGAGACCCTTTATTCTCCAGAGCAGTTAGGAGCTCCTGGTGATCTCTGATCTTCTTCTTCGCATAGGTCATGGAAGGGCGCTATTTCTTTATCGTGGTTTCAATTGGGAATACAATCAACCGACAGGGGGCGACCTCTGGGTGTTCAACGGCAGGTATGGCCCTGATGAAATCTTCGTGAGTACATTTGCACTTATTTTTGGCATGACTTGTTTAAGGTGATTGAATGTTTACGATTTTATATTATCTTCATGTTTCCCAGTGTCGTCTTGACCTTAGCGGCAGAAGATAATGTCATAGCTACGATTGTGAATGTCTGCTAGATCCTTACGAGTTGATAAAGTCGGACATTCCTGGCCCATCTAATTTGAGGTCTCAGTGTTTCTCTGCTTAGAGGCCTTCGCCTCCTTCCACCTTGGGAGTCTCCTCCATTAGACTTCTTGCTTGCCCTCCTACAGGGAGAGATTTTTGGTTCATTTCGGGCGATGTCTCGGAAGCCCGGGTGCGAAAAGGAAAAAATCAGCTCTCACTTTGAGAAGGACCGGCGGAGTTCAGGCCAAGGTTCGAAGGTAGGGCGTCTCAGGCTTCTCTCTGCCCAGAGAGCCGGAGCGGGCGCCGGGTCGCCTCTAGCCCTAGGATAAGTGGTTTGGGCCCCCACCTCGCCTTCTAAGCTTTGTTGGCAGAGCGAAAAGTCTCTTGGGTGCGTGATCGGCCGGCGGATTGGCGAGTTATGCCTATGGCAGGTGCAGGTCCCAGCAGAGGAATGCGGAGTCACCTCCTCGAAGGCGACGGAGGCTGAAGAGAAAAGCCAGAAACCAAAAGTTGGCGAAAACATGGACTCTTTGCTCTCTAATCATAGAACTCGCGGCGGTGCGGTCTCATCCATCCCCTCGGATTGACCTTGGGAGGTCGGCGTTACTGTTGACGAGCTCACGGCTTTATCGCCGAGGTGTTGCATCGGTAAGTTTCCAATCGGTGCTTACTCCCATGCCGATTCACGTGTTGGCGTTAACTTCATGTTTGATATGCGGGATAGCCACTCATTTGAAGGGCAGCGAAAAGGCGAAACCATAAATCGAAACATTGAAATTGCGGTTATAAGGCGAGGGCGGCCGCTCTCACGTCTGAGCGAACCGATCTATAGGAGCGAGCGCAGGATATGAATGAAGAAGTGGAGCGACTTAAATCTGATCTAAAACATACCGCGTCAGCTCGCGCTCGGGCAGAAAGTAGAGAAGATGAGGTCCGAAGTAGCCTGACGGCGGCCGAAGGCGAGCTTCGGGAGGTTCTTGATGCGCTCCAGGCTGCGCAAAATGATTTGATTGAGGCAGGAGAAATTTAAGATCCGCCCGGTGTGAGCTTCAAATGGTTGGGAGGAGCTCATCACATCTCAGGGCGAGCTGCGAGATCTTCAAGTGGAGCTCACGCGCAGCCAGTGAGGTGATCCTGAGCGATAAGGAAACCGCGACTTCGAAGCGGCCCGTTCTTGAAGCTTCAGGAGTCGAATGCTCTTGGGAGCGCCGTCGTGAGTCATCGGCCAGCGAACTTGGCGAACTGGTGAATGAGGAGTGTCGGCGGTTCTTGGCGCGGATCTTCATCAGCGGGTTAGTTTGGTTGCTTTCGAGAGAGATGAGGTATTAGACAGGCGAGTTAAGCTGGTGCTCCGATGGGCCTCCTAGGTGGCTCGCTTTTCAACGAGAAAGCTATTGGCGTGCTTTCGGTCTGGACTTAGCCGACCTGGCGGCGAAGGGCGGAGGAATGCCCTCTCTGAACTATTCTCAAGATCGCGTACTCTAGCTGGGCGTTCCCATCTTCGTCGTACATTCCTCCTGTACATTCACTGAACTCACGTGCTCATCTCTTGTTTGCACGATGTCGACTTATATGTATATATATATATATATATTTTTTTTTTTTTTTAATTTTTTTTATATCTACCCATTTTCTTTTGTCGGGACTGAGGCCTGAGACCTATGTAGCCCTCCTTTTAATAAATACTCATTTTTTAAAGATTTGCGTTCTCACTGGGATATTTTTACTTTTCTCCTTGAGCCCCATATAGCTCGGATTGAGGTGAGCAATCCAGGCTCGTGGCGATCTTTGAGGCCCTCGTTTACTATTTTGCTCGGGTTGGGTAGGTTCCTAGGTTATGCGGTCGATTGTAGGTGGAGCTCGTCAAATTGAGCCTCAGCGCCGTCGGTATGCGGCATCAGTTGACTGGTTCCTTAGGGTGAAGGCTCATCAATGTAAATTCTTGGCGGGGAGCTCGTCCGTGATGGGGAAGAGGCTGCGTCGGGTGAAGCAGATTGAGTGGGCTCGTCAGTGAATTGATGGGAAGAGCTCGTCAGAGCGAATAGTTGAGTAGAGCTCGTCGAGTGGCTGATGGGAAGAGCTGCGTCGATGTGAATGCTTGGCGGGAGCTCGTCCATGTGAGCTGAGGGGAAGAGCTCGTCCAAAGTGAGCAGGTTAGTGGGGCTCGTCCATTAAACTGATAGGAAAAATCATCAATGTAAATTCTTTGGCGAGAGCTCGTCCATGTGAAGCTGAAGGAAGGAGCTCTTGAGTGAAGCAGGTTGGTAGAGGCTTTCAAAGGCTCGCCCAAGTAAACCGATGGGAAGAAATACATCGTGAATAGTCGATCAAAGCTCGGCCCAAGTGAACTGATGGGAAGAGCTCACAAAGTGAATGGGCTGCGAAGAGAGCTCGGCCCGCAAATCACGGAAGAGCTCAGCCAATGAATTACTGCCAGGCTTCCGCCCATGTGGAACCGAGGGGAAGAGCTCACGTAGGGAACAATCGAGCAGGGCTCGGTCCAAGTAAATCGACGGGAAGAGCTCAACAATGTAAATTAGCCGCGTGGAGCTCGTCCATGTGGAACTGAAGGAAGAAATTTCGCCGAGTGAGAATAGTCGAAAGTGTAGCCTGCCTAAGTAAATCGATGGAAGAGCTCGTCAATGTGTATTAGCAAGAGCTCGCCCATGTGAACTGGAGTGTGGGAAGAGCCTCGTTTGAGCATCTGTCGCGAGCTGCCCATGTGAACCGAGAGAAGAGCTCGCCAGAGTGAAATGCGGAAGTAGAGCTCTGGCCCAAGTAAATCAATACGGAAGAGCTCGCCAATGTGAATTAACGGCGTGACCTCGCCCATGTGAACCGAGGGAAGAGCTCAATGTGAATAATTGGGCGGAGCTCAGCCCAAGTAAACCACTGGAAGAGCTCGTCTGAGTGAATAGTCGAGTAGAGCTCATCCAAGTGGAATCGATGGGAAGAGCTCGCAACGTGAGCAACTAGGCTCCCGGGCGCCAGGGCCTCGTGGCGTTCCAATGAAAGGGGCGATGTAGCCGAGTGGCAAAGCACCGAGTCGGTTCGACTCGAGGGCAAAGACGGCCCGCGCATAGTAGATGCAGCTCATTAACGGTGGCGTCTGCACCGAGTGCATGGCGTAGCCGAGTGGCACGTAGCCCGAGACGGTTCCACTCCCGAGGCGCTGGCCATCGCGCGTGCAGTGATGAGCTCTTCAACGGTGGCGCCCAACCGAGCGGCGATGTAGCCGAGCGGGCAATGTAGCCTAAGCCGGGTTCGACTTAAGGCGCCGCGGGTTCAGGCAGAGTAGACGAAGCTCGCCGATGGTGGCGTTCCTCGGGCCGCACTAATTCGCTCGTTGACCGCCGCGCGCGCCATTCGATCGATTTCCTTGGAAAGGTGCGAACGCTAATGTCGAACATGGAGAATTTAACGCTCAATCGACCTTTCGAAAGTGCTTCGCCTTCTTATAAATGGTGGCTTCATCGTTAACGAAGTTTACGCTTTGGAATGCTTGCATTCGCGGGTACATAACTGGAGTCCGTACAGATGGAGCATCGTCCGGCTGTCTTCACCGGGATCCACATGGAGACTCGAGCCGGCCCCGCTTCGCTCTTCATGAGTTGCTTCCCTGGGGCTCCCCCTTTGGCTGAGTCATGTTATTCCCTAGCTTCAAGGTGGAATGCATCCGAAGAGGCGATGTATTTCTCAAGGCCGCTCCATTTTTTGTTCTTCTTTCTTCCTTCCTCCTTTCTCCTCCTTCTTTTCATCTTTTTTCCACATCTAGCCTCCCTCTTTTGTTTCTCTCGCATAAACTCCTTCCATCCTTTTCTTCTTTCTCCTCTTTCCACTTCTTCCTTTCCTTCTCCCTTCCTTTCATTCCTCTCTTTCCTTTGCTCCTCTAATTTTTTTTTTTTGAGGGAACCGCTTGTACTCGAATGCTTTCAAGATGTAATTGATGACACCACCGGGACAGGGACTAAAATGTAGTTCAATTGAAATAAAGAGAAACTTTTCCTTTTATGTCTATGAACTTCTCATTGTGCCTTTTTCTGATTTTCGTATATCTGAACTGTATGAGATGTCTGACAACGTAATCAACAAATACTCAACTCGCCATCTAATAATTAACAAGGCTATATTACAAACCGACACTTATTGGTAAAAACGCTTAAGGTGTTCCGCATTCCATGTATGCTGCAAGATTTTTCCCTCTTCTGTTTTGAGTTCATAATTGCCTGGTCTGACGACTCGGGATATGATGTAAGGACCTTCCCAGTTGGGGCCTAGCTTTCCATGCGCTGGATTCTTCCTCGCTGGGCGTGAACTCTTTAAGACTAAGTCTCGATACGTAGCTCCCTGTGGTTGACTTTTTTATTATAGTACTACCGCTTTCTCCCGATACCCTCCAGACGCCTTTGAATCCGCTGCGCTTTTCATCTAGGAGTTCTAAGTTTGCATCGGCGCCCCAGCCATTATGCTCCTCCGATGCTAACTCCCGATCCCGAGACTTTATTTCACCTCCACGGCTAACGCCTCAAGCAAAGGCTGGGCAAACTGTGGGTTTCCAGAGTCACACCGTACTGTCTCAGATGCCATACACTCAGTGGAGGTATTCTACCCAATTTCCCTTAAGGTCTTCCAACTCGTCTTCAAGGCAAATTTTTAAGGATTCCGATAGTGAATGCCTTTCCATTTGATCGCGGTGTGTCGGGACGAGTAATAATTTTTAATTTCGAGCCTAAGACAAAATCTCTAAATTTAGAGTCACGAATCGTTTTCCGCTGTTTGATACCGTGGCTCTGGGATGCTAAACTCGCATATAATGGCTCGCCTACACGAAATCATGTGGCACTTGGTTCCTCGTAATTGCGGGCTAAAGGCTCGACTTCGCCTAATCAGCGGCGTAATCCACCGCGACGATTATGGAATTTACACCTAATTCTACCAATGGGCATGGGTCCCATTGTCCAAACCCCATTGTTGGAGCGCTGTGGACTTGTGATCATGTTGGCGGCTCGACGAGGCGTGAGATCTCGGGCGTGTCTCGCGTGATCCCGCATTTCACTAGGTCGGCCGCATCTCGGGTATTATCGGGCCGCAGTATCCCCGCCTTAAGACTTTTCCCCGCTAATGCTCGAGCCCGATATGATTCCCGCACATACCCTCGTACCTCTCTCAAGATCGCACTCGTGTCCTCTCCCACGATGCATTTAAGGAAGGGTGTGAAAAATCCCGCTTGCGTGAGCTTCCCTTTATGATTGCTGAACCCCGGGTCGACCTCGCCTTTATTCTCGTCATTCTTCGGTCGCCCGGGTAGCCTCCGCTCATTATATAATTCCAAATGGGTCCATCCAACTCTAAGACGGCCTCACCGGGCGACCACCATGCTATAAGGATCGATAGAGGGTTCCGCCTGGGCATTCAACTCGCATCGACCGAGGTCTTCCCATGAGGCTCACAACTTCGCTAAGGCGTCTCGTCGGAATTCGCTCCGGGACATGCTCGACCGAACCAACACAAATTTCTTTTAATAAATCGTAGACTTTTGAGGTATAAGATCATCCTTTCACTTTGGCCTGTAGTGTCTTCTATTTTGTCCACCATCACTGGGAGTCACCCGTAGACCTCTCTAAATTGATCGACCCTCTAATGAACGGGCGAGGTCGAGGCCCGCTATACCCGCCATACTGGGCTTCGCTGTTGCATATGGAATCCAAACTGAAAGTGCATATTCAATGTCTATTCCTTCCGGAGAGGGTAGAATGTCTCGCTCCACTCCCTTTGCGACCACTCCATCTACGTAGAGTTTCCTGCCGTGAGAGGTCTGGCATCCCTGGGCAGGTCCGCTGATGCAACTCTATGACAAAGCTCTGGCCAAGACCCGCCTTTTATTGCTGCATTCAGATCTGAGCATCGAACTCGCCGCCCTATGGCCCACTTCACCGGGCCTCCGCTGAGGTCTGCCGGCGTAATACTTGCTTTTACTGGGTACTCATTGGGACTTCTATGCGATGAGCTCGAAATACGCAAGTGAGCTTCCGGAAGCATCACACTTCAGAGCGACTAATTTTTCCATTCGGTACTCCGCCTCCTCTGTAGCCTTACCGCAGTGACAAACTCGGATGCCGAACTTCGCTTTATCTCCCGACGAGGACAAAGACTTCGGTCAAAAGTCCGATACTCGCTTAAGTATGTGAGGAGGAGTCTCTCAAGTGTGGCTTACTAGAATAAGAGGGGAACTCAAGTATGTCTTCAATGCCGAATGCTTCTTCGTGACTTTGGGTCCCATTGAAAGGTTTTCTTCATAACTCGAAGAAAGGGGTCGGCATTTATCACTGGCCTGATACGAACCTACTTTAAAGTCGCTGATCCTTCCCGCCGGGCCAATGACTTTATTCTCGATGGTGATGGCATGTCGATAATCGCTTTATTTTGTTCCGATTTCGCCTCAATTCCCCGGTGGCTGACTGGCGAAACCCGTGAATTTTTCCGACCGGCTAACGCCAAGGCACATTCGGGCCGGGTTCGCTTCATGTCGTAAATTCCCAGGATCCGGAACGCCGTAGACGAGCAACGTGGAGACTCCACGTGGTGGATTTTACCACATGTCGCCTAATGCGATACCTCCATAGTCGCGCTCACCGGGCTTCCTCGAACATCCGGCTTACTAAACCTCCGTAGGTCTCCTCAAGGCTCTTGAGTCCAAACTAATACCGACAACAATAGGTTCCCCGTGGCCGTGACGAACGAGGTCTCTTCGTCATCTGGGTCCGCGCTTCATCCGTTGTAACCGAAAATGCATCCATAAAATTGAGAAGTTCGTTGCCCGTGGTGGCGTCCACGATGAGGTCGATCCTTGGCAAAGGGAAGTCAGTCCCGGCATGCTTTGTTTATGCTCGTTGAAGCCGATACGAGTCACATCGCTTACTCGTTTTTTACGAGCACGACATTAGCCAACCACTGATATTCTACCTCTCCATCGCTCCCGCCGAGGAGCTTGCCGATCTCCCCGTTGATGGCTTTGCCTTCTCGCGGGCTTCCCGCGCTTTGCTTGACCGGCGAAGGATGGGTCAGGTTCAATCTATGAGTGATTGATCGTAGGGTCGATTCCTCCCATGTCCGCTCCGTCTCCATGCGAAAAACGTCATGCTATGTCTCAAAACTGAGTGAGGAGGCTTTTGAGGTCTTTCGCTAGTTTGGAGCCGATGTAGGCGAGATGTTCCGGGTCGTCATCCAGCGATACCGGTTCTAGTTCCTCCGAGGGCTAAGGTCGGGTGAGCACCTCGTCGCGCATGTCAAGCTCGTCTACATTCACGCCGACCGCTATTTGTTCATGGAGGTCAGGTAGCATTCCCCGCCACCACGATCTCCTGACCATCCCTACTCCTATGTATGGCTGGGAATTTGATTATCATGTGATACTACCGAGGGACGGCTTTATTGCATCGAGAGAGGGTCCTAGCTCTAGCAACATGTTATAAGCTGACGAGGCGTCTACGATAAGGAACCTTGCTGTTATCGTCGCCTGGCAAGGGGGATCGCCCAAGGTGAGCACCAGTTGAATCGAGCCCAATGGTAATACATTTTCTCTCGAAAACCCCCGCAGATGTGTGTTGACGGGTTCTAGTTTTTCTCTCCCAATGCCCATTTCACAAGGTCGACGCGAATGATGTCACCGAACTCCCGCTATCACGAAACCCATGAACTCCGTTATGTTAGCCACAATCGCGCGGGAACTACCAATGGGTCGCCATGGGGGGTGCTGCATCCCTCCCAAGTCTCGAGTCGTAGAACGTGATGGTAGTGTCGAGTCGCCGATACTTAGATACCGTCAGATTTCCCCATTTCGCTCGATCCGATGCCACGCGCAGTGGCCTCCGAGCCCAACTAGATTCTCCTCCTCCCCGCGAATCTCCAAGATCACGTGGATTTCCAAGGGGCCGGGCCGGTGCTGAGTCGCTGCTGCGTGAGGTGGTCGTTGCCGAGTCGGTGGACTCCGCTCGATTTCGCTCACTTCGGGCCCGATTCGGGCTCGGGTTCCCTGAGATATGAAACGCCTGAGGTATCCGCGTTGTATTGGGTATTCTATTTCGCTTGTATACAATTGTCCGTATTTACGCCCAACTCATGGAACTCGCACATTTGTGTCATTCTCGCAAGTGGGATTCCATTTCATCTGAAGTTGCCATCTCGGGAATCGCCGCTTGCATTTCCAGCGCAGACCGCGAAGCACCAGGCCGCAGGGAGTGAAGGCCAGGCGAGTAACGCTGCCGCCGCATTGTGGTGGGCCTAAACTGCCTCGAGATTCCCGCTTGTGTGGGATCGCTCTCATCTTTGCTTAGGATTTTTCCCCGGTCGTCTCGTTTTGGGGCTTCGTCGCCGCTTGCTTGCCGGCTTTTGTCTGGGCGAGCAGCTTCTTGATGTGGAGGCTTCGCCAGGCTTTGTGCTTTGTGGAAAATTTTCGCCTTACAGCCATTGGGGGTTCTTCGAGATGGAAAATTATCAGATCCTTTTCGACTACACCTCTAACCCCGCAAATGAATGCCGACGGGCTAATTTTTCTATCGTATGTCTATCTTCGGACTCATGAATCTTGCACGTATGACTTGTGCTTCAGAAATTCCTCGCTGACACACAATAGATGGTAACCGCCCCTTTATCGTCCCGGGTTCGAAGGAAGTGGGAGACGAATGCAATGGCTAGTTCTCCTAATGAAGAGATCACGGCTGGGATTCTATTAAAACCAGGATAAGGCCGGGCCTCTTTAGTGTAGTGGCGAAAGCCCGTGATCGTGATATCGTCTTGATACCCATGCAACCCATTTGATTCTTAGTATCGATACTCTAACGGGATTCGCTCCATCAAAGTTTCCACTGCGGGTATTCAATTTCTACGGGAAGCGAGAAGGTGATGACTGACTCGTGAAGGTGATTCACCTTATTGCACTAAGGTATCCATGTCCGGGGCGCCTCCCAACCACCTCCTTCCACATGGGCCGAGCCCCCGTCAAGACCCTAAACCTCCTCGCTCCCATGATTGCTCTTCCGTCCTAGGGATGATGTGGTTCTTCGTCTCGACATGTCCCTCCCATCGTCGCTTTCTCCTCCCCTGGCTAATCAGGATCCATACGCCCTCCGGCTGACCGAGTCCGTCGTCGCAAGACCAGGGAATGCCGTGACCGGTGTCGCCCTTCGTGGGGGGGATGTTACGACCTCCCGAGTCCGTCGTGTCTCCCGTGGATGTCGTGACGGTCTGGTAAATCGTTTCACCCTTTATCAAGCTGCTGACGAGGCGAGTGCTTCCACTTCGGGTTTCGTGATTCGCTCCGCATTGCTTCATCGCCCTGTGAGGCCTACGGCCCGCGACGTCAGCGGATCCCCGTGATCTCGTGGATTGGCGTTGCTCCCGCTATGTCCAGTCGATACCATCGCACCGAAATCGCTATATTTGTACAGAACTCGCTCTACAGACGGCGCCAATCGATGATGCTTTTTTCAACGGAATCGGGCCGGAGCGCAGGTGGGTCATTGGCCGACCTGATTGCCAAGCGGGCCCTGATGCGTTTTGGATCGTCTGGGCTGAAGTATGACTGCTGTAATACCGATCCGCAAACCTCGTCGCAAAGACTCCTCCAAAACAAGGAAGAAGGGGTCAAGGAGGGCTTCGCCCCGTGGCCATCCGATGCTTGCTAGTTTTTCTAAGAGTAGTGCTATAGACGCTAGAGATGAACAAAAGGTATATGAGTATGCGTCTCTAAGAATGTGTGTGTGTTCATAGTATGAGATCATATCTTCATCGATGTAGTGGCCTCAGATTTATAGTAGATGTTCAACCACTGGATTGTAATTAGAGTCCTTCCTATTGACGGGATATTTTTATTTTAGTCCATCTGATTTGTACAGATATAGAAAAAGCAATTTACTTCGATAGTCTCCTTCTTATCGTGATAAAATCCGACCGATGGGTCAGAATGTCGTGGATTATCTTCAAGGCTTCCTAACCTGGAGCAATGTTTGATCCGACAATGGATAGTATGTGATCGGGGATCATTCTATTTTCTCTGCACGGCGAGTCTTCCCATAATCGCTCCGGGCCGATCCGGGCTCGGGCGTTCTTAGATCACGGTCACTGGGTTATCCAAAAACTACACTTCGAGCGACCGAGCCTTCAACCCGTCGACGCTCTCGCCTAGCGACACCGCTGGCTTCATTTTTCAAACCCTATCAATATTGACTTTAAAGTTCATTATTTTTATTTTCTTTAATTAATGAATTGATTTATCAAACATCTAATAACGACTCATCCTCGTTATTTTTGCTACTTTCTTCTTCATACGCAATTATTTATTTTTTTCTAGAACTTTTCGTTAACTAAATAAATTTGAAATCAAGTAAGAGTCAATTCTTGAATTTATTAATAATTTTAGTAACTTTTTTTCTAATTAAAACTCAAATACTAAACCAATCACTACTTAAAAGAATAACTCGTGATGTGTTAGATATTGAGGACAAATCCTTAATATATTTCTGAAATTCCATATTGTTAAATGAAGGGTGCAAAATTAAGAATCAGCTATTCCGTCATCTTCATGAACCTTCTGAGTTATGGAAGTTTGTTTCCATGCGTTTACTTTGACTATTAAGTCCTTGTATTTGGATGGAAGTGAGGATAGAAATGCAAGTGCCTAGAAATTTTGAGAGTTAGTCACATTACCATTGGCAAGACTTAGTCAATGATAGAAAGTGGAGTTATGGACTTAAAAGCGTGGAAGATTTTTTATTTTTTATTTCTTTTTAATTGTTGCATTTTTTTTATCTTTTATCTATAGATAATTAGTGGAGTAGATTTAGGAATCCACTAGCATGTGCCTTCTTTATTATTTTTGTATTTAATACCTCATAATTATAGGAAGAGTTAATTCATTGCCAAGGAGGAATAGGCTAGAGTTTCCAAGGTATGTTAGTGACGACCCTAATAAGTGGCCAAATCGTGATCTATGTAATAATTAAGATAAAGTTCATCCATGCACCATAGCTTGGCTCCTCGTAAGTCATAAGGAGTTGCAGAGGTAGTTAAATATCATTTCAAATCTTTGTAGTACTCTTAAAACTCTTAAAAATAATCATATGGATATTATCAATTTCTTTGAAGCAAGTTCTATTCTTTTTTTTTTCTTTATGATACACTATGAATCAAGAGTTTATTAGATTTTATTTTCTTTTATTCTATTTTTTCTCACTATTTTCTTCTCTTACATTTTTCTTCAAATTTTTGGGAATCAAACATAGCCTTGGAGTTTTTGAATTATTTTCTATATAGTCTTATTGCTTATGTAAGGTTGAAATATATGTTCCTTTTGTAGTTTCATTTTTATTTGAAATTAAATACCGTCAATATTTACCACTAAATTTATATTCTTCTCTTATCCTTCCTTTTTTTTTCCTTTGATTTAAAGCAATAATACTAGATTAATAGAAGTATTTAATCTAGCTAATCTTAAGAAAATATAAATGAAATTAAACCTTTATTTTTATACCCAATATGTGTTTTTTATATAAGTTGTATGGTGCATTGTAAGATCGAAAGGTACGGTCACCTTTAAGGTTAAAGAGCAAAATCATGAACAGAATTCATATAAGTTGGTGATGACATGGTACTTTATATTCTCAATTGTTAATAGGATCTTGGAAGATAGGTTACTTTTCCTCACAATTCTTTTAATATATGAAGGAAAACTATTGCTTTATGCATGGTCTATTTCACAATCAATGCCTTACAATGATTCTATATATATAGAGGGTATGTTCGACTTTTCAAGACATTACCCACAATTATTGGTATATATAAATATATATCCAAGCCACTACGTAATTTTCATGATTTCTTTCCGAAATGGCTCATAACGATGTCAGAGAACTAATTCTTATGGAAAGCTTAAGCATTATTTGGGTTTAATATGAATATCATACTTCTTAACATCCTCCTTCATGTGTAATTTCATACCCGCTCATGGAGAAGCAAAAACCAACGCATCAATATGTAAATGGGGAACAAACATTCAAATTATAGAATGGTGGTTCGAACTCATGACCTCCCGTCAAATCAAACTTTAATACCATATTAGATAATCAATTTTCCTAAAATGTCAAGTTTATAGGATTTGAGTTCAATACGAGTACCATGTTTCTTAACAAATGAATTCATATTAATGACTTTATATTCTCAAATGTGAAAAGAATATTGGCAGATAGACGGATCATTTCCCATTATGGTCAAGCCTTGTGACTTGATTTGCTTTTCTTGGTTTGCTCATAATGATGTCATACAACTAATTCTTATGAAAGCTCACGCAAGATTTGAGTTCAATATAAATATCATGTTTCTTAACATACTTTTCATGTGTAGTGTCATACTCACTTATGGAAAAGCAAACCAGTGCATCAATATGCAAACGAGGAACAAACACTCAAACTGTAGAGAGGTGGTTCAAACTCATGAGTTCCCACTAAATCAAACTCTAATACCATGTTACACAACCAATTTTACTAAAAGGTAAGCATGCAAGATTTGAATTCAATACTTTATATTCTCAAATGTGAAAAGAATATTGGCAGATAGACTCATTTCCCATTATGGTCAAGCCTCGTCACTTTATTTTCCAATAATTAAAGAGGGCCGTTTCCACTAAATTAATAACCCCACGAGTGGACATTCAACATTGCATGCTTTATGTTTTCCACTAAAATAATAACCCCACGAGTTTCTGGGCAAGTCTTTTGCTTTTTGCAAAGCAACTACTTTTCGTGGTCTTACCCACAATTATTGGTACTTTTTATTATGCCAAATGTTGATACAATCATGGAAGATAGATCATGCCATGCATTATGGTCAAGCTTTCATACCTGTACCTATACGATGCATTCATTATTAATTTTTCTTTTTTGATATCTATTCACTTTGTATTACATCATAATATTATTTTGCGTCTTTCACAAATTTGTTATATCAGCCTAAGCCATTAGCCACTTGAGTTAGATCTTATTAATAAGATGCAATGCATTCGTTATGTTTACATACAAAAAATGTATTTTCCATGAAAGTGGTAAGCTTTCTTTAACTTTGCACTGGCCCTAGCTAGAAGACATCCAACATTAACTGATCCACTACCTGAATACTTGGGTTGTGTTTTTGTCTGAAAGTAGAAAGAACAAATGTAAAAAAATGATTTTCATCTGGTTTGCCTGTCAATGCACCAGCACTCAAACATAAACCCAAACTACTTAAACTATATGCTAAATTTATGATCTCAACCCTAATGAGTTCAAATAAATAAAATGAGTTGCAAGTATAAAAATAATTTATTGGATAAAAATGCATTTTTGTTTTCTTTCATTTTTTCCTTCCACTTTTCTCTATATTTTATTCCTTTTCATTCTCCAAAATTTTTTGGAACCAAACATAACCTCCATTTATCATATTCTAAAACTCCTCTGCAGATCTTTTCCTTTTGCAAAGCAACTGCTTTTCATGGTTACACCTTTGGAATCAATGGGTCCAATAATACTTATCTTAATTAAAGTCATCTTTTATAATTTTTTTTTTTTTTGAAAAGAGAAGAGGTGTGAGAAACGTTCTCAATGACAATGATATGGAATCAATTTCATTTTGATTGCTTTTATATCTTTTCTTTTTCATAAAATAAAAGGTTGATAACTTCAACGAATTAGATGTGGACACGTCTACTTGATGAGTTGTTAGTGGTAATTAAAGATAAGCTTGACTGATTGAAAGTTGTAGGCTTACAAAGATCAAGTGGGATAGTTATTCCTTCGGTCTGGCATGCTTTAAGGAATTCTAAAGGTGAACATGCTTTTACATACTATGGAGCCATTCTAAAGGTAAATTAAACAATTGGAAATTAGTTGTTGGATCAGAAAATAAATTTAATAGCATGTCATTGGTCTTGACTAAACCATCAAACAATGTAGATTAATGTTTCTGAATTATCATTCACATAGCCTTGTTGACAATGCAAAGTTGAAGAAATGCCTAATTTCTATAGTTAAGAATAATTTCATTTCTATGATCTAATGGATCTACTAAATATAGTACTTAAAATAAGTTTAAATACTTCTCTTACCCTTTTGATTTTTTTTATTTCACCCACCTCCTTTTAATTTTAAGAAGTCTAATAAATTTTAAATTTCATTTATTATATTGTGGACTCATCCATATCTTTTTTTTAAAAAAAGAGGAAAACAAGGCAATGGAAAATTATGAAATCTCATTAGTGCACATATTGTGGCCACCACCGCCCCTGCTTTGTTCTGAAAAGATAACTTTTTTTCCGTGCAAAAGTTATTATCATTCTTTTTCTTTGAGCAACTGATTGAAAAATACATTATTTCAAAAACACAATTGATTATATTGTGGGCTCATCTATATAACGTTTGAAAAAAAAAGGGAAAACAAGGCGATGGAAAAAGATGAAATCTTATTGGTGATGTCTATTTTTGGCTCTTTTTATTTAGTTTAAAGTAACTCACCAATGTCAATGGACATGATTGAGATGAACTTATTATTAATTGATTCATTTGTTGAGAAACCTCCTAGACTCTTTACTATTCACATTTGTATGATATTATCCATTTTGAGTTTAAGCCCTCATGATTTGATTTTTGAGCTTCTCTCCCAAAAACCCTCATAATAATTAATTAGATGTTGTTCATGTTTATAAATTCATAAATTTTCCAATTCTTAGTCGATGTCGGATTTTGGGTACACACCCAACATCATTTTAGTTTTTTTTTTTTTTAAGGAACATCATTTTAGCTTGCTAGTTGATATCCTCGATAGATAATTTTGAAGCAAATAAAAATCAAATATTTTAATATTTTCATTAAAAGCACCATTTTATTAATCTGCATGTTTAGATTATATAAGTTTTATCACAATCGAATACTTACATATATAATTATTCTATAAAAACATTGAAGGCATCTTATATAAGTTCAATGTTTATAATTTTGGAATGTTAATTAAAATATTGAGAAAGAGAAGAATGCGGTTGCATTTGTACTATATATATTCAAGTCGATCTAATATACTCTTCATTGTAGATTTACGATAAAACGGAGGAGAAAACAAGGACATGGGAGTTTGTATGGAGGACAAATCTGGAGGAAGTTAAAAGAAATTAAATTGGAGTTTTGAATCTTAACTTTGGCTTAATGAGGGCCCCATAGAGAGTCAGAATTGGCTAGTCTTATTATAAAATTTTATGCATACCATAATGTATGGTATAATTCCTCATGCTATCAAGTTAATAATAAAGACCCATTTGAGCTCATCCATTGATCCCAAATACCTTGCTGCTAATAGAGCCAATTAATATTAATTAAGGGTGTTTCATTAATTTGTTCTTAATGATGGATAGAATTGCTTATTGGCCCAAGTGGCCGTTACAAGTGGCTTTCAATATAGTTCAATATAGTGACCTCTCTTAGGAAAGTGGCTAACTTAGAAGTAAGGGATGTATGCATAACAGCCCTGATTTATGTCCACTACCTAGAATTTTTCATTCATATGACTCCCCCGACTTTAGTGCCGAAGCTCATCCAAGCCCCCCGGTCACCTTACACATAATGACAAACAGAGTTATCCACGTGGGTTTCCCCACAAGGTCACCGGGGCCATGGAAACACTCGCTGATCTGACAACAAGGGTATGAATGAGGTACAACACTAAACGTCGGGAACACTTGTGGATCGAAAAAAATTCAAAGGTTAAATTGGACTTATGACTATAACTCAGAGACGCACATCTTTCTCCGCTAGAAGTGTAGCAATTTTATGTTGTGCCAAACCTAGATCCATTAACAAAAATATCTTGTCAACACAACATATAGTTTAGTGTCCTTGAGCTAGAGAAACAACACTTTCACAATAAAATAAACTATTTTCATTTGACATAATTTATTACTTTGAACCTTTTCTTTTGTTGGTATAGCCAACAAAATAAACTATTTCTTATGTTATTTCTTCCTTGACTAATGATATTGATATATTTGTTTAGAAAAATAAAGCATTTTGCATATATATTTAGAGTATGTGGCCTGCTTTATTGAGATGTTGTGTTAACTATCAAGAACAATGATATTTTTAGACCTAGAGATTCAAGAGAATTCCATAGCAATTCTAGATTATTAATAAAAAAAAGAGTAATTTATCTTGTTCTATCATTTTACTAATAAAGGACATTTGGAGATTAATATGATCAGAATGTAAATATTTGCAAATAATACATTAGAGGAAAAACAAATAGAATAACAAATTATTTATTTAAGAAATGTCTATGTAATATAGAATCAAATATTTGGTAGTCAAACTTTCAATGTCAATATTTTTTTTTACAGATTACTATGACTCATCTTTTAATGGAGTTTCTAAGTTATCTTTTTGTGGTATCCTAGCTATCACATTAAAAAATACAAAATAAACAAATTGGCTATACAATATTACGCTAACTTTATACGTCAACCCTCTCAGACCATCGCAAGTGTCAAAATCAACTACTTAATTTCCAAAATATAATAAATGCTTTATGTCAACTTATGGTTCTAGGTTTAAAAATCATTTTATTAAGTAAAATTACTTGTTAATTACGTGGAACGAAACATACTTGTATTCAATTATTATTTGGTCAATGTTGGATGTGATCAACAAGTTATATATATATATATATATATATATATATATATATATATATATATATATATATATATATATATATTCCTTTAGATGATATAGAAGTTGGAACAACTAAGAGAGTATTGTTCAGGTCGACCTTGACTGAAAAGAACCTATCTATGTTAGAAGGTGCAAATATATATATATATATATATATATTTATATTTACTGTATTCTTTTAGATGATATAGAAGTTGGAACAACTAATAGATAACTAATAAACAGTATTGTTCAGGTCGATCTTGACTTAGGAAAAGAACCAATTCATGTTAGAAGAAAATCATTTTCTACTCAAAAAATAAATTTTGGTAGTAACCGATGAGGCAACATAAGTGCTTATATTTAGTTTCTAAAAAATTTTAAGGAAAATGTAAGGAAAAGAAAAATAGAAAAAACTTCAATTAAAATAGAGAAATTTTATTTATTTATTACTTGGAACAAGTTACATTTATTTATTTGTTCATCATGTTTACCTTATGTGATAGAGTGCCCATGCTAGAAAAGTAGGATATAGGGAAGTGAGGGGTCCCGTTCAAGTCCTAGTAGGGACACTCATTGCTATTATAACTAAAGTTTTTAGTTTTGAGAAAAGAAAACAGTTAAATTTTATTTTATATTGCTAATATAAAATTAAATAAATTTAAATTTACATTAACTTCTACTAAATTGAACTATATTTTATTTTTAAAAGATTTGTATAAAATCAAACTTAGAAAATAATTTTATTTACCTTTTTAAAATTATTTTTTAAGAAAACCAAAGAAAATCCATTCTTTTATATTATGTATATATATATTATGCTACGTTGACTTGTTTAAGTTACGTCATGTTGAAATTAATTAAACCAATTTGTTTTAAGTTCGTTGTCTTGAAAACAACATGAAAAAGAAAAACAAACTATTTCTTTTCCAGGGTATAAATAAAATGATAACATATCACATATGATAACAAAGCCAGGTTTATTTATTCATGTTTGTGGGAATATATACTTATAGTAAAAAAATATTTATTGTCAGCCATGCGAATTGACTAATTATATTATAGATTACATTTGAGCAGTAGAAGACAATTCATTCTGTGCATATAAAATCATGTCACTTTAGCATCCTTCCCAAAGTGACCTTTGAATAATTTCTTGTCTTAGAAAACTTGACAAAATACAACATCAAGGAGTGACACGGCCAGGAGTACCATAATCATTAGACCCAAGATTCGACAACAGGCCCGCTTTGCCAAGATATGACGAAACAGCCCCAAGCCCACTTATCGTATTAAGACCGCTTTTGTGACTATCCGTAATTTAGAAAGTCTTAAAACACGCTGAGAAAAGCTATAGGGTGTCTTCCAATAGACTAGTCGTGGCGGTCCGTCTAGAGTTTTAGGTCCCCCAACCGGCCGTTCTACCACATATGGGATGTCCGTTATGGATAAGTACACAAAAAAGGAAAATATACAAAAGATATATTTATTAGCGAATTTCCTAGTTTTCAAATCTCTGGCTTCATGTTAATCCTAATAGAAAGAAGATGTTTATCCTAAATTAAGAGATTTTATTCCTAAAATTAAGGGAAGATTAATGAATCAAGTGCCCTATAAATCGTGAAGATCTCCCAAGAGGTAAGGGCATTTAGTTGTGCTAAAACTCTTAACTTCTTCTTCTCCATCTTTTACTGACTTAATCATCGGAGAGACAGTTGACATACTGTTGTCAAATCGCCTTTGGTGTGTTTACATCAGGTCGATGCCTAGAGGTTCAATGATCAGCACTATAATTGTCATCGCTATGTAGAAACAAATAGAAAGTCCTACTTATTAGTCAAGGGTCGTCTAACGATCACCTAAGCCCTCATTACCTAGACCTCTCGATTCCCTTCCACGTATGATTCGGCCCAAGTACCAGACCACAAGTGTCAACTAATCCGATTGATCCACCGCAAGGACCAATTCCTCGATTGGCTTCATGACATGGAGAGAAATAGGAGCAAGCAAGGCGAGATGATGGAGGCTGAGAGCCCGAGCCGAATGCTGCGGCCCGGGAGGAATGACAATTGTGGGCCTAAATAGAGAAAAGCTAGGATCTTGGAAAAGATATACAAAATAGTGGTCGAGCTGCGCTTTCAACCGCCCACAATAAAGGGAAGGAACCCATTGTTCATGACAATGTTGATACTCTAGTAGATAATGAGTTGTCCTCGGGCAGTTCCCCATCTTTTTGTCTTTCGCCGGCAAAGGATGCTCGAGGGAGCAAAAGACTAAGTGCAAGAGAGGCCTTTATCCCTACCTTCAGTGATGCCATTAGTGGCTATCCCTTGAGGCAGGAGAGAGGCGAGCGGAAGGCGGAACCGGCCCGATTCGGGCCCTAGGAAGGGGTCGGTATTACATGAAGGTGCGATGCCGATGTGCCGAGTTGGCGAAGTACCTGTCACGCTTATATCTGCCTTTGATGCAAGGTAGCGTTCTATATGCACTTTGTATGCGATTCGCGGGGGCAGATGACAATACTCTCTCTTATACAGAACCTTACATTCTTGATTATGAACCTCCTCACGGGTTTGTCATATTAGCATTAAGCGATTCGTGCTTTCGGGTTGACCTTGCACCATCATATGCTCCACTATAACCAAGTGATGATACTAAACGCAAACAACGACCGACTATTGTGCAAAGTATTCCTGGCTAGTTTTCGAGGGCCTGCATTAGCTTAGTTTCACAAGCTCCCACGTAACTCAATAAACTCGTTCAATGAACTATGGGCGGCATTCGTATCGCAGTATCTTTGTTTGGTGCGACAAAAGAGGACCATCAACTCCTTACATGCTATTCTAAAGCAGGAAGAAGAGTCTATTCGAGACTTTACAAGGAGGTTCGGCTTAAACCATCAAGCCAGGAGATGAGAGTCGTATAGCATGGATGCGGAGTCCTCCCAGGCTTTAGAAGAAGCTTTAGGCCATCTACTCCTTTCTTCCGGTCACTATTTTTAGAATCGCCAGTGACAATGGAAGAATTAAACAGGCGGGTTGATAGGTACTCAATGTTGGAGAACAATATCCGTGTAGCAACTTATACTGTCATGATTACAAGCTAGTAGGCCTAGGGAAATAAGCCGCATGGGAAGAAGCCGTTCGAATCAAAGGAAGGTAAGAGCAGAGACCGAAAGCGGTCTCGTGATTAGTCACAGAAAAAGAGAGAGCTCCCGTAATTCACCCCCTTGAACATCTTTTATGAGAGGCTATTGCCCATCATTCGTGACTTGCCAGAGTTTAAATGACATGCACCGATCCAGACGGATCCCTCCCAAAGAAACAAATTATTGCGGTGCGATTATCATAGAGATCATGGGCATGAGACTGACAAGTGTATCATATAAATCAGATGTTTACAGCTTTGGAATGTTATTGTTGGAAATGGTTGGAGGAAGGAAGAATATTGATGTCAATGTGGAAAACACCAGTCAAGTTTACTTCCCAGAATGGGTCTATAATCATTTAAATCAAGGTGAAGAGATACATATTCGTATCGAGGAAGAGAAAGATTTTGAAATAGCAAAAAAGTTAGCAATTGTGGGACTTTGGTGCATTCAATGGTGTCCAATGAATCGTCCTTCAATGAAGGATGTAGTTCAGATGTTGGAAGGAGAAAAAAATAATGTAACCGTACCTCCTAATCCCTTTGCTTTCACAAATCCCACAAGAGCAAATATCGAAAGTCTTGAACGACCTCTCCAAAAACTGGCAGTCATTTCGGAGTTAGAGTGAAAAAAATGTCCACCTTTATTATTATAAAGTGTAATTCAAATACCAAGAGTCATGTCCTAATAGCTCATAATGTAATGTTTTCATTTATGATTTCTATTTGAAGCAGTGTTTGTGTAATATATTTCTCTTGATTCTCTATCAATGTACATTAGATTTGACTTTTGAGAAGTACTTGATTTTGTAAACATCTACCCTAAAGGAATCTAAATTACCTACCACTTCTATTTTAAAAGTTTGGCCTTCATCCCCTATACCATGCAAGGTTCACTATAAACGACGAACAACATGGTAACATTGCCATGGAAGATAATGGAAATTAAGAGTTAGCTTAGACTTTATCATGTTTGATTCTCATAACAATTTGTATTCTTATACTATGTTTTTGGCATTTGCATTTAGGTATGCATTGGCATGGCATAACCGAATGGGAAGAAAGCTTGCAAGGAAGAAAAGTATCTATTATTACTCTCCTACTGAATATTACAAGAAAGTATTTATACATAACCATGGAACAATTTGGAAGGGGTAAAACTGTCCAACATCCTAGCTAAATTAGTTGAAGTTATAACAGATTGAAGAGCCTTCTAGAATACGGAAATTTGGGAAGCGGTGGCAAGCCACATTAGAAATTTGTGGGTCAAAACGGACCAAAATTTCAAAAAAATGCTAAAACATGTAATTTATCTAATTTTGTCATTCTTTAAATAAAAACAACAACACACAAGTGTTTAATAATAGTTAATGCATAAATGATGAAACCTAAACAATATAATAATATTTAAAGTCATAAGTAAACATAAATAAGTAAATAATGCTAAACATCATTAAAACCAAACTAATTAGTAGCTATTAAACAACTAACTACAACCATATAATAATTAGAGTTAATGAAGTACCAACCACAGTCAAGTTCAATGTTTCTTGATAAAAAATAAAACATCAAATCATAAACATGTCCAAGTTTAATAAACATGTTCATATTCAAAGTACTAAAAAAATTAAATGACAAATAAATGATATGTTTAAAACTACAAATCCAAAGTTTCAAATGAAATCCACTATGCCCTTAATCTTCATCTTCATCATTATAATCTTCAAAATTGAATTTATACAAACTGACATAATCTATTTTCAATGCATCACAAGTACACAGTCTATACAAACTACACTAAAAAAAATCGCTTATTGAGCAAGAGGTCCATGATGAACATAGGTTTTGAAACCAGGCTTGCAGTACCAAGTCCCACCAGAATTTGAAAAACCTCTTTTATGTGCTTTTACCATTATGACAAAAATGAAGATTATGAGTTTTTTTTTCTTCTATTTTTTCAGTATCGAGCAATCCAATATATAGGAATAGAAAAGTGTGTTGGACCAAAACAGGGACAACCCAAAAAATAGTCTCCATCCCACTAGAGAAGCAATATACTATAGCTATATCAAGAAGCCAGATTAAATAACTAGCGAATAGGACTTGAACAATTGATATGCCATTTGGCGCACCATCACTACTATAGTACTATGGCACCATCACTTTGCAAATGCAATCATGCCATCTCTTCTTTGTTGCTACTTGCTTTAATTTGATTCCACCATGCCATTGTGGTGGCCGACATCTACATCATTGTTCTTCCACTACTGCCAACACTATAATTACCACCATCTTCTTCATGTTATTGCCACTAATCCCTTGTCAACCACCGACTATAATTTTTTTTTATCAATTACAGCACTTCCTAAACTGTACCGCTTGTTTACAACACTTCCATAACCATCTCATAGATCTAGAAACTACCCCAAAAATGAAATCCTAAAGAGGCTTTTTATCAAACATGGCTTTGGCTCTTTTTTTGTTATCCAGGACAAATAAGGTCTATGATCAGTATCAAAAGAAATTAGGGATCGATCTTTGGAGTACTCACTATGAGGTAAGTGTATTAATATTTCCTCTTTGGATCGATCAAATTTGGATTTGATTGAAGATGTGTGACTTTTTTGTTTGTTTGTTTGTTGATATTTGCAGAGAATGCAAGCAAACTTCGCGAAGGAAATCCAGCAACAAATTAAGGAGAGAGAGCGAAGAAAGATCAAATAAAGAAGAAAAAAAAATTAAGGCTAGGAGTGTGGCATTAGTTGGTAGATTGAAAATGAATCGTGTTGTGTGGATTTTGATCCTTATCAATGGAATCGAAGATGGTCTTAACTGGTTTGCTGATCGGAGAAAGATTCATGGAATTGTGGGTAGGTTATCGTTGTTGTCATGGTGAAGATAGAAGGGAGAATCAATCTTGTACATGAAGCTAAAAGAAGAACTGAAGAATCGCGCTTCTAAGGTTTCAATGGAAAAGAGAGTTTTTATCACGTGATAATGAAATAAAGTAGACTGTCAGAATTTAGAAAAATTTGATAGAACCCAGTGGAAATAAGTACGTAGGCTTATTTGGTGACAATAGGCCACAGTTCTGGCTCGGACTGTCACTTTTAACGGTCCTCAAAATTTATGGGCCAAAATGAGTTGACCCATTGGGCTCAGCCCATATTTCCACTCCCACTCTTCTTGGACAGGAGAAAATGAAGCGAGAGAGAGCCAGAAGCTTTTGTTAAAGAGATCTGCAAACAAGATGGCGATCCAATGTCTAAGTGTTTGGTACATTCGTGGAACACTAGATTAACAACAATGTGGAGAGCCGTTTGATTGTCATACCAAATCAGAATAATAAGTGGAACTGAAACGCCGAAGTCACATAGGATATAAGATATCGAGACGGTCGCGAAATAGTGTAAAGCGAGGCTCACATGTTCGGCTGCGCATTAGAAGGCGAAACAATGGCTTATTTCTTGGTCTTACAAGAGATAAGAGTTGAGCCTAGTTGGATACGATAGCCAGTGAGGGAGCGACGAATGTACGGGACACGGAGCCCGGTTGCGTCTGATGGGCAATGAGATTTAGATCATTTTTACTGGAAAGAAAGAGACAATGGATGGAGGGAGCTTCGGATAGCGGGGGTAAATACGGGACTGCGATCAGTGATCTTCACGAGGAAGCGAGGGGACGTGTTAGGCGAGTTCTTGAACAACATAAGTGACATGCAGGGCGAGTCATGGTGACATAGAAGGCGACCTGACTAGGCGTCGATAGCGATCCGATTCTTATAATAAGGGAGAAGTGGGAGAAAATTTATGGCCCTTCGACATGGGAGTAAGAGCAGGTTTAGCATTCAGTAGTCCCACATCCTAGATAATATCAAGCACATATTTTCTTTGATGGATATACATATACTCAATACTTCGCCCAATCTCTAAGTCAATAACATATTTGGCATAGCCAAGATCCTTGATGGTGAAGACAGAATCAAGGAATCGTTTAACATGAACAATCTTAGCTTCAAGAGGCCATGGGATTAGCACATCATCTACATGAACAAGAAGAGCAAAAAATGATTGAGGAGTTTGCTTAATGAACAAACCATGGCCATCAGCAAACTGGAGAAAACCAAACTGAACAAGCTTTGGACAAAACTCTTGATTCCATTCCCGAGAGGCTTGCTTTAGGCCATAGAGAGAGCGACGTAATTTGCAAACTTGGCCTGGAACAGCCTTGGTGTAGCCATCAGCAGGAAGCATATAGATTTCTTCATTGAGATATTCATGGAGAAAAGCATTATTGATGTCTAATTGATGGATAGGCCATGCTTTGGAAGTGGCAATAGTGAAGCGATAAAGCGAAGCAAGTGACAAACAACAACGAAAATCGGTCATTATAATCAACAACCTCAATTTGATGATAGCCTTTGACCACCAAACGGGCCTTAAATTTGTCCACAATGCCAGCAGGATTCAACTTGGTTTGGTAAACCCATTTTGAACATCTATCCTTGTGAGGACGAGTGTTGGTGGCATAACATAAACAATCGAGCCCGAAGAGACTATGATCGAGGAAATCGGTCACGTAAGTTTTTCAAAGGAAGTCCACCAAGAAAGAAAGGATGATGGTAATCTATTGATGATGGAAGAGGCCATAAGAATAGTGTGGCCCCGAAATGGGGAAGAAAGAGAAGCTTGGAACATTAAGGGCCGAGCTATCACCCGGGAGGTGTTGGCATTTACACTCCTGACTTTGTTTTTGCGAGTGTGAGGGTAACTACGTTGGTTGATGATGCCATGGGAATGGAGAAGGGACTGAAAATGGGAGCTGATAAATTCTCCTCCATTATCACTGCGGAGATCTCGAACGAGGGGAACTAGAAGGGCTCACTCCTGAAGAGCTGGGAAGGTCCGACCTGATCAAATCGGAATACGCCTGAGGGAGACACTTGCCCAGTCGTCGCTTCACTTCCCTGTCCTCATGAGTAAGGTCAGGACGGATACCTGAAGGTAACCTGACCCTGACAACGTCAAAGCGTATTAACGACCCTTGAAAATTGACCCTTACTGCATGGGCCAATCACGTAGGTTCGAGCCGGTCTGCTCTTGGAATCCCCAACGTATTGTCTTGGTCGGCAGGGTTGTATTTCCAATGTCGACCCCCGACAAGGAAATAACGTTCTTTCCAATGCTTGTGGGAAGAAAGGAGGTCGAAAATATTAGGGTTGGTTATGGCCCGCTTCGAATTATACAAGAAGCCTTCCAAGGCCTCTTTCACGCTGAAGAGATCTAGCAATAGAGCAATACTAGGGACCTCGAGGCCCTTATCCTTGAAAAAAACCAAAAGGCCGACCAAGATGCCCCAAAAATTGGGAGAGAGCTGGGACGGGCACACATTGAAATGTTGTAAAACGCTTTTTATGAAGGGGTGCAAAGGAAATAGAAGACCGTTCTCAAAGGCCACCTCAAAGAAGCAAACCATCTTGGGAACGGACACCCCATAAGACGTGAGGATATCGGAGGACGCAGTTCGGACGGAAGGGGGTCCATAGCAGTAACAAAGAAATTTTAGCGAGCGAGAGAACGGCCGGCTAAGGCCTACGAGTCATGCCTCCGCAATGACCCTTAAATATTGAAGCCACCTATCCTGCGATCTGCTTCTAATCTTCCCCTTGCCCTTACGGGGCGGAGGAGATAGCCAGCTGGAAAAGGACCCGGCAACCACAATGGCGGGGCCCGCGGAGTCGCCCGCCATTTTGCCAGAGACGCGGACTCGTCGGTAGGCCTTCATACATGTGCGAAGCCTATAGAAGCATGTATGACTAAGCGGCGGAGAAAGAGAACGAGCGAAACAATGAAAAAGGTGGGACCTCAACCCAACATGCCCTAACAACCTGAAATTCAAAACAAGGAAAAGAAAACAAGCAAAGAATAAGGAAAAGCCTTAGAACTAAGGAGGAAGCTTGAGGAAAACAACCACTAGGAAGATAGAACGATAGAAAGCACCACAAGCAGTTCTGAGAGCTGATTAAAGACACTTCCAAACCCACAAAAGAAGTGGAAAAGTGCGATACAAGATGTTTGATGGCGACAAAACTTAGATCAAACCATCCCCTATAAGCCACGTGGAAGCCCATGGCCGTCCAGAAATGCTTGACCCTTACCTAAGCTTGCTTCAACGAGCTGAAATTTATTGATAGAGCGGCAACACATGCACGGGCCTAGAGGCATGAAAGCGAGGCACGAGACCCGAACCTCAGCCTTATGAGAGGGTTGGGCGCAGAACCGATAAAGCATTTCGGCCACGGAGAGATCCTACCGGTGCGAGGCACATGGACCCGGAGTCGAATCGAAGCCTCCTTGCCAGATAATCAAATGATATAGGTGGTCCAAAAAACTCATGTAAAAGGAAAGGTGCCTAGTCTCCATGATCCGCACCCCACGGATTAGGAAAGAAGGATCTCACACGATCATGGCTCCTCCATTATCCCTTAAGAGTCGGTCCATGATAAGGAAAAGGAAACTCCTCACGCCAATGGGAAAGATACCGTATCACCACATACAACAGGAAAGTAACCACTATTTCCTCTTATAAATACCAACCCGTTACGCCCGCGGAAGGTGCAGCGGCAATTCACGTGAAAGCAGTTGAATTCTTTTTCATAAGGAAGAAAGCGGCAGACATCAGTAGCGACCAACACACCCTCGTAGAAATCACCCTTTTTGTGCGGTTGCGGGTTGCACTGACGATCGATCCATCAGGCCAGGCCCAGCGTTGAAACTCGGCCAGGTATCGGTAGAAAAAGCACCATCAAATATTATTTTTATATTATATATTATAGTAAAATACAATTTATATAATATAATATTATTCAATTCAAATATATATATATATATATATATATATCATATATATATATATATATATAATATTAATATTAATATTATATAATATATAATGTATATAATACATTGATTTTTTGGTTAATCGATGTATGATTAAACGAAATAATGGTTAATCAAAAATTTGTTATCTATATTAATGGTTAAGTTTTTGCTTTATATAAATATCAAATCGAAAATGAAACGGCCATTTTTTTAATGGCAAGATTCGATTGACCATGCCCACCACTTTCAATACCAAACTCCAATCAATCTTCTTTTTTTCAACTAATAATAAACTTGGTATTAAGTTGCACTTAATTTTTTCAAAACATGAAGTGTTTGATCAAGCTCGATACACCACGAGATAATGCATTTAAGTCATATTATATTTAGACTAATCCCATACTAGTCAGTCGAGAGAGACAACAAGAAGGTAAAACTCTACTATAAAACATAATTATATTCTTAAAGCTCGAACTCGAGACAACTAATTAAGTTAAGAGATATCCCAACTATCGAAACAGAGTTGGGATCAACTCAAGTACAGTTTGCTATCCAATGACGGAGGAAATGCATTTTACCTTTTGGATCATCATAACCTCCAAGTTCTCTGATTTGATGTTTCATCCTAGAAAAATCATCTCCCCACTTATTTCATTCTAGAAACCTCATTATCTCCCCACTTATTTATGCATAGAAAATTCAAATCTTTTTTTATTTTTTTTTGTGGAAATATTGTCTAGATAGAATATCTACAACAAATAAATTCGGAAATAATCATTAACTTGAGTACATCATAAACTCTATCATTGTTAAAAATATCATAATTGATATTTATCTCTCTATCTTTTTTCTTGGACTTAAAGTCGTATTTGCCTCAAACAAGGAAGAAGAATACTTTTTGGGCCTATTTATCTTCTTTATCGATGTGGGGTCTTCAAGGTAATGGAAGAAGGAACATCTCACAACAAATTTCATTGCTAGACATAACAATGCACCCAACACCAATAATACAAAACGGATTTTAAATTCATCTCCACAATCTCTATCTAGCCGTATTTGGAAATTTTATCACAATACATAAGGTACAAATAACTCTTACCGTACATCTCTCCATGTCTACTTCCAAATAACTCATAAATCATATGTTTATAGTTTCGGAATGTTAATTAAAATGGTAGGAGGAAGGAAAAATAATGATGTTGTAACAAGAATAATAGCCAAATGTATTTCCTAGAATGGCTCTACGATCATTTAGAACAAAAAGGGAAGGCACATATTCGATTAGAGAAAGAGGAAGACATTGAAATAGCAAAGAGGTTAAGCATTGTGGGTCTTTGGTGCATTCAATGGTATCCAGTGAATCGTCCTTCCATGAAATGTGCGATAAACATGTTAGAAGGAAATGACAATATAACCTTGCCTCTTAATCCTTTTGCCTTTTCATGTCCAACTAGAACAGATGTTAGAAGACGAAGAATATCTCTTCACCAAGAGCTCACAATTATTCCAGAGTTAGAGTAAAAAATTGTATACTTCTTTCGTTACCATTATTGTATTCTGAACACTGATCATCTCTTCATTAATGTAAACTTTTATTTGTTATTGCACTTCATTTTCATATTTGTACAATAAAGTACTTTGGGGCTCAATTTACACAGCAGTTTTCTTCTTTATTGCAAAAGTAGTTTTCTTCGTTGTAACTTGTAAGTAACAAGCAATAGAAAGAAGCTTATTAATTTCTTATGCTTAATAAACTTGCATATGAAAAGTATTCATATTTATGGAGAAACCAATAAAAATAATAAATTCATTTCAAGTATTATGCAAACAACTCATTACTTTTTGGAGAATGTAATTTTCTTGACGCATTCAGATAATGTTGTTACTATATGTTTTATAATAATAATAAAACAAGACACAGTAATAATTTATAGTTTTCATAATTACCTTGAAAGAATAAGGATGAAATTCTCATTTTTACTTTGGTAATAGAATGTTATTATTAAATATTATTATTTTTCTCATTTCCTTATTCTCGTACCTTTCCCATTCTTTCCATCCCATCACCCTACCCCCACCTAATCAAACATACCCAACCCCTATGGACCTAACCCACTCTCTCCCTTCTTTTTTTGAGAAAGACCAGCTTGGTCTTCCCTACCTCTTCTCCCCCTTTTTGCTTTTCTCTTATCCCCTTTTGACTCCTCTCCTCTATTCTTCCTGTTGGGACCTCCCACCGACATCTTCTGCCCCCTCTTTGGCTTTTCTGTTCCCCTCTTCCCCCGTCTCTTCTCGGCTCCTTGATTCTTTTCTCACTTCTTTTCTTCCTTCTATCTCAATCCCCACGCCCTTCACAAGAGCTTGTGACGGCATGTGAGAGATGTTCCATATATGATCCACAAATCGCGATTCTTCTACGCCTGGCTCAAATGCTCCAAAGGTTCTCTGCTTCGCAACTACGTGGAGTCAATACTCCCTTGATCTGCGATTGGTTGAGCCGCGAGTTTGGCACAGCTTCCGAGCGCCGATCCCGGTGACGACGCTCACGGTAGTGTTCGAGAAAGGTTTCAGTAACACACATTAGGTTGGGTTGTGTCATAGGCTTTCACTCATTGGATGTTTTGTTTGTTTAGGGAGACGAATGTCTTGGTTTTGAGTAGATGAGGGTTCTGCTCTTATGGAAAAAGTTGGATCATAGAGGTGGTTTCGGCAAAGTTGGTTTGTAGAAAAATGGGTTTCTGAAGGCTGGTATTTGTTTTTTTTTTTTTCAGGTTATTATTGGTTAAATTCAGTCTTTGTTCTTGCTCAGTTCTAGGTCTTACATTCCTGGTAGATGAGGTAGATTATGTTGATGTTGCCATGCCATTTTACATGATAATCCGGTAGCTATTTTTTGGTTTTATCCGTTGTTATCAAAATGGGTTTTAATGGATATTTTTGTTAGGTTCTTTGCTATTCTCGGGTTTTATTTAGATAGGTATTAGTAGGTAAATTGATTTGGGTTCTTCACTGTGCTTGGGTTTCAATCTAGTCGAATATAGTGGTGTCTAATTTGGGTTTGGCTTTTGTTTTATGGGTTTAGTTTTTAACTTTTTGTTCTACTGAATTTCGGAGTTTAAATTTCGTGGAATCTAGTTATTGCGTTTAATTTGGGTTTTAGCCATTATTATTATTATTTTTTATATGCAGAATTTTAGTTAACATATTGGGTTTAAATCTAGTTGTCTTGCAGGGTTAATAATTGTTGTAATTTGGGTTCCTCTGTTCTTGCTCTTGGTGGGTTTTAGTTTTATGATTTCCTTTGCCTTCTTATTTATCTTGTATGGGTTCATCTATTTGCCTTCGGTTTTAAAACAAGAGTATCGGGAAGAAACTTGTACTCGCTTAGATTATTGAGCATTTGTGGACGTTGAGATGTTTTTGATCAAGCATGGAGAAGCAATAACCCACAGCATGACCTTTGCAACTTTCTTTTCTTGTTGAAAATTTTGATGGCTTTGATGTGTGTGCTTTTAATGCATAGTAGAGACTTTAAATGATATTGGTGAACATGATTCCACACCGCAGAGCCTAAGTCAATCAATTTTTGAAGAGAATTCGGTGTTCTAGGTGTGCACACTTTCATGTTCCATTATCTCATTTATTTACTAGTGTTTCATGTTTCCTCCATTTATGTCTCACAATTTTATTTAGTCTTTTAAACCCCAATTCGTTAATTCTTTAATCCCTTAACCTTAGTTCATCAATATTTATTTACTCGTATTTTAATTCATTGAACATCAATTCGTCTTTTATTAATACCCCATTAATTCATTTACCAATAGTTTTTAAAGTATCAACTTGTATTTTGCTATTTTCCCTCTCTTATTTTCATATTTGTTCACATTTTGATTCATGTTTTAATTCACATGTCTAGATATATTTTGTCTTTTACTACCTTGGGTTCAATTTTTTTTTATTTACATGCTTACATATTGTAGTCCGCATTCTTTTTCCCACTTTGATACCCTTTCTCTTTTAGGCTTATTTTGTTTTGTATTGGGAATTCTTCTTACTTTAGTTGATCGATTATGAATTCACGACACGAGTGAACTGATCGATCTTTCAACAAGACCGAGGAGTACTATAAATTACAAATAGTACTTTTTAAGCATATTTTTCCTCTTTGTTTAATTTTATTTTTATATATATTCTTGTAAATTCATTTTTATATATATTAGTTGGTTGTATGTAAAATTGAACATGTAGTTTTATAATTCATATAATAATAAAAATAATTTACTTAATAATTTTAAGTTAATAAAATAAGTAGAAAGATGATTTTTTTTTTTTTATAAAGAACATAAAATTTGTTTTAAGAAAAATTCAAGAAATATTGTTTTAATCAAAGTCAGCTAATTCATTTATTTTTAAATAAAATTGTCTATTTTACAAAATAATAAGAAAATATTTTTCTAAATAAAGTGGAAGTTAAGAATTTCCTTGTTAAATTATTGTTAAATTATTCAAATAAATCTTTTAAAAAGTTGATTTTTAAATAAATATTTTATAAAATAAATGCAAATAATTCTTTTGTAAATAAAACTGGATGTTATCAATCTTGTATAAGTGAATCTAAAATTTATTTATTTTATATATATTGATTCATGTGAATTTATTTTCAGTATTTATAATTAATTAGTTAGTTGATTTTTAATAAATATTTTTGCAAAATAAATGCAAATAGTTCTCTTGCAAATAAAAATTGGATCTTATAACTTCAAAAATGGTTCAATTTTTTTATAGTGATAAAATTTATTTATTTTATATATATTAATTCATGTGATTATTTTTTTCGATATCCATAATTAATTAATTAATTAATTAGCACAGTTCCCTAAGCTTGTTTATTATATATCGATTTTATACAGGCTTAGAAGGGTATTGTATCTTCTTGCTAGATAACCTCACCTTCAGATTTTGACTTGGTTTTTCGTAGGCATATTTGTTTTTTTTTAAATAAATGAAAATAAGTGATGATTCTAATTTATTCTTTTTAAGGAATCTTTTTTTTTTTTTTTCACAATAAAAAGCGAGTCTGACAATAGGGATGCACGTGAAAAAAGCGGGTCCATAGTAGCTAAAAAAATAAAATTTAACAAAAAATTGAGAAAGTTGTTAATTGTTATGTTGTTAATAGTTGACCTTAGAGAGAGAAAGGACTAAGGCTGGTAGGGGTTAGAGAGAAAAGGGAAAGGGCAGTGCATGTAGTGGAACGTTGGGGCTATTGGGAGAGTTGTCATGTATTGCCACTACAACAAATGTGGGCTACGGCGGCAGTTTTTAGAGGTGATTTAAACCTCCCAACAAAGTGTAGCAATGGTATGAACAACTGCCTTAAAACCGCCGTTGTTCACATGTCTCTACTATTTAGAGGCGGTTTTTATGTCCAACGGGGTAGGGTTGGTTGATAGAGGCAGTCTGATTGAAGCGGTTAAAATGAGTCCCCAATGCAACTAGCGGCACTTAAAACTACCTTTACGTGTGATGATAATCTATTACTTTCATTTGTAGGATCGGTTTAAACCGCTTTTATGACTTGGTGCCATTTTTTTTTAAATTAAACTGACACCCTTGTTGAGGCAGTGTGAATCACTTCTAAAGTTTTGGTGCCAATACAGGTATAGAACGGTTATTTGATAATATTTAAATACAATTTGAATTGTCTTTATATTTTTGTAATTAAAAGCTAATAATGATATTTTTGTGACCAATAAATATGATTAAATTGATAACCATCAATCATAATATATAAACCCATAGGAAGATTAAATATCCACTTCTTCAATTGCAATATCAAATCTCTTAACAAGAATTTTAAAAATAAGCAATAAAAAAATTAATTTATGTAAACTTTAATAGAAAATGGTCTACAATTCATTCTTGCTTTTATGTGTAACTCAAAACTAAGAACTATGTCTAGGATCATAGCAGATCTGTTGAATTGATTGTTAGTAGAGAATAATGATGATATTAACCTACATGTTAACAGAAAAAATGATTTTAAATGGCAAGAAAACATATTGATAACAAAAAAATCATGTTCAAATAATAGAATGGCATTTTGAGAAAGAAATTCTATAATTATACCTGTGAATTGTTAGTAAACATTTTTGCTTTCTCCTTTGTTTGTATGCATGGTTTCTGAATGTCCAGAACCACCATGTTCTCTCTCGTCTCCATTTTCAGCCATTTGCAATAAATTCCAAGATTAAACCAACATGTTAGTCCTTGGTATCAATTAATTTTTAAATTTAGGAAAATAAATATCATATTTAAATAATAATATTATTTGAGAGAATATAACAAGTTTGAGAGTTCATTTGGGAAAATAGTCCACACAAAAAATACGACTCTTATTATCTATTGAAATGAATAATATTTTGCAAAACTTAACTTTACAGCTTGTCATGATTGGGCTGCAATGATTAATATATTAGGTCCAATATATTGATATAAAGTGGGCCTAACCCAGCATGAGTACCATATGACCCAAGCTCTGCCCATGGACCTTCCATTGGGCGTGACCCAGTGAAGTAGAGTAGATTGTTCCATTGATTTGATGTTAATGCATTGAACATTGACATTTAAACATTCAATGCAAAAACCTATAAAGAGCTAATTATTAAACGGCCTTGTCGCCCGCCTTAATGGATGAAAAAACAAGTAACAAGAAGTCAAGGACAAAAAAAGGCAAACTCATATCGGTATGAAAGAAATCACTCCATTGGAAAAGAAAACTTATATCTGGAGAAAAAAATAATGGAAGGGATGATTTTAATCCAAAAATGACCAAAAAATCACTCATCTTCTTTATCGAACAAAAATCTCAAAGAGATAACGGAGGGAGGGGCGATTAGGGTTTTCAGAGAATCACTCGGTCTATCCATTAAGTGAT
Organism: Tetrastigma voinierianum; assembly: GCA_016808115.1. Classification (NCBI taxonomy): domain Eukaryota; kingdom Viridiplantae; phylum Streptophyta; class Magnoliopsida; order Vitales; family Vitaceae; genus Tetrastigma; species Tetrastigma voinierianum. Next base: position 177,373 of record JAEQBH010006471.1, read on the forward strand.
AGACTGATAGTAAGCATTAACCATCATAATTATTATATTATTATTGTTACATAATCGGTAGAGTCCATGATTTTCTTTTTCACTGATTACTACATCGTCCTAGATCATATGATTTGTTTCTCCCACAATTTAAATTTTTCAATGGTCCACTGTACACGTGGTCTATTGGTAATATTTTGGATTAGCTAGTTGTGATAGAGCTAATTCTCATGTGAAGCATTGTGAGGCAGAACATATGATCAACCATTCCCAAATTTCAATATTAATGAATTTTGTCGTTTGTATTGTGGCCCAATGGGCCTTAAAGGTACTTGCTTTGCAAGAAAATGATGGCAAAAAATTAAGCTTGATTTTTCAAATGGTAGACATGAATTAAAGGCTAAGTACTTATTTGAAAACTCTTATTTCTTGTTATAAAGTAAAAGATTATATGTTTTATCAAATTACTAGGTTATATGGTATAACTCAATGATCAACTTAATTTAGTCAATATATAATTAATTAGTCTTACTTCTTTTGTTCGAGAAAAGAAGAAATTAGAGTAAAAAGACAAAAAAATAAATTAATAAATAAATAAAATAAAAAATAAAAAGAAAGAGAAAAATGAGGAAATTTTATATGGGTATAGAGGATGAAACTCTTATTTTCAAGGTTTAAAAATTTATATATTTTGTGCAATTAATGATTTTTATATTGAAAGTAATAGCATTGGTTACTCTTACTTGATTGAAAGGCGATCTATAAAGTTGTGTATTAGCTGATTGAAAAGTTATTTCTTTGACATGGTCATTAAAATATACATTCATGCATGAGGGCCGCATTACATGAGAATAAGAACTTTGGGATCTAACATGGATTAAGCCCACTGGTAATCATTTTTGTCAGTTAATAATAAAAATATAAGTGAAGAGTACTACGATGACACAAACAATTGCAATATGAATTTTTTATTAATCACACATTCATAATATTTTAACATGTTGGCAGTTACTTTTACTCTACTTCTGAAATTATTGCTAGCTCTTGTTGAAAAGCTCCTCTTGGCTTGCTCAAGTTTGTCTTTATTGGAATTGTTGAAGCAAAAGGATTAGGAGGTATAGTTAATTTATTTCCTCCTTCTTCCAATATATGTACTACAATTTTCATGGAAGGACGATGAACGGGATACCATTGAATACATGCAAGTCCCACAATCGCTAATTTCTTTGCAATCTCAGCATCTCCTTCTTCTTCTAGCCGAATATGCATTTCTTCCCCTATATCCAAATGATTATAAATCCATTCTGGGAAGTATACTTGACTAGTACTCTCCACACTAACATCAATGTTCTTCCTCCCTCCGACCATTTCAAGTAACAACATTCCAAAACTATAAACATCCGACTTATAAGACACATTCCCAAAGTTCCTAGATAATATTACCTCCGGAGCAATATAGCCTATTGTTCCCCTTGCAACTGTCATAGAGACTGCACTTTGTTCCTTAGAACATAATTTGGCTAAACCAAAGTCAGAAATCTTTGGATTAAAGTCGTGATCAAGTAAAATATTATGAGGTTTGATATCAAAATGAAGGATTCTTTGATCACAACCTTCATGAAGATACTCAATTCCTTTTGCTATACCAATAGATTTCTTGAGATTCTTCCCGACTAAGTGATGTTTCTTATCAACTCTTGAAAATATGAACTTCTCTAATGATTCATTGGGTAAGTACTCATAAATCAGGGCTCGTTTAAATCCATCAGCACAAAATCCGATCAAACGGACTATATTGACATGGTGGATTGTACCCATTGTTGCCACTTCATTAATGAATTCTTCCCCATTTCCTTGAGAATGATTAAGGATTTTTACTGCAATAAAAATTTCATCTAAAAGTTTTCCTTTGTATACAGTTCCATAACCTCCGTCGCCTAATTTATCTTTGAATTGATTTGTAATCCTTTTAACATCAACATAAGAGTATCTTGAGGGCTTAAGAGCTTGATAGTCTTCCAAAAACTTTTTAACCTTCATTATGTTCTCTCTCTCTAGTTTATTCGAGCTATAAACTCGATCATGACATAACAATTACTAACATGAAAAAAGAACCAAATATTATTTGCCTACATACATAAAAGAAGAAACATAAATTTTTTTGCTTAAATAAACAATTTCAATGACCAAGCAAATAATCCTTATCTAAAAGAGATAATAAAATGTGTAAATAGAATATTACCTGTCACAATAGTTTTAATTGATACACTTGTAAAAGATTAAAAAAAAAAAGTAATTAGTTAACTAATGTGCGCTTGGATACAAAAGCATGCTCAATAACAAAGACCACCAAATTTTAAAGACGTCCCATACTTGTAACTGTACCATTTGAACCCATTAATTATCCCAGTCCTTTCAACTTTACACACTCAAGGTTTAGAAGCATCATATTTTCCCTGATTGAAGAAGCACAAACCTTCAGTTGGGGAAAAGAGGGGTATTGTGAGTATCGTGACCTTTAAGCTTAGACCCACTACTCGATGAGCCTAGGGCCTACTTGGCCCGCATCATGAAACGGCCCAAGCCCACTTACCGTATTAAATCGACGAGGCAACAGGCGGGAGAGTCTTAAAGCTCGTACGAGAAGACGGGGTGTCTGGTAAAGACTTGCTTTATCTTTGGCCAGATCTAGAGTTTCAAGTCCCAGTAGGCACTACATAGCATATGGGAGTCGGGTTATGAATAAGTACATGAAAGCGGGGAAAATCACGCCAAAGGTGTTTATCAGCCAGGTTCCGGTTCCAAATCTCTTATTTCTCGGAAGGTTAATCCTTAATAGGAAGGAAAGATTTTATCCCTAAAATTAAGATATTTTATTTCCAAAATTAAGGGAAGATTAACAAACCACGCCCTATAAATCAAGAAGATCTCGCATGAGGTAAGGGCATTCGAAACTGTGCAAAAACTCTATGTTTTTTCTTCTCCATATTTTTCTGACTTAATCATCGAAGAGGTGGCCGACACATTGCCGTCGGATCATCTTTTTGCAGGTTCACGTTGCGCTATTGATGCCTAGAGGATCCGTCGATCAAGGTCTTAACAATTGGCGTTGTCTATGGGAATCGAACAGAAAGTCTTGTTTATAGGCTGTGAGGGCTTGACTTCAACAATTGGCTTCATAATTGACACTCCCTCCCTGCCTTAAACTAACAGGGCAGTTTAGGGTAATTTCATTTTCTGTTGGAAGTATTTAGATAAAAATAAACAGAATGATTTTCAAATACTAAAATCTCACCGCAAGGAGGACACTCAGAGGAACATTGAAGGTCAGTCCCATATAGCAGAGAGTCATGGATACCTGAACAAGAACTGTAGTCAATCTTCTGCCCTCGGGTCGAGGCACTGACCACCAAGTATATCATGCAAGAGTTCTCTAAATCTGAAAGTTGCATGCTTCCAACTACAACATATGAATATGTTTGATTTGAAGATAATGAAAAGGCCGAAGAACTGGTTTTACTGCACGGTGCCATATCCATGTAAAGAGAAGAATTCATTGGAGTTTCACAGTCAATAAAATTTAGATACGAATTACTCACACCCCATTGAAGGTTTATATGATGTAGCAATCCTTCATCAATGTAGGTTTATAAAATTATTGATATCATATGCCAATATTTTTATTGCAAGATTCATTTTGAGGTTCAACTTACTTACTGTATGTTTCAAAAGTTCTCTCACACAATTTATCTCTTTTCCATAATGTTGATTGTAGTATAATTTATCTCTTGTTTCAAATGTGACGTCCCAAACCCGGGGGTCCGTTGACTACCCGTCAACCCGCGGAATACTCGTGAATGTCGGGTGACCCGACATTTTTCACAAAAATCGGGCAGAGTCTCCTTTGTACGGGAGCTCTGCAAATACAAATACTGCATAAACACAATTCCCAAACAATCCAGTATATGCAATATATATCCAATACGGCCACTTGGGCCCATAAACAGTACTCAATATACATACCAATCATGAGTCCAACTATATATCCAATAGTTACAAGAGAGGTAATCAATTCTCCTTTGATATAACACATATTAAAATTCTAACATTCTAGCCACATGCTTATACTACAAATCAAAGCCACAATTCGGCTTTCTTGTAAACCTCAGTCTCTAGGACGAGCTGTCCCCTCGCACGCTCCTTGTACAGCAGCAAAATAAAGGGGTCTGACGGGGTGAGCTAATGCTCGATGGGAGGAGAATCGCCCAAGTGTTTCTGCTACGCCCCTTTAAGTGCGGTCTGTGTTACAGTAAACACACATTCAAGCAAATCATGATCCTACTTGAATGTCTACACTGACCAACTCGGATCAGGAGTCCTCAGAGCTCTCTCACACTCGCCTAAGCCTTGCCTTGAGAATTATTGTTTTATTGGTGGACAACCCTCCGATGTATATATATATATATATATATATATATATATATATATATATATATATATATATATATATATATATATATATATATATATATATATATATATATATATATCCAATTGGGCGCTCAGACGATTGATATATTATTTGTTTGTGAATTTCTCTGATGAATATCAATTGGGCCGCTCCGACGATTGATATTTTATTTGTTTGTGGACTACCCTCCGGAGTGAATATCAATTTGGCGCTCAGACAATTGATATTTTAAATTTGGAGCTACCCACTCAGATAATTAATATTTTAGACTACCCTCCCGAATCATTTTCTCTAGACTCATCTCATGCACTAACTCCACATAATCCTCTAGGATGTTCAGGTGCATATGGAATGTTTTATATATGCAGGTTCAATACAGTCTAATGCATGCAAATATATAAACATGAATGTTATACTACGCATAATTCAAATCACACAATCATGTTATGTAATTATACAGCTCATACACATCAAGAATTAGCTCACTTGGGCTAATAATCAAACACGAGCAATTTAATTTAAATCACTCGGCCAAACACATATTTTCACAAAAATATATTTTTCGTGTCACTATTCCTAGGAACAGTAAAACCCTAGGGCTTACGGTTCCAACACTCAACAATTTATCGGTTCACTTTGTGAACCCGCATTTCACGGCCATTTCGGCCTCATCCAAATCAATCCATGATTTAAAGCATAATTTATGCTATTATTAAAGGCCAACTAGCCCCTCACGGTTGGCATTTTGCTCACACATTGGGTTCCATAAATCAAATCAATTCGGTCCCGACTTTGGGACAGTCCAGTAGCCGTTGAGGCCTCGTCAGCCCGAAACATTTACAAAGTGCTTAAAGGGAATAAAACCAAATAGGAGAAACCCTACCTTCGGAGTTTGTCAAAAACTCACAAAAATCGAATCCTGCGTGGCAGCCTCCTCCTCCGTAGAGCGTTTTCCTTCTCGCCCAGAAAGGCAGCGGCGTCTCGGATCTCCGATTATTCTAGAGAGAAGCACCCTCTCTCTCTAAAGAGCTCTCAAAATGGGAGCTACTGGATATTCAAAATGCCCTTCACGTTTTTGTCTTGATTTTTGAAGGAGATGAAGCACTATTACAAGACTTAAAAATCAAATCCCATAATGACCATTATGTCCCTATTTTACTAGATTTGATATTCGGCACTACCTCGGCCGTCCATTTTCATCGTTTCTCTACTCATACCACTTATGGCACATGAGTACGTGTTATATATGACTTTCGTCCACATCGAAAATCGTTTCACGGCACCGGCAGGTGATCGCCAGCGTGTCGGCTGCATTATCACGAATATTACGAATTTTACGTGCTAGCTAGATTTCGCGAGAGCGTTCCAACGGTGCAATCCGTTTTGTCATCCAAGATCTAGAGAATTAATTACGGATTTTTAACCGAAATTACAATTTTGTAATCAAAATTACGATTTTACCATTTTTCCAGAAATTGGAATTTCTCGGGTCTTACATCAAAAGTCTCTTTAATTCAAGTTAAAGCTCACAAAAACTTTGTGAATCACCTTCCCCCTTCAGCAAAGGCTACTTTATTTTATCAAATTTTAGCAAGAGGCGTAGCAGGCTTTACATGGAACAAGAGACCAATACAATCTAGCTTCGAAATAAATAAAATAAAATTGTTTTCTTCTTAACAATATTTTCTGTTATAGCTATAGATTTAATAGCATGTCATAATTTGTTAGAAAATATTCAAAATTTCAAAATGTAGAGAGCATAAAGATGCCTGAGAAACAGTGGAAAAACTCTGGAGATGAGCATTGTTGCTTCTGAATTGAGGCTTTTAATTATTCGCAGAAGGTTATAAAAGCCTTAATTAATTAAGGTTTTTAATATTTATGTGAATAGAGGTTAGAAAGAAAATGTGACAAAACATAATGTGAGAAGATGAAAGGAAAACATAAAAAAATAATATAAATATATTTATTTTCATTTCTTTTCTCTTATACATGTAGGTTAAAAACTTTGAAAATTATATAAATTGTATCATTATATCATCATCATCATATGATCTCCTTTATACTCCTCTCCATGATACATTAAACAAAGGGAAATTAAATTTATCTTACTTCGTTTGCTTTTTTATTTCTGGAACTTCTAATGATTCAAAAGAAAATCTAGAGGATCCAATGCAAATATTGTTTATGAAGAGAAATAAAGATACATTTTTTTAGCGAAGTCATGTATTGGTGTAGCTTAAGTTTCTTCAAAGGAATTGCAATAACATTTATATATGAACAGTTTGATTGAATCATTCTATCTTCAGATTAACGGATATTTTGGTTATTTTAATCTCCATTCTATATATGAGAATAAATCATGCTATTAAGTCAAAAGTTTATATATTATTATTATTCATTTTGGGCATTTAATTTTTAGAGTAAAAAAAATTCAAAATATTCAAATGGCCTTGGTTTAAAACTCCACTATTTTTTTTTCTATGGTCCATTAATTTCTATTGATTAAATTGACTTTGAAAATAATAAATGGAAGTAACAAATTAAATTTCAATAGAAAGTAACAAATTTCCATGGTAATAAATGGAAATTTGATTGGTCATCATGCTTAGTTCATATGGTAAAGTGCTCAATGTTTCAATAAAAGTAAGGGCATAAGGAGAGGAGAAATCATGGGTTTGAGTCATAGTGAAAGCAATTTATTGCATTCTAACTAAAGTGTTTAGCTGTAAAAAAAAATGGAAATTTGACTTTCCATTTGGAGGACTTCATTTCTTTCTCCTTAGAAATATGCAATGAGAGAAAGAATGAGATAAGGTGCATAAATGCCCTTGACTTATAGTAGTATATCCAATTTAGCTCATGAGTTTTTCGATTACTGGGGCTTCGACTTTCTTGTTATAACTCATCTATGCCCATATCGTCATAAACTTGCATAAATGGACAAACCAGATCTACCCACGTGACGCTCGATCTTAGCAGCGCTTTAACACTTGTTTGTCCATTTTCATAAGTTCATGACGGCAGAAGCATGAATGAATTACAACAAGCATTAAGGAACACTGTGGTGAAAGAGAAAAACTGGTTATTCAAATTGGACTATTTATAAATCAAGGACATTTATATACCTTATCTCGAGAAAGAAGGTGTGCATTTCTTGATCGTGGAATTTTACTTATTCCACGTAGTTGGTAGACCATAAGGGTGGTCAATGTTGAAAAGTGAAGCAAGACCTTTCCTCTTATATGTATTAATCTACTTTTCCACAAAATAAAAAATAAAAAATTCCATCATCAAGAAGTTCTCACCTCCTTCCATCTATCACAAATAGCTCATTGCGCATGTCTAATGGCAAAGAAATAAGTATCCCAAATGCAAAGACAAGCCTTGACTTAATGCCAAGATTGACTAGGGGATCTTCATTTGAAAAGTCACATATATTAAAGGGTTTTGGGTTTTGGGTTAAATTTTTATTATTTTATAAAAAGTAATATTGAAATTATAAAATATATTTCTCTATTTCCTTGGAAGTTAGTGATGACCACTTCTTCTCCCACCACTTCTTCTCTTTAAAATGATTCTGTTGTACTCTCTTTGGATCATGATGAAATACAAACTCTATCAGTTCAGTTTTGTGCTCTGTCACATTACTCTGTTCTTGTTCTTTCTCACAAACATTCTATCATACACTTTCATGGTATCAGAGCTACTCAAGATTCTCATTCTTTTTCTGTTTTTAGATTTTTTTTTTCGACAAAAATTTCTACAACAAAGAAATTATTCAAGAACATCTCTTCTTCTCTCATGGATCATTCATCCACTCAATCTTCTGAGTATCAACAGAATAAGTCATCAAACCCCCCCTCTCTGCAGATTCTTAATCATGTTTTGCCCATTAAACTTGATAGGAACAACTACGTTCTCTGGAAGACTCAAATGGAAGTGTAGTCTTCGCGAATGGATTTGAGGATTATATAGATGGTACCAAGAAATGTCCACCCAAGGAAATTCGATCTGGCGAAGCAAACCCTGAGTTCATCAAATGGAAACGACTTGATCGTTTGATATTAAGCTGGATTTATTCCACCCTCACACCTGATATAATGACCCAGATTGTGGGGTATGAAACTTCTCATGAAGCCTGGATTGCGCTGGAAAGGATCTTCTCTGCATCTTCTAAAGCTCGGATTATGCAATTGAGATTTGAGTTTCAAACAATCAAGAAAGGAGGTGACACTATGATGGAGTACATCTTGAAGGTAAAAACCATAACTGATAGATAATCTTGCTGCCATTGGATAACCAGTAAAAGAAAGGGATCAAATTCTTCAATTATTGGGAGGTTTGGGACATGAATACAATTCTATAGTTGCTTCTTTAACATCTAGAGATGAAGATTTGCCTCTACATTCTGTTCATAGTATTCTGTTGATTCATGAGCAAAGACTCCAACTACAACAGTCTGCCTCCAGAACTTGTTCCACTTACAGCCCATGTGGCTGCTACTACTCCTCAGTACAACAATATGCGTCCTGACTCCCAATACACTCAAACGCTATCAGTAGAAACCTCCTCATCAACAGTTCATCCGTTCTACTCAAACTCAGGCTTACAGACCTCCACCACAAAGATTCTTTGCTTCACATCATCTGCCTGCTTAGCCATAATGCCAGTTGTGTGCCAAGTTTGGTCATGTAGCAATGAAATGTTACCACAGGTTTGATATTGCTTTTCAGGTACCTTCTCCACAGCCTTCTTCATCTGCCTTTGCCAGTTTACTCCGAGGAAAGACTCTCTTCTGCTGCATGCCATGCTAGCATCTGGTACCACCTCTGAAGATTGGTTTTTTGATACTGGTGCAACTCATCACCTTGCCAAGGATCACACCAGCCTTTCTGGGCACTGATCAGGTTACCATTGGAAATGGACACAATCTTCCCATTGCTCATACTGGTGAGAAGCAGTTTTCCTATTCCTTTGATCAATTCATTTTGCAACAAGTTCTTCATGTTCCTCAACTATCCACTAATCTCATCAATGTTTTAAATTCTGCATTGATAATAATGTCTTTTTTGAGTTTCACTCTGATCACTTTCTTGCGAAAGATCAGGTGTCCAAGACCATTCGTCTTCAGGGTACCCTTAAAGCTGGTTTGTATACTTTCGCAACTCCAAAGTCTTCACCATCTGCATTTGTCATGGCCAACTCCACAACCTCTACTGCTCAAGAAGCTATCTGGCATGCCCGACTTGGTCACCCTGCTGCACCAGTTTTGTCTAGAGCATTGTCTTCTTGTAATCCTGCCATTGTCATTTCCTGTAATAAACTGTCTGAATTGTGTGTTCATTGCCCATTGCCTAAATCTCATAAACTTCCCTTTTATTTGTCTTCTTCACATGCATCTCATCCCCTTGAACTTCTGCATCTTGACTTGTGGGATCCTGCACCATGTCCAGCCACCTCTGGAGCAAGATATGTTCTTTCGATTATTGATGATTTTTCAAGTTACACTTGGCTTTATTTCTTATCCAGAAAAGACCAAGCATTGCCTAGTTTTATTCATTTTCAAAAAATAGTTGAAAGGCAACTTAATACCTCTATCAAACACCTTCAATCTGATAATGGAGGAGAATTTTCTGCCTTCAAATCTTATCTTCAGTCACAAGGTATCTCTCATCAGTTCTCATGTCCCCATACTCCTAAACAAAATGGGAGGGCAGAGAGAAAAATTCAGCACTTAGAAGAAACAGGCTTGGCGCTTTCAGCTCAGGCCTCCTTGCCCCTCAAATATTGGATGCAGTCATTCCAAAAGGCTACTTATCTTATCAATCTTCTCCCCACCAAGGTCCTTTCCTATCAGTCACCAATTCAGCTTCTGTTTCACAAAGCTCCAAATTATACTCATCTTCTCATTTTTGGATGTCTTTGCTTTCCTTCCCTCAGACCTTACATGACTAACAAACTGTCTTATAGGTCTACTCGTGTTTCTCTTGGATATGCCCCATCTCATAAAGGCTATGCTGTCTTGATACTAAAGGCTGTTCCCGGTTTACATCTCTTGGCATGTGATTTTCATGAAAATATTTCCGTTTCAGTCTTCCTTGGTCTCGTAGATACTTCTTCCTCTTCAGATTTTCAGTTAGTTCTCACACCAGCCTTGCTACCTCAAACACAGCATTCTTCTTCAAATTCCTCATCCTTGTGTCCCTCACCATCACACAGCACCACCCCTCCCTCTTCTACCAGTTCCTTTTACACAATCTGATACTTCTTCATCCATTCCTTCTCCTCCTCCCTCAAATACTCATCCCATGATTACAAGAGCAAAATCCGGAATCTACACAAAGAAGGCTTTGTAAGGTTTTCATTAAGTGGGCTTCATTAATTGGAGATTCTAAAGCCAGATTAAGGTGGTCCTAATTAAGTGAGGTTATTGGGCTTCTTGTAGTATATGGGCTGGCTAGGGTGTGTGGGCGAGTTCGGCCACGGCCACGTTATGAGGGCGTGGTCGAACTCTATTTAGGGGAAAGCTCAAGTCCCTCCCAAACCTGGGGATACATTTTCTATCACATACGTTCATTTCCTCTCATACGGTTTTCTGGGAAAAGTGATGAGAGCATCTCGTAAAGCAGAGTTTCAAAGGTCGTTTGGGAGATCTTGAGATCTTGAGATCAGTTCTCTTTGCGGCTGCTATCGGGTTAGCGCCACGACAAAGAAAGACACATGGATTCGAAAGGTATGTATTTCGATTGTTTTTTCTCCATTAAATGATGTTTTTGTCATTCTTCCATGGTGATCTAGGTTGTTAGAAATGGTTTATGATTGGTATCGAGCTTGACCATGATTAGAACTTCCGAAACATGCAGTTTTGAAAATTTTTTTGGGTTTTATGAAAATGGGACATTACGTAATTTGATTTTTCTATAATCGAAATTAAATATTTTTACATATTTAGGTCTTCCGCGGCGAAGGGCGATCCTGCGATTGGGTGACGCGTCGCGGAAACGCCGCCGCGGCGCTCTCGCGGCGCTCTGCGGCGCCACCGCGGCGTTGAAGGCGTGGCGCGTCGGCTGCAGCGCGGCCGATCCTAGCGGTCGTGGCGTCATTGATGGTATTCGGCATGACCCGGTCGACAACCGACCGGTCAAGGCGGGATCTGCTCGTCCGTTTGTTGACGGTTCAGGATTAGTGGGCCCGGCCCACGGCGTGGCGGTAACCATGGCGTGGCGTGGCTGGCGGCGTGGCGGATGACGTCGGCTGACCCGGCCGTGACTTGGGCCGGATATTCGGCAGAGCCGGTCAGCTGTCGAGCGAACCGGTCACCGCGACCCGGCCGGTCAGCGGTCAAACAGGCGGAGTCAGCGGTCCGCGGTCAGCGGTCAAGCAGGCCGGTCAGCGGTCCATGGTCACTTGGTCGAAGCCAGGCGATCGCCGACCCCGATTAACCACGATGCCTTGTGGCTGCGGCGGCTTCCACAGCGCCGAGACAGCCCACGGTAGGCGCGTGAGGGAAGTATTGCGTCGGAGGGTATTACAGAACGAATTTTGATGCCTCTGATTCGTATCGAAATTCTCTCTACAATTTGGTATATTGACTTAGCATGTTTGAAGCTTTTACAGATATGAAAATGCGTATAGGAACCACTATGTAATGCCCTAGTTATTAGGGTGTTACACGTATTCTTGGTATTTCTCTATGGTTTCGAGAAATACATAAGGTAACTAACATGAATACCAGCATAAGAGTGTGGATTCTAAATTAATTGACTATTAATGAATTGAACATATATAATTGGCATTTACATATATTGAATGTGATACATAAAGTTTATATCCTTGGTATGAGTGATTTTCAAGGATTGATTGAGCTGTGGCCATGAGAAATTAAGCACACTTGATTGGATTTGGCTCGCCGGATCTCATATTGTGAGGGATGTCTCATGTTTTGTGCGTGATTGCATACTCCCAGAAAGGGAGGTGATCATGTGTTAGTTCATGGAGGATACATGATGGCATCTGATAGAAATGAAGGCGATCTTAGTGGTTCATACACCCCAGGTGGTGATTTCGAAGGATTAGAATATGTTCTCATGGCCGCTATCATGTGGAGAATGTTTGTCACAACCATATCGCATTCTCTTAAAGGTGATTATGTGATGATGTATGTAATTCTACGTATGAGTATTCACATGATGTTGATTATGCTGTTTTGTTTTATTTTTCGAGTCAATTTTTTACGTGGCTGGCGATTCCATTTCAATAGAGATCCTTACTGGATTGAATTTTAAGAAATGGAAAGAGGACTTTCTGTTTGGAATGGAGTTGGCGGATGTTCACATGGCGCTTACAATGGATAAGCCGGCAGATATCACATCCTCTATGCCGAGAAGGCGAGCTTGACTTTGCTACAGGAGAGGCAATAGGATTTGCTTGTTGACAATGAAGAAATCCATACAAGAACACTTGAAAAGTGGTTTACCAGTAGAATGTACTGCTAAGGAAATGATGGCAGCTATAGAGGCTAGAAATCGGAGTTTAGATCCCGATCTTTCGAGGTTGGAACACTTCTCCAAAGAAATATCTTCAACATGAAGTATGATGATGCAATTTGGGGTTAGAGATTATGTCCTCGAGGATGGTGGACTGAAGGCGAAACTCAGCTCTTAATGTTACCATTCTGATGCTTGCATTGTGCATCAAAGCCACGAACACCCTTCCACCTGATTTTGGGATTATAAAGACAAACTACAATTCCCGAAGCCCGAGACTTGGTCGATTAATGACTTAATTGCAAGGGTGGTGGGTTTGAAGAAGAGCGAAGAAGGAGAAAGAGCATGTGACCTTATATCTTCGCTGGATTTATAAGAAAGAATAAAGTTCAAAAGTCGAACTCAAAAAGGTGCTCGAGAAACTAGGTCAATCGACAATAGGTCCAAGAAGATTCTTGAAAGAAGGGATGATGATCAAAACACTTTCTTTTGCAAGAAGAAAGGTCATGAAGAAGGGTGTGCAAAATTCAAAGCTTGGATGTCAGCGTGGGCTTCACAGGTAATGATTCTTTATGCTTGTTTGTGAATCCAACCTACTCTGACATAAATCCAGGTTCTTGGTGGCTTGATAGTGGAGACGACTAATCATGTTGCATTGCCATCTGGGGATTTGCAAGCGGGAGGAAGCGAACAAGGATGAATCAGAAACTCCTTGTGGGAAATAACGAGAAGAATTTGAAGTCATGTTAGTGGGATGTAATCTTAGTTTTAGATTCTGGTTTTAAGTTGATGTTGAAAGATACATTTTATGTATCGCCTTCTTTTAGAAGGAATTTAGTTTTAATTATCATGTTTGGATTCCTTATGATTATTCTTTTGAAATTAAGAAGCGATATTATTTCAATATATCTTAATTCAAATAAGGTTGGAGTCTTTGTCCTTGTGTCAACGGATTATATAGATTAAGTTGCTCTCCAGATGACATATAGTAAACACTCTGACTGAAAAGGTTGTTTCAAAAAGACCACTACCTAAGGATGAGTCTTATGCATTATGGCATAAACGACTTGGCCATATCTCTAAGGATAGAGTAGAAAGGCTAATAAAGACTAATATCCTACCTGCTCTTAAAAATGACTTAGAGATATCTCACGTGAAGCATTTGTAGGGGTAAAATGACCAGAATAAGAAAGAAAGCTGCCGATCCGTAGTTGACTTGTTGGAAGTCATTCACAACGATATAAGTCAGGACCTTATATCTGGCAGCCTTGTGTAGAAATTTTATTTCATCACATTTATTGATGACTATTCTCGATATGGTTATTTGTACTTGATTAAGAAAAGTGCAGGAGTCTCTTGACAAGTTCAAGATTTTTCGGTGAAATTAACAATTGGGAAAAGTCACGCAAAGGTTGTTAGGTCTGTAGGGTGGAAGTATTATAGCGAACATGGCGATCTTCCAGACTGAGGCTTAAGGGCCATTCATGAAATACTTAGAGGACTCTACTGCTGGGATAGTGGCACCGAGTTTACTATGCACAGGAGTCTGAGCAAAATGGTATAGCCGAAAGGCGCAATCGGTACTCTTATGGAAATGGTAAGGGTATGATTAGTAGGACAAAAATTTACCGGTTTTCTATGGGGTGAAGCTTTGAAAACGACTTTGTACATTTGAATCGTGTACCTACATTTGTTCCATTGACTCCCTTTGAGTTATGGGCGGGCGAAAGCCACAGCAAACCATCTTAAGGTTTGGGGATGTATCTTGTGATAGGATTATATAATCCCGACATTAAGTAAGTTGGACTCAGAGACTCATAGGTGTTATTTTGTATCTTACCGGAGCATTCAAGGGATATCGGTTCTATAATCGATGGAGGCCTGAAATTGTGGAATCCGCAGACGACTAAGTTTTTGGAGTTTGATGTGGCCGAAGAAAGTAGCTGCTCACAGACTATTGAGGATGATAGTACGGTGGGCAATGTGGTATCTGTATCTCCTCCCATACAAATAATTGTGGAAACTCCCACATACCATATTGAACCTGTTGAGACTAGGGATCCTGTTGTTGAGGCCGGCTCCCAATGAGGGTTGTCAGCTCTCAGTGCGGGATGTAGCTTTACTACTCCGGTTAGGAATCCACTAGGGAGAGAAGATCCAGCTGTACCACGGATTATTGGTCTATATAGGAGAGCAAGATTTCTGATATTGGTTACGTGGTGACCCGATAACTTATGAGGAAGCTGTTTCTTGTCCTCGGTCGGAAGAGGCGTGGTTGGATCACGATGAGATGAAATTCAATCTATGAGGCATAACGGGTTTAGAGACTTATTGAATTACCTGTTGGTCATAGACCCATTGGCTCTGAAAATGGGTGTACAAGACCTAAGGGACTCTAAAGGAAAGATTGAGAAGTTTAAGCGGTTGGTAGCAAGGTTTCACTCGGAGAAGGAGTAGACTATGGAAACAACTTTTTCTCCAGTCTCTTCTAAAGATTCTTTCAGAGTGATCATGGCATTAGTTGCTCATTTTGATATGGAGTTACACCAGATGGATGTTAAAACTGCCTTTCTCAATGGAGACCTTAATGAAGAAGTCTATATGATGCAACCCGAAGGTTTTGTGGCAAATGATTCAGGTAAACTTGTATGTAGGCGAAAAATCTATTTATGAAATTCTCAAGCAAGCTTCTAGACAATGGTACTTAAAAGTTTCATAGTGTTGTTACTTCATATGGTTTATTTGAGAACAAAGTAGATCAATGTATATCTTTGAGTCGGTGGGAGAAATTCATTTTTCCTAATACTCTATGTGGATGATATTACGCACAGCGTTGACCTTGGTCTTGCATGGGCAGCGGATGTTGTCAAACAACTTTGATATGAAGGACCTTGGTGAGGCGTCTTTTGTCCTAGGCATTGAGATTCATAGGGATCGTTCTTGCAGACTATTGGGTTTATCTCAGAGGGCATATGTTGATCGTGTTTTAGAAAGATTCAGCATGCGACTATATAAGCCGAGGGTGCTCACGTACGTAAAGGTGATAAGTTGGAGTCTATCCACAATGTCCTCATTCAGATATAGAAAGCCCAAATGAAGAATATACCTTATGCTGTTTTGCCAGGGTATTATGTATGCTCAAGTATCTTATTTAGGCCTGATGTGCCTTTGTAACGGGACTTCTGGCGAGATGCTTGATCAAACCAGAAGTTATGATCATTGGAGTTCTTTGCCAAGAAGAAGGTTATGAGTACTTAAAGAGGACAAGACTATATGTTGATTTACAAACATGTTCAGGACCCTCTGACTAGTTGGGTATTGATTCGGACTTGCTGGCTGTCGGGATGAAAAGTCAACAAGCGGATTTATACATATCTTTAAGTTAGCGGGGGTGCGATGTCATGGAAAAGTGAGAAAGCAGAATTAATTGCATCTCTACCATGCAAGCGGAGTTTGTAGCATGCTTTTCAGCAACCCTACTCCAAGCAATTTGGCTCGGAAACCTAATTAAAGGTTAAGGTGTTTGATTTTGTGGATAGGCTATCTGAGGATGTATTAAACGTAACTCTGCGGTGTTGTTTATTAACAACAACGAGAGGGTCTGAGGATCTACGCATGGAGGTCAAGTACCTGACCATAAAGGAAAAAGTTCAAAACGGTGACGTTGCAGTGGAGCACATATCAACGGATGATATGATTGCAGATCCGCTAACTAAAGGCCTTCGCCCTTGTGTATTTGAACGACATGTCATTAACATGGGCTTAGGAGTATCATGGGATACTGTGAATTAGTGGGAGCTATTAATTTTTAAGTTGCTCTAATAAAGGTTGAATTCAATTTCGTTACATTTTTGTAATAATTGAATTTGTATCAACTCTTTTGCATTCAATAAGGTATTTGTGAATGTAGGTTTATCGAGTTGAGTACATATAATAATCAAGGCATTGTGTAAACCTTGAATAAAGGCTATGGGGCATTCTTGGCATTAGCCTCAATAGCATATTTTGTTACACATTAAGTAAAGTTACTATCAAGGTATTAAAACACACATATCTGGTCGTTGGAACCATAATGGATATTCTCACGGTGACACACTAGGTTTGTGACACTTAAGGAGAGAGAATTTGGACTAACAAAAATGGATAACACATGAAATTATCACTCATTATGAATTATTGTCCATTTAAACCACTCTCATATTGAATCCATATCAGTAAAGTTGAAAGCACTCGTGACCATGGAAGGGGTTGCGTGAGTACATGCAATTACCGCCATGATTCAGTGTTAGAGACTTTATGGGATCGGATTGACTATTAGAATAAATCTACAGACCAATATAAAGGTGCGCACACGGTTTTGTTTCAATTAATATCGCCCGAGTGGGGAGAATGTAGATTTTCATTAAGTGGAGCTTCATTAGTGGAATTAAAAGCTGAATTAGATTAGTCTAATTAAGTGAAAGGTTATTAGGCTTCTTAATAAAGCATATGGTGGCTGGTGTGTGGATTTGAGTTCGGCCCGGCCACGTTATGAGAGGGAGCCCCGTGGTGAACTCTATTTGGAAAGCTCAAGTCCCTCCCAAACCCTGGGGATGCATTTTTTTCATATCACCTCACGTTATTTCTCTCATACGGTTTCTCACGAGAAAAAGTGATCGGCAATCTCATAAAGCCAGTTTCAAAGGGTCGTTTGGGAGAAAATCTTGAGATCTTGAGATCGGTTCTCTTTGCAGCTCTTCATCAGTTCCGCATCAACAAAGAAAGAGACACATGGATTCCAAAGGTATGTAATTTACAGTGTTTTTCTCCATTAAATGATGTTTGTGTTCTTCCATGGTGATCTAGGTTGTTAGAAATCGTTTCCAACAGGCTTATCTTGCTTCTCAGATTACAGAACCACAAACATTAAAGCCATGAATACTGAATATCAGGCTCTACTTCGTAATCAGACCTGGACCCTTGTTTCTCCTCCTCTTGGTGCTCATATTGTGGGTTGTCGTTGGATATATAAGGTCAAGTATAATCCAGATGGTTCAGTTGACAGATTTAAACAGAAAGATTTGAGCTATCCTGCACGGAGAAGCACCAGCCCATGATAAACCTCTCAAGCTCAGTGAAGCTATTGGTGAAGAAAATAAATTACAAATCTCAAAAAATTCAAGTTCATGACACAGATGATTGCCGTCTAACACAGTTTCTAAACCTCAGTTTATCCGTCCCTCCCTTTCCAGCTGCTACTGAAAGTCAGGAAACTTCAGCCTACTCAATTGCTCGTCAACTAAAACAGCTTTTCCAAATTCCATTGGAGATTTGGACCTATCCTCTTGCCGCAAGATCCACAATGTTTCTCTTCCATATCAAATATTCAAGGGAAAATATACTTTTCCTCTGAATTGGGATAAGCCAATGTGCAAAAGCTGTGAAGCAGAAGGCAGGAAGTGCTAATTGAAGAAGAGTAATAGCAAGGAAGCTGAAATCAATGTGTCCAAAGGTAGCTATCCTTCATCCATGTGTCCTGCTTTGTTCATCTTTCAATCAAGTATGTATGTACATGTTAGCTGATTGGGTTTAGCATAATCATTTTTCATTATGCTTTTGTAGATTCTTTAAGGGTTCTGTTTATATGTGAAAAGGAGATGAAATAGAAGGAATATATATCAGTTTTTTTTAATGTTATAAAGGAAAAAATGGACAAAACAAAAAATTTAAGCAATTGAAAACTCCTCCATTTTGCTTGGAAAAAGATAAGGGTCTCAAAGATTGCCCAACTGAGGAACTATACATAACTTTTTTATTTTGAAAGGGAAAAAATTTTTATTGATTCAAACTTGCAATAGATCGATAGATCTGAGATGCAAATTGATAAAAACTATAAAGGATGAAACAATATCTACGTTAATAGTATAATAAATCAGCATAAAGCCTACAAATTCGATAATATAGTGACTATAATATCTACGACTATAGTATTTCAACATACTGATGATCATAATCTGATATTAGCCGATTGATAAAATTCACTTTACAATACGAATCGCCACCACATAAATAAAGCGCCACAACAAGACGATAGAAAGTACTATGTCGTAACAAGCCGATGACAAACCAAATGCCACAATAAGATCACAACAACACGAAAACCAAAATAAGACTTAAATATTTGTGGAAGAACCACTTTATTGAGTAAGAAAATCAAAGAAAGAGATGTAGAAGAATGCTTTCAGGTCAAGAATGATAAAAAAAATCACCTCTCCACTCTTAAAGAAAAGGAGTTAGAAACGAACAACATGAGAGAAAAAAAATTTCCATTACTTTGTGAACTTTGGGGATTCTAAAACTGTGTTTATTACTTTGGAAAGACAGGTAGGCACTATACATAACCCAAAATGTAGGTGATGGAGAAAAGTAAACCCATGAGATATCTAAATTTTTCTTGAATCAAATAAGATTATCATACAAGTAATTGATAATTTTATCTTTTGCAAGTGCATCAAGCGCCAATGGTTATAGGTAAATTTTCATTTACTCATTCTTTATAGTTTATATGTTATGAGAAGCGAGGAAGTGGTGTTTTACAATTTATATTTTCCCTTTCATTTCTGGGGAAAATTATAAACTACTCTTTCTATAGGTGTAACCCTTGGTTCCATTCTTCTTATTCTTGGAATCATCATAGTCTACCGTGTATATAGCTTGAAGAAATTGGAAAGAAACTATAAAAAAAATATTGAAAAGTTGATAGGAAGATTACATGGCTCTCAAGCCTACAAGATACTCTTATGCTGATATTAAGAAGATCACAAATCAGTTCCAAGATAAATTGGGTGAAGGAGGTTATGGAGCAGTGTATAAGGGGAAGCTTTCGAAAGAAGTTTATGTTGCAGTCAAGATCCTAAACAACTCCAAAGGAAATGGGGAGGAGTTTATTAATGAAGTGGGAACAATGGGTAGAATCCACCATGTCAATGTTGTTCACTTGGTTGGCTTTTGTGCTGATGGATTTAGACGAGCTCTTATTTACGAGTTCTTACCAAATGAGTCCTTGGAGAAGTTTATATTTTCAAGAACGATAAAAAACCATTCAGTTGGTTAGAAAAAGCTTCACGATATAGCTCTAGGTATTGCCAAGGGAATCGAATATCTTCACCAAGGTTGTGATCGAAGAATCCTCCATTTTGATATCAAGCCCCATAATATTTTTGTGATCACCTTTAATCCAAAATATCGATTTTGGTCTCGCTAAGTGTGTTCTAGGGAACAAAGTGCGGTTTCTATGACTATTGTTAGGGGGACCATGGGCTATATTGCTCCAAAGATGTTATCTAGGAATATTGGGAATGTGTCTTACAAATAAGATGTTTTTAGCTATGAAATGCTATTACTTGAAATGGTAGGAGGAAGGAAGAATACTGATGTCATTGTGGATAACACTAGTCAAGTTTACTTCCTTTAATGGATTTACAATCGTCTAGATCAAGGTGAAGAGTTGCACATTTGAATTGATGAAGGAGATACTCAAATAGTAAAAAAATTTGCAATTGTTGGACTTTGGTGTATTCGATGGTTCCCAGCGGATCGTCCTTCTATGAAGCTCGTTGTTCAGATGTTAGAAGGAGAACATAATTTACCCATGGAACATGATCTTGCAGCAAATCTCAAAAATTGAATGAAAGATGTTATCTCTTTTTCAATTTTTAGAAGTGTGTAATTCAAATATGATGTAGCAATCCTTCATCAATGTGGATTCATTTCAAGTTTCAGCTAACAATATGTTTCAAAAGTTCTCTCCCACTTAACTGGCAAAAGGGCAGTTTATTTAACCAAGTTTTGGCTAGAATTCTTCTGTTACAGATTCAATAGCATGTTATTATTAATTGAAAATTCAGGAAATTTCTGGAAATGCTTAAGAGTGTATAGAAGGTGCCTAGAAAAAAACAAGGAAAAACTCCTAGAGATGTACTGTTTAGCCCAAGAGGTTAAGGCTTTTAATTATTGCCAGTAGGTTTTTAATATTTTACCAGACTTAATTAAGGTTTTTATATAGCAGGATAGGAGTATCAACAAAATGATTGCATGAGCCTCTTAATTAATGTTTTTAATACCTTATTATAGAAGCCTGGGAGAAAATGCCACCAAATAATAAGTACGTCAGAAGATGAAAGGAAAGAAAGTAAAAAATCAATACAAATATAAATAATATAATATAGATTTAAACAGGTGCCCATTTTTTATTGTGAGGATTTACAGCATCAACTGAAATGCATCAAACAGCCCTGGCAACTAGAGAACAGAGATGAGGAAATAGCCTAATCTCCTTTACATGTAATTAACCCTCTCCAAGAAGGATTTTCAATCACCCATACCAAAATCATTCTCTCACACAAACGATGTCCTAACACCCAAACTAACTAACTCTCTATTTAAAATATTAATTCAAATATTTTTCTATTTAAAATATTTATTTTAAACCCCCTCACCATAGCTAAGAACCATCTCATGCCATATAAGCTCCCTGATATTTTTATTTGGATCTAACAGCTCAAACTGGCTGCTTATAAGACTAAAGTATTAGGAGTCCACACAAATATGAGTCATGGCACATTAAACTTATGTTTACCATTGCTCTATACCTCCAGATCAAATGAAATCAAATCTACAATAGATACCAATGTGCAAGATATGAAATGGTGTGAATGATAAATGCAGAGTGAAATCAAGGTTATTGAACTCATCCTTCAATTCATGATGTTCAACATTCTCTATATATACTTGGTTTCACCTCTCTTTTGTGATTTCTTTTGTTGCAGCAAACAGAATTGATTATGATTAATCGAAATAGAAAAACAAGAAATTCCCAAAAAAAAAAAAAAAAAAAAAAACATGAATGGGAAGCACAATGAAATAGATAACTGCTATTCATAACAGAATAACTTAAAAGCCTATTGATGAGTACATCAGAATAGATAATTATTGCCCTTCTTTCTATCATATATATATATATATAGATGGGAATCAGCCTACTTTCAGTATATATATAGCATGCACTATCCGATACTAATCGACATTTCTGTCAGGTTTTTGTTATTGACTTGATCTTCAGCTGGCACCTCTTGGGGAGTTAGAAGAGGCCTTGGAGGCATCTGTAAGAGCTCAACATTTCCTTCAAGCATTTCCACAACTTTGTTCATCGAAGGACGATCAATGGAAGCTGGTGTATGCACCATAAGGCTACCATAATCAACTTTTTCAAAGTTTGTTTCCTTCCCTCTGCCTCTGTCGCATCTTCCAATTCTATGTCTTTCCTTCATGGAACTAGTCATAAAACCCATGAGGGAAGTAAATTTGTAGATACTCTGCATACACATTCAAATTCCTTCTTCTTCCTGCCATTTCCATCAGCAACATTCCAAAACTGTAAACATCGGCTTTGTATGAGACTCCTCCAATGTTTTTGTAGAACAACTCTGGAGCCATGTATCCCCTTGTCCCTCTTGCTGCTGTTAAGGACACAATACTATGATCTACCGGATATGATTTAGCGAGCCCGAAGTCTGAGACCTTTGGAACAAAATTTTTATCAAGAAGAATATTATGGGGCTTGATGTCAAAATGTAGGATCTGTGTGTCACAGCCTCGATGCAAGTATTCAATCCCATGGGCTACTCCAAGAGAAATTTCATACATTTTCTCTATGCTTAAGGAGACATTTTCTTCTTTTTCTGGAAATATGTACTTATCAAGAGATCCATTAGGCATGAAGTCATAGACAAGAGCCCGCTTTGATCCCTCAACACAAAATCCAATCAATTGCACCACATTGACATGATGAATCCGTCCAATTGTAGCAACTTCATTGATGAAATCTTGTCCATCGGTTTGGAACTAGCTACATTATTTTACAGCTGCAAAATGGCCACTTTGAAGCTTGCCTTTGTATACCGAACCATAGCCTCCTTCGCCCAGTTTTTCCTTGAAACCTTTTGTCATCTTCTTGATATTTGAGTAAGAGTACCTTATGGGTGCCAGATTATTTTGAGTTTGAATGAACTCCTCAATGGCATGGTACATGGATAAGTTCTTCTTCCTCCATTTGTAGATCAAAAATATAATAACACATGGACTCCCGATCAAAGTCTTAACTGCAATAGAAGCCGCTGGGAAGGACAATTAAAGACAAATCAGCAGTAGGACATCAATTGCTGAATCTGTTGTACCATTTTGCCAGGTTTTACGGTTTTCTCGTCTTTAGTTTGTTTTCATCTTTATTTATTAACTGACAAGATTCTAACATAACTTGATTGAGGAAATACAATGTCTTACCAATTAAAGTGGCCGCATACAAAAGAATAGCTGCTCACAATAACAAAAGAAATTGAACATAATTAAAGGTTTTCTTCGAACAAATTTATAAATGGGCGAATGAAAATGAACCATATATCTAGAGATGGAGAGAATTCTCACCATATAAAATAAAATACCAAGGGATCCCTGAATCTGTAAAACCTGCATCACCATGATAAGGAGTTGAATCATAAAGCTGGAAGCAGCAGCTATGAGTAGACAGAGTTAAAAAGAAAGAGTACAGTTTTATACTACATATGATATTTCATAATTGACACTCCCTCCCCTCACACCTGCCTTAAACTAATAGGACGGTTTAGGAATAATTTCATTTTCTGTTCGATATTTAGATAAAAATAAACAGAATGATTTTCCAAATACTAAAATCACCGCAAGGAGAGCACTCAGAGGACAAGTGAGAGGTCAGTCCATATAGCAGCAAGATCAGGATGCCTGAACAAGAACTGTTGTCAATCTTCTGCCCTCGGGTCGAGGCACTGACCACCAAGTATATCATGCAAGAGTTCTCTAAATCTGAAAGATACATGCTTCCAACTACAACATATGAATATGTTTGATTTGAAGATAATGAAAAAGCCAAAGAACTGGTTTTACTGCACGGTGCCATATCCATGTAAAGAGAAGAATTCATTGAGTTTCACAGTCAATAAAATTTAGATACGAATTACTCACACCCCATTGAAATGGACTTCGAGAACTAAGTTCTCCATAAGTAGAAAGATGGAGTGACAGAGAAGAGAAGTCCTCAACAACCCTTATTGTGAAGATCTCGTAATTGATTTCTTTTACTCTGTATTTTCCTGAATACAAGTATAAGGTTGTGCGGTTGTTCTCACAGGCCAGTTCAAACTCTCTTTGCTCCACCCGGCTCCATTAGGATCCGTCGCTTCGAGAGTCAGGAAGGTAGAAAACATCAGCCCATAGATATTACACACAGGGGAGAGGTACAGAGATGATGATTCTGCTTGGCTTTACATGGTATAGGCACTAATAGAAGTAGAAGAAGGGCTACAAAACCAGGATATAAGATCCTTCTCAACATACCTGCAACGTCACATTAAAGTGTTGGTTAGGAGACGAGCTAAGTATGAGAAGATATGCAGGTAGAAAAGTCTCCATAGAAAGTGACCCCATTTAATTTTTCTGGATTCTAGGAAAATACATGGGTTAATTTCCGCAGCTTCCTTGTTGAAAAGTCGAACTCCAGTAATGGAATAATTTGTAGCAATTCAAAATTTCACCTAATAATTTTTTTTCTTTCTTTTTCTGGTTTCCCACAAGTGGCGAAGATTTCAACTTCCTTGGTTGACCACTAAATATCTTCAAGGTTTCTGCTAATCTCAAATCAAATCAATATGTGTTCTTGATTCATCATTTTTACTTTAGAGCCTAAAATACATGGTAATTAATTGTATAATTTCTAAGGGATAAGGTAAACAGATGTCATTGATGTTTGGTTACATGTCTAATTTGGCACCTAAACTTTTTTTGGCTCCAAGGCCGTCCTTAACATTTGTTATGTGCCTCAAATATGCTCATATTGTCAACGAAGTGAACAAATGAGCAAACAGGCATCTAATGCCGCTGATGTATCACCCTATCGTAAACAAATTATGCTGTGTTGAGTCGGGTTACCTGAATTTGGATGACAACTCCTAACGACCTCCTTGTTGAAAGTAAAGTGCAAGAGGAAACCGTGAAGGAAGCAATGAAGAATCATTTGATAGCGTGATTTCAAATGGTGATGTGGCTCGACTCTACGAAGAATAAAGAAAACAATAAAGAAAGTGACAAGTGCGAATATTTAATGTCCAATCAGTGTTCAAAACAATAACATAAGATTACATTTATAGCTGAAACCAAAATCCTAATGGATAATCCCAATGGTTATAGGTAAATTTTCATTTACTCATAATTTATAGCATATTTATGAGAAAGCGAAGAGATGGTGTTTTACAATTTTTCTTTTCCTTTCCATTTACAAGCAAATTATATCTTCTCGTTCTATAGGTGTTGTCGGTCAAACCCAAATGCTTAATTATATAGAAAAGCCCAAGTCGTTTAGAGATATAAACGTTTAAGATCCCACGAAGCTCGATCAAGCTCCAGGCTTAGCCATGTCATCAAGGGGAGAGTAGAGGAGCATCATCTACACAGCGGAAAGAGATGGTCCACCCTCACCTCATCCTTGACCGCATCTCATGGGAGCTCCTCAACCACCTCGTCCGTTGAGGATAAGTCGTGATCTCCACCGAAATGCTTGCTAAGTTGCTGAAGAATAGCCCAATCTGTTAGGGGACCCCTATAAATTACACACCCCACCAACACTTGAGGGGGACTGACCTAACCTGAGCACGACTCTCCCACTTCTCTCTTAAAGCTTATAAATTCTACTCCCTGCTCTTTTGAGTTAATAAAAAGCTCCCAGGCGACTAAAGTCATTCGAGGGTGGATGTAGGTCATATCGATCGAACCACTATAAATTTTGTTTCTTCCTATTCCCTTTTTATTTTTAACGGTTATTGATTACGATGTAGCGGTGGTGTGAAACCATTTTTGTGCATCATCGGGTGTAACCATAGTTTCCATTCTTCTTATTCTTGGAATCATCATAATGTCTACCGTGTATATGACGAAGAAATTGGAAAGAAACTATAAAATGAAAGTGATAGGAAGATTACATGGCTCTCAAGCTACAAGATACTCTTATCTTTGATATTAAGAAGATCTGTCGGTTCAGGAATAAATTGGGTGAAGGAAGTTACGGAGCGTGTATAAGGGAAGCTTTGAAAGAGATTTATATTCACGATCAAGATCTAAACAACTCCGAAGAAATGGGAGGATTTATTAATGAAGTGGGAACAATGGGTAGAATCCACCATGTCAATGTTGTTCACTTGGTTGGCTTTTGTGCTGATGGATTTAGGCGAGCTCTTATTTACGAGTTCTTACCAAATGAGTCCTTGGAAAAGTTTATATTTTCCAAGAGAAAATACCCTTCGCCATTCACTTGGAAAAGCTTCAGATATTGCCTAGGTATTGCAGAGGAATTGAATAACTTCACCAAGGTTGTGATCAAAAGAATCCTCCATTTTTGATATCAAGCCTCATAATGTTTTGCGATCCATGACTTGATCAAAAATATCTGATTTTGGTCTCGCCATATTATGTTCTAGGGAACAAAGTGCGGTTTCTATGACTGTTGCTAGGGGGACCATGGGCTATATTGCTCCTGAGATGTTATCTAGGAATATCGGGAATGTGTCTTACAAGTCGGATGTTTTTAGCTACGGAATGCTATTACTTGAAATGGCAGGTGGAAGGAAGAATATTGATGTCACTGTGGACAACACAAGCAAAGTTTACTTCCCAGAATGGATTTATAATCATCTAGGTCACAATGAAGAGCTGCACATTCAAATTGATGAAGAAGGAGACACTCAAATAGCAAAAAAATTGACCATGGTTGGACTTTGTATCAGTGGTTCCAGTAGATAGATCCTTCTATGACTCGTTATTCGGATGTTGGAAGGAGAACTTGATTTTACCTCTAAATCCTTTCATATCTGTGGTCCAACAAAAAAAAAATGTAAATGCACCTAAAAGAAACCTTCAACAAGAGTTAGCAGTCATCTCATATATTGAATCAATGATGTTGTCCTTCATTTTCAAAATTTGGAAGTGTTTACTTCTTATAATATGATGTAGCAATCCTTCATCAATGTAGGTTTAGAAAATTATTGATATCATATACCAATATTTTTATTGCAAGATTCATTTTGAGGTTCAACTTACAATATGTTTCAAAAGTTCTCTGTCACATAACTTATCCCTCTTCCATAATGTTGATTGTAGTATAAACAAAAATCTGGTTTCAAAAGTCTCGACCTAATTCAGTTCTGCTCACCAAAACTTTGTGAATCACCTTTAACCAACAAAAGGAAGCTTTATTTAACCAAATTTTAGCAAGAGGCATAGCAGGCTTTACATGGAACAAGGAATAGTAATACAATCTAGGTTCGGAATAAATAAAATAAAATTGTTTTCTTCTTAACAATATTTTACATTATATTTATAGATTTAATATCATGTCATAATTTATTAGAAAAGATTCAAATTTTCAAAAGCGTAAAGTATAAAGGTGCCTGGGAAACAAGGGAAAAACTCTGGAGATGAGCATTGTTGCTTCTGAATTGAGGCTCTTAATTATTTACATAAGGTTATATAAGCCTTAATTAATTAAGGTTTTTAATATATATGTGAATAATGGTTTGAGAGAAAATGTTACCAAAGCATAATGTGAGAAGATGAAAGGAAAAGATACAAAAAAATAATATAGTATTTATTTCATTTCTTTTCTCTTTTACATGTAGTTTAAAAACTTTGAAAATTGTATCATTATCATCATCATATGATCTACTTTATACTCCACTTCATGATACATTAAACAAAGTGAACTTAGATTTATCTTACTTCATTTGCTTTTTTAGTTCTGGAATTTTTTTATTTGAATAAAAATATATAACTAATTTATTAAATTTAAACCTATTTTTTATTTTCCTTCTATTTTTCTTCTTTATTTTTTTTCCTTAGTACTTTCCAGGATTCCAAAACGAACACTTAACAAGTACTTGTTCTCCTTAAATCGATGAATACCGACGGAGTGTCGGTCGATCCAACAAAGGGAATTGTTTTTGGATGGAGTGAAGAAATTTCGGAATTATTGAATCGCTGACCTTTGTCAGGGGTCCGTTGACAGATTAACCCGCGGAGAATTTGTGGATGTCGGGTAACCCAACACCACTCCATATATCATCGAAGCCACCAAGAGTTATTACATCACTCTTAATACAAAACATTATATTAAAACTAACATGTTCTAATATACTATACAAAACATGAATCAAGGCCATAATCTAGACCGCTTCATAATCTTGGCCTCTAAAGGCCTCCATCTGCACATATCTGTACGAAGAAGTCCCACGACGGGGTGAGCTAACGCCCGGTGAGGATAAGTCCTACAGAGATATTCCCACCTAAATGCACATGAATGGTCAAGCTGACCAAGCACACACCAACCTAGGACATACAATCCTACCACGGAATCCTACTTGTCATGAATGAGATCGTGAGCTCATCATGCCCATATATCAGTCCTCTTGACTCCTCTCACATGTGAGAACCCATGTGATAAAACCTTTATTTTTTTCCGGATCACATCCAATGATAATTTTCATTTCTTTTTCAAATCCAAAGGCTTTTTGGATGATCTCTTATAAAATCATTTATTTCATAAAACAAAAGCTTTTTGTTTTATAAACCCATACCCACTGGTTTTATACTCCAGTGCCACTTGATGTAATCAAGTGTCGTATCATATCATTTATTAAGTGCGGATTTTGAAAATTCTACCATGCTCCAGAAACTTATCTCTGCCGACCAACATTTTCTCGGGTCTTTCACCTACGGGGATCATGTTTAACCGCAAAGTTCCAGGTTTTTCACTTGAGGGGGTGCAATCCCTACCTAAATTGCCTAACACACGGGTATTAATTTCATGTTATGCAACTGTGAGACTCAACGGACTTTGTCCCATTTACCGGTCTCACCATCAACACCAAACACAGTGTTGATTGTCAACCATGCGTGGATTTCCATTGGACTTCGTCCAAAGTACGATTCCACAACCCATTCACTAAGGATGGTGAATGACGACGACTATGCACTCACACCCATACGGGGAGGACACCCTATACAAGTACACTAGCGTGGCCACCATGGACCTCATGTCCCAATGCACACAAAGTCCCATACATTCATTAAACGTTAATATACATGCGATCATCCCTTGACATTTATCACATTCATGTCAACACATCAAACAAGCATACATCAGCATCATTCCAGGCTACTACTTGAGCAGTAATGTCATACTCAAATCCTAGAGCTACATCATGGAGCATAATGCGATAAGCTAGCCTTCAACATATGTCATGCAATAGCCATGTCTACCACGAAAACACATCACAAAGCCCAATATGTTAGAGCACACATATTGACATCCAAACTTATGACACCTCTTGGCAAAAATGTCATTTCAATCTATTACCTGAAACGCATGTTAACATTTCATCAAGTCACTACCTGGAAGTAATGACCACCTCATTTCTAGGCTAATTCATGGCATATCATGCACCTAAGAAAGCCTACAACCTACCATTCAATGGCCACTTCAGCACACAACTCCTCACATCCACACAACCAACAATTAGCATACTTGTTGTAACAATCAATTTTTTCAACAAGGATGTGAGCACCAATTGCCATTGAAAATCATATGTTCAGATTCTAGACTCCAAGAGCTTTCCATAGAGTCGAAAGACACTACAGACTCGAATGAGAAAGTTATGGTCATCTGAAGTTGGAGGCCTCGTATGAACAGTAACTGACGCATGGAACCAGCAGGGGCCAACTGTTTTTCGTCATTTTCGGACCAAATATGAATTCAAATTTTATCAAGCTATATATGGATGGATTCTAGACTCAAAGGGCTTTCCATAAAGTCCAAGAACACCCAAAACGGAGCTCGAACGAGAAAGTTATGGTCGTCCGAAGTTGAAGGCCTTGCACAAACAGTGCAGTTGGGCAGCTGCGTGAAACCCACGAAATTGCGTTCCCAGGGCTCCTTTAAAGCTCCCGTACATGCTATTTTTCCTACCCAAACTCATCCCAGAAACAACCCTTTCACCCGACAACAAACCCGCCCTAATTGAGTCCACAATTTAGCCATAAACATAGCCTTTGACCAAATCCCAAACTTAGCCAAAATCGGCTTCAAAGCTACCCAAAAAAACTGGAACATCATGGCTCAAAGCCAAAAAAATCCCAGTTTTGTGTCCGGGACACAGCAGACAGCCCCTAGGGCTCAGCCAAGACCAAAACAGCATTTTAGATGAAACCTCAAGGCTGAATACAGGAAGGTCCCTTACCTCTTGGAGCGAAGACAAAACTTTTTGGAGTCCTGAAGACCTGAGACCCACGGCCTTCCCGAACTTCCGCTCGAATCTTTGACGAAAATTCTTGATTTCAGTGTCCACGCATTGCCCTCGACGAGTACTTCAACTTTAAGTCTTGGCCCGATGGAAACCAAGCCGCGTCTGTGGCAATCTTGAATGAGTGAAGCCTCTCACTAGCTTTCTTCTCCAAACCCAAAATCTTGGGTGCGAGCTTCAGTATTGTGTCGGTACCCACGCGTAGCCCTCGTTGAGCTGATAAACTTTAAATCTTGGCTCGATGAATTCCGACCACCCAATCTCCGTAGATTGTAGAGAGAATGAGGAGTTTCTTTCCTTTCTCTCTCCAACTCAAGCCACCGGTTCCAGCCCCAAAAATGGGCTTTTCTCCCTTTTGTTCTAACTTAAATTAAGTTAAGTGTGTGGCCCTCATGGCGCCACATGTCACGTGATCCTCATTCAAAGTCAGAACACGAAACAATTTATTTTCGGTTCCGATTCAAGTTCAATTTATTTTAAATGAACTCAACTTTAGTTATTTCCTAATTCCCAATATTCTCGTAAAATTCTTGTCCCTAGGAGTCACTAGACGCCAGTTACCTCGAAATTCGTGAAAAATCCGACTGTCTCGGAATTCAACGAAAATTTTCTGGATAACTAAATTTCGTGAGAATTTTCCATTTCGTCATTCGAGATCTAGAGAATTTTCCAAACTTCCCTGAAGCATTATAACAATGTATTATTTTATTTTATTTTTTATTTTTTTTACTTTTAGAAAATTTTAATTTTTCCGGGGTTTTATAGAATCCTTGTTGAAAAGTCTCATATAAGTCAAATGAACTTTAATGAATCCTGTGGAAAGTCTCAATCCAACACAATGCAATCAAAGAATGAACGCCATGGAAAATTATCCAATTTAATTTTATGGATTTAGGAAAAGCAAGGTTGTTTCTTATATCTTTCTGAAATTTTTGGCTTGTTGAAAAGTCGAAGACAATGATGGCAATGCACAAGAGGAAACCATGAAGAAAGTTGTGAGAATGATATTCGGAAATAATTCAATAACATTAAATTTTAAAGTAACGTACTGTCAATTAAGTATTAACAAATAAGAAGAAGTTCAGCATCTTTACTACCTCATAGGCATTATTATCTAGTTCTTCCACAAGACTCCAAAGTGGAATCAGTAAAAGCATGCAATTAAACAAGTATTTGAGCTTAAATTTTCCGATTATAGGAAGCAAATTAAAGCTCATACCTTTAATCTAAAATTCTATGAGATTCATCAAATAAAAATCAATGGAAATTCATTGTTTGCTTCCTCAGCTTAGGTTCATGCATAAAGTCTGGAAGTCAATCCTAACTGCCGTGGAAAATGATCCCATTTAATTAATTGATGGAAATTTCTCAGCTGAGCGTGCCTCATATGGAAATTGTTATACTGAATAGCAACGAGGAATCATTTGATAGCATTGGATTTTAAAGTCATGAATAATTCTTTTTTTTTTTTTTTGGAAAAGAGGTAGTTTTATTGTCTCAAACTACAATACATCTGATCTAAACACATGATCAAATTTGTTAAAAACTTTGGAAAATGACACAACATTCAGGTTAATAACATAGTGAATTGACTTAAAACTCACATATTTAATAATCATATAATGACTAGAATACATATGACTCCAATTTTGTAACATATTGATGATAATAATTTGATTTATTTTTATATCTGATCGAATATGCTTTAGCGTCTGAATCACCCATATACTAGATAACTTCGCCATAAGATGATAAAAAACCAAACCGTCGTACTAAGACGACACAATCACACGCCGTAATAAATGAGCTACAAAATAAAATAAAACAAATTAAAAACTCAGATATATGCAGAAGAACCACTTTATTAAGAAAGAAAATGATAGAAAAAAATATGTAAATGAATGATTTCAAGTCAAATGACCAAACAAATAACCCCTTTTTACTAACGAAAAAGGGGCTAGAAGAGTTAACCGATGAAAGAAAAGGAGAGACTGCTATTGCCTCATATTAAAGTCATGGGATAATTTATTTGCTCTTTTAGCATATCTTAAAAGGGCAAGAAGTTCAAGTGCAGTACTTATCCCAAACTCTAAAGATGTGTAGTTCCTTGAAACTGGTCCTCTCCTCTTTCCTTCTTCCTGTTTGTAGGCATCTTCACGGAGGTCGATGAGTAAGGTATCAAGGTGCAGCCGACGTCCAGCTTGTTCCATTTCGTTTGGCTCAGGAGACCACCAGCCAGCCCACTGTCTATTCCCCGGGTTTGAGCTATAATATTGCACAGAGAAGAATCACACCATGTTTCATCACTCAAACTCAGTGATGAAAGGATCTCAAAGAAAGCTTAAAGAAGGAACTATACAAGACTCAAGTTCTAGGATATGGAGAAAGTTAAACTGTACCACAAAAGAATATGACATATTGACTCTTCTAATAAAGTAGTTGAATAAATATTATCAGCACAAGTTATTAATGATTTTACATCTTTTGCAGGAGCATCAAAAAAGCCATTGGTTGCATTTATTTGCTCATACTTTATTTGTTATGAGAAAATAGAAAGGATAATGATTCATAATTTGCATATTTCCCCATTTATTTACAAGAAAAATACATTTTTCTTTTTATGTAGGTATAACCCTGGCTCCATTCTTCTTATTTTTTGAGCTGTTGTATGTTATCATGTATATATTGTTTGAAGAAATTAGAAAGAAACCATCAAGTAAAAATTGAAACTTCTTGAAAGATTACATAGCTCTCAAGCCTAGAAGATACTCTTATGCTGATATTAAGATCACAAATCAATTCCAAGATAAATTGGATGAAAGAGGTTATGGAACAACGTATAAGGAGAAGCTTTCCGAAGAAGTTCATGTTGCAGTCAAGATCCTAAACAACTCCAAAGGAAATGGGGAGGAGTTTATCAATGAAGTAGGAACAATGGGTAGAATCACCATGTCAACGTTGTTCGCTTGGTTGGCTTTTGTGCTAGTGGATTTAGGCGAGCTCTTATTTATGAGTTCTTACCAAATGAGTCCTTGGAGAAGTTTATATTTTCAAGAACAATAAAAAACCATTCACTTGATTGGAAAAAGCTTCAAGATATTGCTCTAGGTATTGCCAAGGGTATCGAATATCTTCACCAAGGTTGTAATCAAAGAATCCGCATAATATTTTACTTGATTACAACTTTAATCCAAAAATATCTGATTTTGGTCTCACCCAATTATGTTCTAGGGAACAAAGTGCAGTTTCTATGACTATTGCTAGGGGGTCCATGAGCTATATTGCTCTTGAGATGTTATCTAGGAATATTGGGAATGTGTCTTACAAATCAGATGTTTTTAGCTATAGAATGCTATTACTTGAAATGGTAGGAGGAAGGAAGAATATTGATGTTACTATGGACAGCACAAGCCAAGTTTACTTCCCATAATGGATTTATAATCATCTAGATCAAGATGAAGAGCTGCACATTCGATTTGATAAAGGAGATACTCAAATAGTAAACAAATTGACAATAGTTGGACTTTGGTGTATCCAATGGTTACCAGCAGATCGTCCTTCTATAAAGCTCGTTGTTCAGATGTTGGAAGGAGAACATGATTTACCCACACCTCCAAATCCTTTCATATGCACTGGTCCAACAAAAACAAATGTAAATGCACCTAAAAGATACCTTCAACAAGAGTTAGCAGTCATCTCAGAAATTGAATGAAAGATGTAGTCCATCTTTTCAAAATTTTGAAGTGTTTACTTCATATAATACGACGTAGCAATCCTTACAATATGTTATAAAATTGTTGTCATCATATATCAATATTTTTATTGCAAGATTCATTTTGAGGTTCAACTTACAATATGTTTCAAAAGTTCTCTCACATAATTTATCTCTTTTCCATAATATTGATTATAGTATAAATCGAAAATCTGCTTCAAAAGTCTCGACCTAATTCAGTTCAGCTCACCAAACTTCCAGCTAGATCTTGATATTGATAGGAAGATAATCCACATGCAAAGCACAATTAGAACAACATAAAAGATCAAAATTTATTCATATCGTGACTTGCTTTTAAATGACCTCTTGAACTTTTTCTTTCTAGCACCATGAATGCTTCTTTTCTGCTTTCTCTCGCTCATATCACTCTAGAACAGCTTATGCATCTCTTCTGTCCTTCATTGATTTTTTTGGGAAGGCTATTATGATTTTTTATTAGCCTTTCTCACAATCTTGTGCCTTCTTTACAGCCTTTGCTGCTTTTGCCCGTTTATAACCTATGTCTACAAGTGAGATTCTAGCCTTATCTTTTTTATTTCCCCTGCTCCCCTACAATGAATGTATAAAGTATTGAATACTATGAATCACAAGAAAACCGATATTACAAAAACCTAGAGCTAGAAAATAAAATGAGAAATCACTTGAAACCAATGACTATAGGAATGAATCAATAGACAAAGTCAGAGAAAGGCGGTGGGGGGACAAAAGTATTTGCCAATCCACGTATGAACAAGATGCCAGATCTAAAATCTAAGGTAGAAGACCCTGACTTGCAAATCTAATTACATGCATCCTGAAACTCTATAGATAAAAAAGGTAGACTACAATTTGAATATCACAGCAATCATAAACATCTACCTAGTAGTCATCTAAATTGCATAAATATCAATAATTTTTTTTATCAGTAAAAATTACACAGATATCGATAATCAATATGCCACAACAGAAGCATCATATACTAAGGTCAGGTAGATACTCCACCATAGCTAAAAATTAGCTCTATAAGTCCATGAAGGTCCAATCGAGAGCACTCAATATGCCACAATAAGCTACATTCATATAAGATGATGTAAAACCCTGAAGAATTAAAAGGAATACTTTTTGTAAATGGTCATTTTGATTTTCATCCTCCAATATCTCTCAAGCTGCTTCAAGTTTTCAGCGCTTCTTCGGTGGCCGATTACTCATTCCCCCATTAAATTAAAATACTTCAATTAATCCACTTTCTTCTTTTTCCTCCCAATAATTTTATTATTCATATAAACATACTAATATTATAACCAAATAAATAAATAAACAAATCATTTTCACCAAAGATAACTTTTGTCGGCAACGGCAAGGGAGCTGGCTTTTGTTCAAATCCACATCATATATGAATTACAACAGCCGGGAAATGTTTAATTGGTTGCCCAATTCATTACCTTTTTGTAGGACATGGCCATGTAAGCATGAATTTTAAAAAAAAAAGGAAAAAAAGAAAGCCCACCCATCATTGCGAATTTACACTAATTTCATAAAAAAAGTATATGTCAATCCAATCTATATAGAAGAATTTAAGTAGTGACTATGAGATTTTCGAGGAGTTTAAGAAAAAAAATTGATATGACACATAGTTTTAGTACATTTAATTAATGCATTTAGTGAGATAGAATAAGATATCGAGGTAAAAAAAAAAACCATTAGGGTAGTTTAGTTGGTCTCGTTTTTGAGTTTGCTCTCAAATGACCCAGCAGTCAAACAAGATATAAGGGTAATAAGTTTTTTTTATAATCGTGGGTGTCTGGGTTAGCTTGCCTCATTACGTGCATAAACCATCAGCTCACACTGGAATATCAATTTACACAGGGTTGAAGCCTTTCGTTGAAGCAATTAGAGTTCTTATGCAGGTAAGGAATCGAGAAGAGATGCACCGTTGCAGCTACTATGATCAGATTCCTACAAAGCATGGCAAATCAAGCTCCTTGACACTGCAGACAAGTAAACATGGGGAATTGAGGAAATAGAAAAAGGACAAGTACATAATTCTAAACTAGATGGAATTTTCTCACCACGTTTAAGGACTTTTTATCATGTCTTCTCACATGACACTGCACCCTTGATCCTTTTGACTGTGCACTTGATAAGGCTGTTAACGGTTGCCACTGATCCAAGAGAGAGTTTTGCACTTGGTGCTGAATCGACTAAGATCTGAAAAGCAACAGTGAGTAGAGAACCACCAGACCCAACATTAAGAATTCCTCCTCCTTGATGGACTGCTCCATTAGGAAGTACTGCAAAACCAGATGGCTTAAATTCATGAAATTAGAATCACAAATTTAGTGATAAACTTTGATATTTCTATACTAAATTTTCTTTTGTTGAATAGAGTCTATCAAATTATTGCTTATTGTGACAAAAAAAGACAAGCATCATTTGAATAGGAAAGAAAAAAAAAGGGAGAAATTTTTGGTCTTTATTAAAACGAATCAATCAATTATGATATTTTGAAATGAATGTACTTATTTCAAGCAATGAAATGATACATGATGCTTTTTATTTATATGGGGAAAGCAAATAACACAAAAGTAGGAAGAACTAATCATTTTTGGTATTGAAAGGACTAATCAATGTTATGCTAAATCAATCTCATTGTCACAAAATATGATTATGAATTTAATATATTATAAAATTAAAAACAACTAATAATAGATAGATAGATGAGATAGATGGGATAAAATTATGGCAAATTATGAATTCACACAGCTGTAAATTTCCCTGGATCCCAGCTATTAGCTACGTGTGCCATCTCTGAATCCAGCTCCTCCATTTGAAAGGATATCCCACTGTCAAAATTATATGAAACAAGATAAATATTATGGAAGAAGGTGGTTTCTTTCATAGTCATACTGTGAACATTCCTTGAGAATCTTAATCTTGGTATGTGAGGCATGTTTGCCTAAAGAATTAAGAAAGGTTATCTAAGCCACCTAGAAAATAAGCGATGCAATAGATCTTAGTGAGCAAATTAGAAGATGTTCGTACGTCTTTTGTTCACCATGGCCAAATGAGAGGAAACTTTTCTGCCAATTAAAACTGTCTGTCCTTGGTGTATGTAATTAGAAGAGAATGGAAGTGCTTAATTAAGCTTGTGAAACTCATGTACCTCACTTCAAGAGTTCTCATCGCAAAGAAAATAAAAAACTCATTTGGGTGGAACAGAACTTAAGGATATCCATTAAAAAGATAAAAAGCTACATGAGATGAATAATAGAGTAGAAGGATATTCCTCTCCACTTTGATGCATTAGATGAAAAATATACACCCTACTCGTTACAGAAATTTTTTTTTTTTTTATCAGTAAAAAGCAAATATTATAAAGATAGCAAAAGATTCCAAATGTACACGAGTCGTGAACAAAAGGGAGCCACAACAAAAACAAACAGAAAACAAACCCAAAAACCCTACCTACTCCCCAACTATGTGAGGAAATCTAGAACATAATGTGTATTATCAACACTATACAGATTAGCCCAAGTCCACAAATTGGAAACAAAGTTAGCTTTAATCCTGGGCGCAGGAGACCTTGTCTCTCACTAACCTATTTCTGGGGCACTGTAGATTCCAAAACAAGCAATAAAGGGGTCGTTTAACCAAATTTTT
This sequence comes from Tetrastigma voinierianum, assembly GCA_016808115.1. Taxonomy (NCBI): domain Eukaryota; kingdom Viridiplantae; phylum Streptophyta; class Magnoliopsida; order Vitales; family Vitaceae; genus Tetrastigma; species Tetrastigma voinierianum. The sequence goes on from JAEQBH010006471.1 coordinate 215,137, forward strand.
CATACTTTTACCCACAAATGCTCCTTGGTTGTTTAAAAAGGGTGCGAAGGACCAATTGCGAGAAAACCCCACTAATCCCGACAAATGACCAAAAAAGATCCCACAACATTTTGGGCCATGGTAATGAATCAATAAGGGTCTATGGTCTCCTTCCTTCGCACATAAAATATCTATTTGCAAAAGTCATTCCGTAAAATATACAATAATAAATTGCAGGAAAGAAAATATACCTAACTACTACTTCCGCTTAATTACATGAAAGCAATGCATTTAAATGTAATCTCAATATAGAAAGGTATAACAAAGATTGAGTTGTTTAATCCAAATATTGAAAAGTATGTCATTGAAACACCGACTAGAGTTTTCTGACATAGCCAGAGAGTCATCCAAATTTAAGGTTACGTGACAACCTTCCGAGTCTGCCCATCTCCATGTGTCTAGGTTGCTCTTTCACTTCCAGCCGGATCACAAAGCCTGGCAGACATTGAAATTGGATGGGCCATAATCTACTAAAGCAATGATTATAGAAGAGTAATGACCAAATGAAAATATTTCATATCATTACCCGCTAACAACATCAAGTGCAAAGCTTAACATTAACGGATTTTATTTCTACCTCCCTAATATTCAAAACAGAGGAAAGACGCACTCAGAGGAAACTGCAGGAGTGATTGAAACTCGCAAAGAATTCAAAAGATCATTGTTAGGAAAACACAAAAGAACCATCAATAACAAAAAAAAATTCTTGCCGAAATTCCAAAAGACCTAATTTTCCTAGCAACCAAACAGGACGAAATTTTCCAAAAAGCAAAAAAAAAAAAAAGGGAGGAAAAAGACAAAGAAGAGTGAGATGACTGACGTCCATAGTTAGAAAAGGAAGGAGCTTAGGTGATGTTCAAACCACCCCAACCGCGCACTACTTCAAGGCCTCACACAAAGGGGGCCCACGCAAACTTTCAAGACCGCCTTCAACCCTCATACCTGATGGTGTTATCTGGCCCTCATACCTGATCCAATGAGGGATGTGGAGGATTTTGGCCTCATCTTCTTCGCGTTTCTTCCGCCTCATACGATCTCATATTTGATGTGATCGTAGAATAATCCCAAGAGAGAAGTAGAATCTGAGAGAGGGAGGGGGAGAGAGAGGTACCATTTGTAATCGAGAGATCTACAAGTAAATACCTCCGATTGGTCCCCTAGTAATGAAAACCTCTAGAAATGAAAAACCCTGTTAGATCTTAAAAAAAAGCATTTGCAAATGAATATCAATAATTTAATTTAATTATTTAAAATAATAAAAATTATAATTAATCATCACTTTAACACAAATAATGTATTAGATTTAACATATTTATTAATTATTATTTAATTAATAAAATTTATAATTAATAATCCATATTTAATATAAATAACTTATTAAATAATTAATTAATTAATATAATAAATTAAATATACCAATTAAATCAATTTACATTAAATAAATCAAACATAAATATGATTTATTTATTAAATATATTAGACAAAAAAACACAAATATAATCTAAACATAATTATAATTAACTCAAATGCATAAAAATCGTATTTATGTGAGTCAGCTAAGAACGACAAGACGTGCGGCTTCTTCACTGCCTCATGTACACTCTCTAATTTCTAAAGTACAACTTTGGCGGCTATTTCTTCAAAAATGTGTAAAAAAAACTTCCACAATAATTAAAAACAGTCTAAATTTTCTGAGTTGTCCAAGGCTGACCTCGTACTATATTATAATAAATGATATGAGAATCATAATTGTAAATAAGTTTAGATTGTGTTTCTTTCCTGAAAAGTAATGAGGAAAGGGAAAAAAATTATAATAAATGATATGAGAATCACAATTGTATATAAGTTTAGATTGTGTTTCTTTCCTGAAAAGTAATGAGGAAAGGGAAAAAAAAAAATTACGGAACGTGATTTTGTTTTGTTTGATTTTTGAATGAAATTTCTAAAAAGGAAATCAAATATATATAAAATTTCTTAAAAACTTATATATTCTTAATTTTTTTAATCTTTATATCAATGATTAAAATAAATAAAATGGCTTTTAAGTAGCAAATAAAAATAAAATATCAAATTTAATTCTATTTTTTATATTCTTTCACTTTTCCTTAACTTTTTTTTTTTCTTGGCATTTTCCAAACATTTTTCATAACATTTTCCAAGAACCTTAGTGAATCCTTGTTGAAAAGTCTCTGATGATGCTTTTTCAATCTGACCGGGCTGAGCATGTCAGTCAGCTGGGCCGAACCGTGGCCGCCGTGGGACCGGTCCTCGACGGCCTGGATCGTCTGGCCGAGATAGACTGTCGTCGGGCTAGTCTCGCAGTTCGTATGTGGCTCTTCTTCTCTCAAAAAAGAACAAGAAAGAAGAAGAGCCAGGCTTCACCCGTGGTCGTCCGATGCCTAAGCCGCTGAGAAAAGATAGACTGTCAGAGGGCTTAATGTGTTGCGCACCTTCACCGGCTGTGGCAACCTTGTATTTATAGTAGATGTTTTACCAACTGGATGGTGATTGGTGGGATTCTTCCCATTTGATGAGATATTTTTCTACCTTTATTAATACTTCCGATTCGATTAAGGGATATAAAGAGCATTTATTTGGAATTATCTCTTTCCTTATCAGGATCCCATTGATCTACAGGACGAGCCGTTATATCGTGGAATTATCTTACTTTCCTATTGCAGATTTAGCTATTTGCAGATAAGATGTTATTAGGATTATCCTATTTTCCTTATCTAAGGAATTTAGTTTGATTTCACGGATGTGGGCTTTCCTGCAATTATCCACGCTAACCTTTCAGGTGATGGACTGGCCACGCTTTGGCTAAAGATCGGGGACCCGGGGTGTTTTATCGAACCCTAGCTTTTTCTCAAGGCTCACTGAGCTAATGCGGAGTCTTATTTTTCAAACTTATCAGCTTGCCCCCCAACCCTCGATACAAAGATACGTGGGCAAGACAATCGCTCAGATCGCATCACCGGCTTCAGCTTCGTGGCCGGGTTAGCGTGGCTCGTCGTTGTCATACCAGGATAATGATGACTCTTCTGCTGCACTCATTTCTCCCACTTCTTTAGTTTCCTTCCGCTTTCACTCCTCCGTCTCAGGTGCCCCGATCTCGAAACCTTTTTCTTTGCTTTTAGCAGTTCTAATTTCCCTCTCCCTTGGTTTTTCGTCCGAACCTTGTGCGTAGTCTTTTTCGCGCCTTTTCGAGATGTTTTTTCCGTTTTAACTCGACCGTCAAGGCCTTTATCTCTTTGGTCTTTCGACCGCGATACGACGAGAGCTAGGGTTAGGTCAGCTGTTTTGTTTTCATTACTTACTTTCATCACGGGTCCGGTCTTCTCGACGATCGAGGTGACTCTTCTGGGCCGTTGCGTTCTAGGGATCATGGCGGTTCTCCGACCGCCTGGCTCAGGCTGAACTTCGAGATGCCCGCGGCGCCCCTTTCTGCCTGGACAAGGAGAGAGTAGACTGATTAACATCCTCAGGGTCAAAATACCTAAAATTTTCCGTTCAAAGATGCTTTTAATCAAGGCCCAAAGAAGGTCTCCCTCGTATGGGGCCACTCACAAAGCACGACCTCCCTTGACGTTCGAGTTCGTCCCCGACGCTTCAATTCTATGTGGTTTCCGCACCTAATATGGTATGCTTTTCATGGCCTTCGATAATGGTCTTCGCTCTCCGCATCCTTTCATGCGTGGGTTTTGCAAGATTTCAACAATCCATCCTTTTCTCAACTCTCTACCAATGATCGGGTATTTGGGCTCGGGCTCATTGGTTTTCTTAGATGTGGGGCTCGATGTTCCAAGTAGCTTGCCTTTATCTTTTCGCTGATGAAACTCACAGGGCTTCCTCTATTTTTCCAAAGGTTTCAGCTCCTTCCAGGATTTATGATCTTCCCTCTTCCCATTGTGTTTGTTGACGCTTACTTCTGTTAACGCAATTTGGGAATATGACCTTTCGACAAGGATCGACACTGGCGTTTTGGCCATTGACCACCCCAGAATCTAAGTGAGTGTTCGCTTTGTTTTCGTATAACTGGGAGTGAGGTCATTGGTGTAGGTTTTAATTTCAGATCGTTTACATGCCTTCAGCGCCGACCGATCTGCACTTTGAAGATAACGCCATAACGCCTGAGTTTGTTGGCCCTCCATTCCACACCTGAGTCGATCAAGCCTGACATTCCCGGTCCGAGCTCGAGAGGTCACCGCCACCGCTTTCGAGGCTCGCCCCTTCCACCATGAAACTTCATCGCCTCACGCAACCCACCAGAGAGCTTATGGCTCACGGAGACGCCGTCTGGCTCTGAGCGTGAAGGTAAAACCTAACTCCGCTGAGAAAGACGGCTTACAATAAGGTTCCGAAATCGGGGCGCTTTCCTTTTCTCCTCGTCACCCATGTCCGAAAGCCGACAGGGGCACTGCCGCTTCCAACAGGTTCCGAAGTCTTATTCGCAGCCCCGCTCGGGTCTCTGCGAAGGCAAAAGGTCTCTGCAAGGTCATTGAGCAGAATCATTGCCACATGCCCTCATGAATCCGCCTTAAGAGGTTAGGTCACCTTCCAGCTAAGAATTGAAGAGAAGGACTCCGGAATCGGGCTGAGATGGCGACTTGCTTCTCAATGCCAAACTCGCCCATTCTATGATTCGACTTTAAGAGGTCGAGCGCAAGCACCAGCCGACGGAGGGCTTTGGTTTTATCCTCCAGGGGTCGCCTACAAGCCCCGCATTTCGCTGTCCATTTCTCACTCGAAATGAAGTCGATCTTGGTGTCGATGTCGATTTTACGCTGTTATAGCGGTGGCTAATTATTTGAAGAGCTCGGGCCAAAAAGGCCAAACTGTATTTAAGGCCATGCCAAAGCTACCCTGCCTTCATACAAGGCGTGGCTTCCTTACATCCAGCAGACTGAGTCATGGATCGGTGCACAGATGACTCAAGGAGGCAGTAGTTTAAATCGATTTGAAGCATACCATCGTCAGAATAATTCCCAAATTATACCCTAACAGCTTTTATAACATGTTCAGGTATAATAAACGTAAAGTTATATTTATTCTAAAATAAAGATAAAACAAAAGTAGAATGTGCATAAGTTAAATTACAAATAATAAAGAAGATTTGAGGCTATTGTAAAATATTATAAATTGATTTGCAAATATTATAAGAGTCGAGGACCAAAGTAAAATAAAAGGATAAGATCAATATGATAAGACCAAAGTGAAATATCTTATTTTCGTTCTGGAGAAAGGGAGAGAAAATAATGATAAGAGAGAAGCAACAACAGTTAAGAAGAAGAAGAAGATCACAGTATGGAACTCGTGAATATTTCGTATGAATACACATGTCTCGGTTGTATGGAACTACTCAAAATGAGATAAATATATTTAGATGGACTCACATTTGGTAGAAAAAGTATGGAACCATGAATGGTGTATGTGTAACCAGTGTATGGATACATGTCTCTTGTCAGATGGAATTTGAGTATACAGATGGAAACCATGAGTATAAGTCTGGGCTGACTATAAAGCTTGGGGAGCACATGGTTAAGAACCCTCTATCTTGTGTACGGTTTGGGTTTGGGAACTCCTAAACTCATTTCGTAGGGTTGGAGTTAAGAAGAGCTTTAAGACTCCTAAATATATGAGAAGGGTCTAGTTGTGTTGAACCCGAAAATTCTCTATTTGCCGCCCAGTACACATGCAGTAGCCGGATCTTAGAAGGGGTTTCTTTCGCCGAATACAGGAATCAAGTAAGTCCTTCTATGAAATTGTAAATACATCAATGAACATGATGTTAGGGCTTTTGACTTCTCATCTGACTTTGTAGACCAAGTTATGGTCTTTACTCTAAATAGTCAAACGGGCGTAGGGGTCACAACAGGGTCGCCAAACAAGATCGGTCAAACAGGGGTCACAGTCCTATGTAGGTCGCCCCGAAGAGGCCGCCAGTTCCAGAGGTCGCCCCGAAGAGGTCGCTGATCCCGTAGGTCGCCAGTCTGCAGCTCAACCCGCCTCAAGAGCCCCTCGTTATGTGAGCTCCACTCGTCATGCAGCTCCACCCGCTCATGAGCCCACTACGCAGCTCACCGCCATGCAGAGCTCCACTCATGCAAAGCCTAAACTCACGGCGTGTAGCCCACTGGCCATGCAGAGGTCACCAAGATCGAGTCGCCATCAAAGGTGTGCCCCAGTCAGCTCACTGGCCAAGACCGGGAGCTCGCTACTTCAAGGCAAACCGCCATCTGTAGTCACGCCAAGATCGATCATGACCTCCAATAACTGAAGGTCATAATCTCTTCTGCTTGAACTCCGATTGGGTGTTCTCGACTTATGGAAAGCTCATTAAGTCAAGAATCCATCCATATTCCCGAGGAGATTATTAGATGTCGCACTGAGGTGTTAGACTGAGCCTGCCACTGGGCACTGGTCATCTGTGTCAAATGGCAAGATCGACTACGCATGACCTCCAACTCGAGGTCATAACTTCTTCGTCAACTCCGATTCGGGTGTTCTTGACTTTATGGAGCCCATTGAGTCAAGAATTCATCAATAGATAGTATGATAAGATTGGAACTCATATGGGTCCTGCAAAAATTATGAAAACAGTAGGTTCTATAGGTAACTATATATTCATAAATAACTCGAAGCATGTGGTAAGCATGGGGCTTATTTATGAATATAATGAGATATGAAAAATGCAAAGATATGAATAAATGATTGTATATATATATCACATATGATTACCGAATAACAATAATTATTCGGGAATAAGAGATATATACTAAACAGAAAATGCACATTGATCATTCGCGCAGAACTCTGGGTAGATAGTTATAATACGGAGATGCCTATCGGGAGAAATAAATATGGCACGTATATTCACCACTTTTCGTAGATGACATGATCCCGCTTGATCGTGGCCCCAAAGGTCACTACTGCAGCCTCCGGCACTCATGGAATGGTCACCGCTCAGCTGATGATTACCTTCGGGGTTTATATTACCGGCACTCATGAATGGTCATCGGCTCATATAGTGATGATACCTTCGTATCATATTAATGCAAGACATATGGATGGTCATCGTTCATACAAAGGATGATACCTTTCCTAGACATATTACCGCACTCATGGATGGTCACCAGAAACATACAAATTGATGATAATTCCTAGTATCATATTGCCGGCATAGTACATTGTCTCACACAATGATAACAAGACCTCTATGCCCTACGGATTTCCCCGTATTCACTTCTAAGGTTTATGCGCATATTGAAACATAAAAGAAATGACAAGTATATGCAAAGGAAATGTAGAGAATATATGACATGATATGAGAAGCATAAAGATCAAGTTATTGATGATAGTATACAAAGCATAAGAACAAGAAGTAAAATATAAGTTTCACATGAAGTATACGGATGATGATAAGAAATGGAACTGGTTATGATAAGTATATATAAGAAATGATAAGAATCTCAGACCATATGTGTGATATGCATTTGTATAGAAGTGGTACCTTAATAGAAGTCATATTCCCACTAAGCGAAAGCTTAGCACTGCAAGTTCAATCCGTAGTAATAAGAAGAGGAAATCAGAGAACTGTGGCAATCCACATCGCACAAAGGCCACACATCCATGGTGTGCTCACCCAAGACCTTTTTGTAGTTCATTTTGTATATGAAATTTCAGAACCAATGTAAATATCAGAATGTTGAACATTTCCATATATGGAGCTTGTAATTATATTTTGTAATCCGCTGCTACATAATGTAATACAAGTTAATTGTTTAACATTATATGAATATGTAAGTGTAAAGGTTATAAGTTTTTTTAAAAAAAGTGACCCTCACCGGCGTCATCTTAGGGTTGTGGCGTCACCCAGTTTAATGGGAGCATTTAGGAATTTGCGGGATGGCGTGAGCGGGAGGGTGTTTCGGTGTGGAAGCCTTGAACATTTGAAGCACGGTGTCCTCAAGAGTTAGGGGATATTGACAAGAGGAAGTGGAAGAGGAAGATCTGCGACACCACTTTCGACTACGCGATCGTGGTAGGGACAAATAATGGCCCATCTCGATTATAGGGAGACGGGGAGGGCATAGTTTCGGGAGGCAGTAGATGCGTCCTATGCCTATAGCACCGACGAGCATATGCTATGTTCGTGGATCAGAAAATACTCCTGAGGTTATAGGCGGTATATTTTTCTTTATATGATATAGAGATGCGTGTGATTGATCTGGATCTACTCATTCATATGTGCATGGAGCATGTATTTGATAAAGTCCGGCAATGGAGAAGTGCGCGTATGACATCGTGTAACTGATCGGTAAGGCACAGCGTTAGTGTGAATAACATATGAAATTGCCCCATTGTTATACAAACAAGAGAGTTTCTCGCTGATTTGATAACATTACCATTGAATTTGACTTGATTCTAGGAATGGATTGGTTGTCTAAGCATCGAGCTATCGTGGATTAATGGACAAAAGGCGGTAGTGTTGAGATGCTCGACCGGACTGAGGTAATGGTACAAGGCATTGGATCCAAGTGTAATGTCTAATGTCATCCTCAAATATACATTAAATTTATGAGAAAGGATGTGAGACATTCTTGGCTTTGATACTTGACTCCAGAGAGAATTGAGTTGATGTAGAAAGATCCTAATAGTAAGGGAATTTCCAAATGTATTCCCTGAAGAGTTCCCAGGTATTCCACATGAGAGAGAAGTGGACTTAGCCATAGAAATTTGTACCGAGGAACGATTACTATGTCAAGGGCACCGTGCAAGGATGGCTCAGCGGAGGCTGAAGGATTAAGAAGAGTTAATTGCAGAAATTTTAGATAAAGGATTTATCCAGACCCAATGTGTCCCCTTAGGGTGCACATTTTATTTGTGAAAAAGAAAGATGGCACTGCGGATGTATCGATTATCGGCGAATTAATAAAGTAGCGGTGAAAACAAGTACCTGTGCAGAAATTGAAGATCTTTTGATCGGTTGAAAGAGGCGGGTGTCTTTTGAAGATAGACTGATGGTTATCAGTTGAGGTAAGGAAGGAGATGTCTTAGAAGGCGCATTTAGAACCGATATGGGCATTATGAGTTTTGGTCATGCCATTTAGGTTGACTATGTACACTTGGCGGCGGTATGGATTTGATGAATGGTTTTCCGACCCTATGTGGATCAATTTGTTATTAGTTTTATTGATGACATCTGGTGTGTAATTACAGGATGCTGCGGGAACATGAACAACATCGAGAATAGTCTTAGAGGCGTTAAGAGAAAGAAAGAAGTTATATGCTAAGCTTTCGTAAAATGTGATTTTAGCTAAGAAAGTTTCATTCCTAGGCATATTGTTAATGCTTGAAATTTTAAGAGTTGATCTGCTAAGATTGGAAGCGGTTGAATTGGAAATCACCTCGAAATATGCAGGGTGAGAAGTTTCTTAGGTTTGCGAGGTTCTGAAGTTGTGTAGAGGCTTTGGTCATGGCTTCTCCGCTCTTGATTACTCGGGAAAGGAATAAAGTTTGAGTGGACGGACAAATGTCGAGAATAGTTTTGAGCAGGTTGAAGGGATCTTGGTTGAGCACAGTATTGTATGACCTACTGGAAAAGAGTATACCTTGTATAGTGATGCTTCATGCATTGGTTTGGATCATGTTAATGCAAGATGGGAAAAGTAGTGGCTTATCGCGTCCAGACGATTGAAGCCACATGAACAAGAATATCACTCGCGACTAGAGTTAGCTGCGGTAGTGTTTGCTTTAAAAATATGGCGACACTACTTATACGGAAAAAGTGTAGAAATTTGGGTATAGAGTCTCAAGTACTTGTGAGAAGGATTAAATTTGAGGCACGGAAGTGGTTAAGTTATTAAGGATTATGAAACATCTTAGATTACCATCCGGGAAGGCTAATGTAGTAGCCCAGGTCTTCAGCCGGAAAGGCAGTGGTAGCGATGTCACTCTGATGCGGTGATTGGAGATTGGGAATCGATGGGCTATGTTAGCTCAATTAGAAAGCGCAACCCATTTTAAAACAAATGATAATAGATATGAAAACGATGAAACTCTGAGAAAAAGTTACGAGATGGTTAGAAATGGTGACAAAAGCAGAGGTTTTTAGAAAAAAATTTGGAAGTTTGTATTTCCCGGAGATAGATTATGTGTGCGGATGATAAAGAGTTAAAGAAAAGTTGCTATTTGAGGCTCATAATCACGGTATTTACCATGCATCTGGAGGGAATAAGATGTACGGGACTTGAAGCAGTTTAGTGGTGGAAGGAATGAAAAGAGATGTGACTGAGTATGTGTCTAAGTGTTTGACGTGTCAGCAAGTCAAAGCTGAACACCAAGTGCCAACAGGTCTGTTGAATCCCCTTCCAATTCCTCAATGGAAGTGGGATAACATTACCATGGATTTTGTGTCAGGTTTCCCCCTCACACAACAAAAACATGACTCTGTCTGGGTGATTGTAGATGAGCTCCACAGTGGCCCATTTTATACCGGTCGGATTGACTATTCTATGGATCGACAAGCTAAGTTATATGTAGATGAGATTGTGCGATTGCATGGTGTGCTGTTTTCTATTGTGTCGGATAGGAATTAGAGATTTCTACGTCGAGTTACGGAAAGAATTACGGTCGGCTTTAGAGCTGAATTTTAATCGAAGCATTCATCCATGACCGGATGTGAGTTAGAGATTGATTCAAGTGAGGATATGTGAGGTTGTGTCATGGAATTTTGAGTTGGGATAAGTATATTCCATTGATGGGATTGCCTATAACAATAGTTTTCAGTCAAGCATTGGTATGGCACCATAGGCTTTGTATGGTAGAATGTAGAACTCACGTGTGTTGGACATAATTGAATGAGAGCTGGCGATAGGTCGGACATAGTAAAGATCTGAAGAGAAAGTACAAGTTATTATTCGGCGAGGTTAAAGGCGGCTAGTGATGAACAAAATCGTATGCCAACTAAAGAGGAGAGATGTTGAATCTAAAGTGGGAGACAAAGGTGCCTTAAGGTATCACCATGGAGGAAAATTCTTAGGTTTGGTGAGAAGAAAGGCAAGTTGAGTCCAGGTTCATAGGGCTATTATGAGATTTTGGAGCGATATTGTGTGTATCGATTGGCATTCCCTCTGAGGTGGCCAACTTACGATGTGTTTCATGTGTCGATGCTTGGGAATACCGCTCTGATGAAATTCGCACATACTACCGATTAAAGAGATACAAATGCAAAAAGATTTGTCATATGATGAAGAGCGAAGACTTCATTACGGCTCGAGAGGTGGCGTTGCGGAACAAACAAGTACCATTAGTGAAAGTTCTCATGGCAACACCACGGTAGAGAAGAAGCTACTTGGGAGCCAGAAGCAACTATGAAACCTGATATCCGCAACTCTTCAGATAAATTGTAATTTAGAATGAAATTCTTTTAAGAGAAGTTTGTCTTTAAATTATACCTAACAGTTTTTATAACATGTTTTGGGTATAATAAACGTAAGTTATTTATATTTATTCGAATAAATAAAGATAAAAACAAAAGTAGGAATATGCATGTTGTAAATTACAAATAATAAAGAAGATTTGAGGCTATTGTAAAAAGATTATAAATTGATTTGCAAATATTATAAGAGTTGATGAAGTAAAATGAGTGATAAGATCAGAATAAGGATAAGACCAAAGGAAATATCTGGTCATCCTGGATAAGGGATAAATAATTTTGATAAAAGAGAAGAAGAAGAAGAAGAAGAAGAAGAAGATCACAGGTATGGAACTATGAATATTTGTATGAAATACACTATAGTTCAATATAAAGAATCATTAAAATGGAGGATAGAAATATGGTTTTGTATGGATCAAGGATTTGGTAAGTAGAAAAGTATGGAACCAAGGAATATGTGTATGTAAACTAGGTGTGTATGGATATGGCTGTCTCAGTTGTATGGAATTCATATAATAGTTTCAGATAAACTATGGGAGTATGGAAGTCTAGTTTTTGGATTATAGTTAGATACATGGTTAAGAACCCTATCTTGTGTATGGTTTGGGTTTGGGAACCCTAAACTCATTTCTCAGAGGGTTGAGTTAAGTAAAGAGCTTTACATCTAAATATATGTGTATGAGAATATTCAGTTGTAGTTGAACCCGTGAATTCCCTATTGTTGCCCACACATGCAGTAGCCGGATCTTAGAAGGTTTTTGGTCAAAACATGTGAATTAAGTGAAACCTTTCTGTGAATTAGAGCCACATTAAGATGAACATGATGTTAGGGGCTTTTTGAATTTCACTGACTCTTAACTGCTATGGTCTTTTTTACTCTAAACAAATGGGCGAGTGGGTCACAAACGTGGGTCAAACGCATTGTCAAACAGGGTCGCCAGTCCTATGAGGTCGCCCGGAAGAGTCGCCGATCCCAGAGGTCGCCGACCGAGGGGTTGTCGTCCCGGCAGCTCGACCCGCGAAGAGCCCTCGTCATGCGTAGCTCCACTCGCGCGTGAGCTCCACCACATGCGTGAGCTCACTGGCCATGCGTATTCACCGCTACGCAAAGCTCAACTCATGCCATGCGTAGCCCACCGCCATAGGTCACCGCCAAGACCGGTCGTTTCGCAATGCCAAACAAGCCAACGTTGGAACGAGTCACATCGGGTGTTTATCGGGTCACCGCTGGCACCGAGCTCACACTTCACAGCCACAATAGCCAAGGTCAGACCACTGCGCATGACCTCAAACCTGAAGGTCAACTTTCGCTTGAACTCCGATTTGGGTGTTATTCTATGGAAAGCCCATTAAGTCAAGAATCCATCCATATGCCCGAGGAGATTATTAGATGTCGAATCAAAGTGACCTACTCGCTGACTTCGCAAGGCAATGGCTGGGCCCAGTCGCTGTCAAGACTGGTTCGCATGACCTCCAACTTCTAAGGTCATAACTTTCGCCTGAATTATTCTGGTGCCTTTGGCAGAAAGCCCATTGAGTCAAGAATCGTTAGAGTAGTGATGATGGGTGATTGGAACTCCAATGAGTCCCAGAAACATGAAAACAGTAGGTTTTGTAGGTAATTAAATATTCATAAATAACTCATACATATAGGGTAAGCATAGTTATTTATAATATAATGAGATATAAAATGTAAAGATATGAATAAATGATTGTATATATATCACATATATTTATCAATAATAATAATTATTCTGAATAAGAGATATACTAAAAACATAAAATCTAATATTGATTGTCTCAGAGAACCCGGTAGAGGATAGATGGACATGCCTAGTTGGGGGAGAAACAAGCGCATATGATATTCCACCACTTTGTCGATGACATAGATCCCGTTTGGATCAGCCTTGTGTTGTCACCACGGGCCCGAAAGCACTCACACTGGTCTGTCACAGATGATACCTTGGTTTCATATATCGCATCGCGAATGGTCACTGCTGAAAGGTGATGATACCGTATCATATTAACGGTAAGTACATGGATGGGGTCACGTCTTCATACGGGAGGATGATACCTTCTGCATCATATTAACGGCACGCGATAATACTCACCATACAAAGATGATACCTTCGGGCATCATATTACCGCATAGTACATTGTCCAATACAATGATAATACCTTCATACCATATGATTTATCATTTTTCGAAGGTTTATGCGCATACGAAACATGTTAAATGATGTATGGCAAAGAACAGATAAATATAAGGTATTATGATGGCGCTACATAATCGCCACGTGATTATAGCATACGCCACAAAGAACAAGAAGCAAAACAGTTGACATGAGTGCCATATGGATTACGATGCTGTTTTCTTGAACCTGCCGCGATAAGTATATAAGAAACATAAAACTGAACCTATGTTATTACATTTGTATGGGAAGGCAAGACCTTAAGAGTTTATATCTCCACTAAGCTGCAGTTTAGCACGGGTGTTCAACTGTAGGTACAAGAGAAATCTGCAGAACGGGGCAATCCACATCAGCAAATAAAGTGCCATGATCCAAAAGCCCACCGGAAGACCTTAGGTTTATTTGTGGTAAGAAATTGTAAACCACAAGATGAAATAATAAGCTGAACATTTCCATATATGGAGCTTGTATATATATTTTGTAATCCGATTGCTACGCGAATGTAATACAAGTTAATTGTTTAACATTATATGAATATGGCAAAGTGTTATAAGTTTTTTTTTTTTTAAAAGTGACCTCACTTTTGATATCCTATGCCGAAGTCAGCGTCACAACGCTGCACGCGTCGTCTCAGGGTATAAGATTTAGTCTCAAACAATTTGAGAGGCCTAAGGCGAAGCCGGAGGTTCGGATGAAGCAATGGGTCAGCGCAAAATGACTTGTTAGAGGCTGACGGCCAGTACCGCCTGTATAGCTTCGGGATGGTTAGGATGAGTTACATCCCAAAGAGTTTGTGGAGTTCGGCGGAAGAGCTACGTGGGGTCAAAGAAGAACCAAAAGAGGCGATTTCAGATACACTATCGATTCGGACTCGCCGTGGAGGTTTCCTAGGGTCAGAACTCTGAGAACGCCCGATCGAGCGCAAAGGTCAAGTGTGGGACCTCCATCAACAAGTAACCCCCGTTGCTCGTCGTGGGGACGATGTTATAGAAGATTGAGGGATGAGGCTCACTAATGGTCGGCTTACCTTCAGAAAGTCGCTAATGTCTATCCCTATCAGACTCAACTTTGGATATCCCTAACATTTATGGTAATGAGGAATCCCTCTCGTCGACTATTCTGAGAACCGACACCCCGCCGAGGTCCACTCTTCACCCCTCTCGCTTCCTTCGATACCATCGTTTCGGCGAGTATCATCGCCGATTTTTGTTTTATTATTACGCTCGTGACCAAGATTTATGTAGCCTTTTCCTTTAATAAATGTCTACCACCTTTGTCTCTCGCTTAGATTTCGCGCGCCGCTCGGGCATAGAACCACTTACCTTTGCCACGCCCAGCTGAGTGCTCATCGGAGTCGGCGCAGCTCATCAAATCGAAGCTACCGGGCTCGAGCTGAGCCTTGGCTGAATAGCCCGGCTGGATTGGATTTAGTCGCAGATGGTCAGGTAAGAGTAGTCGAACTCGCCGTGATCGAAGCATCGGGCTCTAGGCGCCGCGGGCTATGTAGATGAATGCCGAGCCGACCACTTTAAAGCCATGACGTAGTGGTCAACCGCTCTGTGTGTTGAGCTCAGGGTCAATAGCCCGAAGCGATCTCGACTTCGCCGCGGGCTCAGGTGTATAGTTTAACTCGCCAAATCGCGTTACGGCTTCGAAGCGCTGGGTTAAGGGCCGGTCACCGAAGCCGATCCGATTTCAGTTGGCAGCTCGCAGTAGTTTAACTACGCAACCGTGCCGCTGGGTTCTCGACGTCAGGTAAGGTGGGTCGGCGAGTTCGGTTACGTCAATTTTTAGCCGCATGGTTTGCAGCGTAGAAGCCTTGAGTTTCGCCAAACTGGAAGCGCCGCGGCTCAGCGCTGCGGGCTATGGGTCAATAGCCTGAGCCGATTCATTTTAGTCGGTGGCAGTGCAGTAGTCGAGCTCGCCAACCGGCCGCGGCCCGGGCGCCGTGGGCTCAGGCCGACGCCAAACAGCCGATTCGACTCTTAAAGCCGAGCGACGCGCAGGCCAGTTTCAGCCGAAAACTGAAGCCGCTGGCTCGGCGCCAGGGGTTTTGTGTGGCCATAGTCAGCCGACCATCGGCGCATGGTTCGTGGCGGTAGCGTCGGTCGCACCGGGAGTCGGCTTCAAGCGCCGGCTATGCGGGTCGGTCACCAGCTGTTCGATTCTTAGGCTTTGCCTCAGGTGAGAAGCCGCCAGTCGCCAAACTGAAAGCCTGGCCCGCGCTGCGGGCTATGTGGGGCTAAATAGCCGAAATGATCCGACTCTTAGGTCACAAGTGGTCTTCCGTAGTAGTGCCAAATGGAATTGTCAAACTAAGCTACTGGTTCAAACAATATGGTAATGAATAGTCCGAGTCATCCACTTTAATATATTCCGTAGAGTAGTTTAGTCGCCAACGAGCTGCCGGCTCCGGCACAGGCCATAATACTAACCCGAGTCGATCTCGACTCTTAGGTCAGAGGTCTAGAGTAACAGGCTCACAACCGAAATGGCTCGGCTGCTAGGCTATGTGATTTCCATCCTCGATCCGACCCTTAATGACTTAATCCAACCCAGTCCGGTGCGACACTATATATACCTGACACTACCGACTCACCGACTTGTTTTTTTCTTTTCTCAGAGCCGAACTTTGCACTGCGGTTATACAAACAATTTCGTAATAACAAAAATCATTTAGAAAAGGAATCAATGCACCGAGTGGTGTCCCAACATCCATATACATAATCGAGTCCCATCATTTATGCAGAGAGTAAGAGTTTTTCTAATACAAAACATCGTAGGATCGTGGAAGCAGCATATGGAGCACCTATCTCTCAGCCGGTCTCACCGCCGATGTGGGTGTCCGTCCTATCCTTGTCTTCACTACACCTGATTGAACACCCCGTGCTAAGATTTAATATTTAGCTGAACATAAGCATGGACAACCACCAATAGTAGAATCACAAGCTTATACATATGCATTTCATATCATACAAATTCATATAACTTTTTTATTACTCATCTTTACATTCCTATTGCATGTCACATGTTCCTCCTGCCTTAGACATATCTCCCATCTATATTTTACCTGTATTCCCTCGTGTTTGTCATTTTATTTATCTCTATCCTCAAGAACACTATGCATTTCTATATCATGCTCATAAAGATGTTCCATCTATTCATTCAATTATGTCTATCATATATTTATATCATATATTTTTATTCTGTACTTCATCAGTTTTTCTGATTTTATTATCTTTCTTACAGATTCATATTATATATCTTATTCTCAGGTATGTCATATTCTTATACATATATTACTTTCATGGTTATATACCATATACCATTTGTTATGTTCTATTTTCAAAATCATATCACAAAATATTATCAGAGAATTTGATCATATACCTGATCATATATCGCTTTTCACATACATATCATGTACCGCCAGCAACCGTATTCATGCACCGCTTCTATGTACTATTTTCATATATCATGTCAGATCATATAATCTCATGATACAGAACTTATCATCACATAGCAGTGCTATGCTTCTCATATCATATCGTATTTTTTTTCACATGTTACAAAACTTATCATCACATAGCAGTGTTATGCTTCTCATATCATACTTTTCATGTCATATTCCAAATCATCGGTTTCATACTTCATGCCCAGAAATACCAAGAAGGGATAAGTGAAACTTATAAAGGTCCGTTGCGCCAGATTTAACGATAATAAAGGGTCTCATCGTGGTCCTGAGGCGCCTGTACTCACCGCTCTAAATAGTGGTCATCATATTCTGAGAGCGTCATATCATTGTACCTAGACAATGATCATCTTATAAATAGTTACTGCACAGATCCTCTTTCAACACCTGATTCCAAACCTGATCCACATATCGACCCAACCAATGTGATTTAATATAACTGTGAGCGTTTAGATTATTTTCTGACATCATGCCAATCTATCCCCTATTTAGTCGACACATGCAATCAAGCACATTTTCCAGTATTATTTATCAAGGATTGCTTATGCAATATATAACACTATTACTTTAATTTGCATTCGTTCTCATATCCGTAGGCCTACATTACTTCGCTCTTTCTAGTATGTATATCATTTCATATATGTTTATTCTATATCACCTTCGTTCATATTTTAGCGCTATTCATATTCCATATCTCTTTCTGTTTCAGATTCATACTAATGATCATCATATTAGCATATAGCATTTGAAGGAACTGATTATCATGCACATGCATTTACCTATTCTTATATCTGATGACATTCTCAACAGAATTGTATACATCATCTGTAATATTCGAAATCTTATTAACTATATCTTTATGTAATTTTTATCAAAGTAACATCTTATGACCTATACTTGAGCAGAGCCCCTACATCAGACGTTTTACTTATGCTTTATCATACTGTTCTATCTCCCATAGGAGTGCAAGAATATGACACCCTTCTTTAATACCCTTAGGTACCCTCTTCATGTCCCAACTATTTACTCTTTTTTCATTTCTTATTCGTGATTCCATAATGAGTAAACATTCACAGCTGGATCACTGGAGACAAAGAATGAATGAGACTCTTGCATATTATATGACCAAGGTACAAGACGGGTATAGAACAGAGACGTGCTCCGCCTCATCATTAGAAGTGTAGAAACACTGGGGCCAGGAGCGTTGTACATTGGTCATGTATGTGCCAAAAGCATCATATGTATCGTACCCTGGCCACGTGATAGGTGCTGCCTGGGAAGACTAAAGGAAGAGTGTACACTGGATCATATATGTCTTGTCATTCAATATCCGTTTCACATGAATACATGTGTTCTCCGGGAACTTATCATTTTATTCTTTCTTTCATATTCCTTACATCAAATCTACTTAAGTGTTGCTATTTTCGTCTATATCTATCTCTTTCACTACGTATTCCAATCGACTTACCCGGGTATCAAACTACTTATGTTGTTATTTCGGCTTCATATCTCGCTTAACGCTTTTCCTTATTTCGCATCTAGCTGAGTTTCACGACGAAGTTGATTTGGCATATCGAGTTATTCTTACATGACTGAAGAGCCTCAGATGACGCAGTTATTTCGCAGACAGGCTTCGCTTCACTTCACTGAAGAGGTTCACTAACCACGCATTTAAAGTGTGGCTGACCTCTCCTGCCAGACACCTCCTTTGAACGACCCCATGGCCGACCTCACCCATTCGACTATTCGTATAAAAGACCAGAATTCTGGCCCATAGGTCCAATTTGAGAAATTAAAGTCTAACATCAAGTTCACTGATAGCTATTACAATTTTTAAAGACTATCGCTACAATTCTTCTTATTTCGATCAAAACCATGTGTGTAATATTATTGATCTAACTGACGAACTCAATCTTCATCAGATTCGGTAATGATCGACTTCACAAAGGACGATAATTATTCATGAGAATCCAAATCGAGAAATTCGAAGTTTCAACATCGTCTATTGATGTGTTACAATTTAATAGAAGGACTCACTCTCAAATCTTTGGTATTTGATCAAAACCCGTTTATGTCTCAATGTTATGTATGATCAAATAGGAATTCTCTCTGGTTTAATCTGTAACTGTTCCTTCCAAAACAGATCATAGCTTCCTAAAAGCTCTTCTCAACTAACCCTACAATTTAAATATTAGAGCTCCTAAACCCAAAAACCATATAAGGATAGAAACTAGATCAGCATCAATCTTTCATCTAAACCTGTGATCATACTCATGTCTCATATAAAACTGATGTAATCCACATGATATTAATAATTTATATATAATTATCCATCTTATATAATTTTTTACAACAAACTAGGTTCATAATTTTTCTATACAAAACTTTCTAGTTCCAAAATTTGACTTCTTTCTGCCTTCTTTCTCTTCTTCATCTTCTTCTTTTTCTTCTCTTCCCTCGCTTTTTGTTCTCTTTTCTCCAAGAATCAAAATGAGATATTTATTTTTTCGTCATCTTATTGACTTGATTCCTTATTTCATTTTCTGCAGGAAACTTCCTCCCTCTTCCTTCAAGCCACTTGGTTCTCTGTATATTTTTTTCTTCTTATTTTATTATAATATCTTTCTTTATTACTTCTCATCCTCCCAATTTGTTACTTTGATTTAACTTATATTATTCATTTTATATATGACTCTATTATTATGACCCTCTTGGGCAAGAATTGGTAAGTTATTGTACTTAATCGTTATCAATTCCAAAGTTATTTATTTTATTTTTATCTTTAATTTATTTGAGCAATATACTTTACTTTATTATACTAACATGTCCTAAAACTCATGGTGGTATATTTCTTCTGGGTGTTACAATGTAATAATAAACAGCTGACCACTTTGCCATGGCTCTGTGCAGTAGTAGTCAACTTCAGTCAAATTAGCTACTGGCTTCAAAGCCAGGCTATGTGAGTTTAATAAATTAGTCATATACTTTCAGTTTATGGTTTGTAGTGTAGAAGGTGTTTCGCTAAATCGAGCTGTCGGCGCTGTAATAAGTGTAATTAAGAGGTCTGAGCCTGACAGACTCTTAGTTTATGGTCATGGAGAGCCAGCTCACAACCGAGCCGCTAGTTCGGCCGTGGCTCGCATTTAATAAACAGCCGACTGGACTTAGGGTCAGACGGGTCAGGCGTAGTAGTTTAGCCTGGCCGGCCCACGCTGGCTCCGCCGGGCCATCTGACGCTAACTAAGATACAGTGTCCTACGTCGGTTCATGGAAAATTAAACGACGCGCCAACTTCGCAAGCCGCCTCCTTATGGGCAATGGCGCCTATCAGAATGGAGTTTATGATTTCGAGTTATTTTGCCCTTCTCGTGCGAACTGAGATCCTTTACCAATATTTAAGCTTGATTCGTTCTTTAATACTGGGATCCACCCAAGATTCCGGTCAGAGTTTTAAGAACCTCCGCTGTGACAGGTTTTCCCGCCCCTCAAGGGGAGCTATGTTGGTCTCTAGCTGCTAGGGGAATGTGTGTCCAAGAGGGCGGCACTCCTCAGCCGCCTCTATTTTCTGCCATTCTTCTTCTCTGCCTTCGCCCTCTCCCTCCATCTTCCTCTTCCTCTTCTTTTTCCACATCTCAGCCTTTTTCTTTCTTTCTCTCCACATCTCATTCTTCTCCCATTTTCCTTCCTTTCAAAAGACAAACCTCTTTCATCCCTTTTCTTTCCTTTCCATCCCGTTGGTTCCTTCTTGAGGGTTTTTTTTTTTTTTTTTTTGAGGGGATTGTTTGAATTTGTACTTCCCAAGATGTAACTGATGACACTACACCACAATTAATGGAACCATCGGAATAAAGAGAATCTTTCTGATCGAACTTATTCAGGTCAGGTGTACTTTTGAGTCTGGCACTGTCAATGAGACGCCTAAAACAACCGCAACTTCAACGGTTATTGTTCCAACATACGCTTGGTTTCAGATCGTCCGTATCTCACTCATCAAACGTTGCGTGTTCCATTCCAAGCATGATGTAGAATTTTTCCTCCTCCGAGTCAGAATTGCCCAGCCCTATGACGTAAAGTGGAGGTACGCTGAAATTCCTCCCGCTTGGGGTCGTTTTTCCATATGGCGACCTTCTCAGCCGTAGATTTTCAAGACTAGGTCACCGCATGTAGCTCCTAGGGTTGACTCCTTGGTTGTACACTGCCTTCCTCTCCGGGTGTAACCTCTCAGCTTTAGAACCAGTCACGTTTTCATCTAGGAGGTCCAAATTTAGACTGAGCTCGCTGCCAGAACTACATTGCACTCAATTCCTTGGGGACTGGAACCAAACTAGGGCTATCGTCAGCATCAAAAGGTTGGGCAATGGCTTGGTATGATCACTAGTCTTAGTCTGCATATCTCTGGGAGGTATTCTACCCATTATTTTAAGATCTTCCATATCTTCAATGCGCCTTATGGTCTGACATGGTGACTTCTCTAACCATTGGGACTACTATGTGCTGGGACGAAATAATACCTTAATTCAGTTTCATATAAAATCTCAAACTATAACAATTGAAGTTTTCATTATTCGACCCCCATCTCATCAACCAAACTCAGATTATGGTCAATGTCATAAGATTCATCTTCTGATTGCAAACAGCTATGAAATACTCACTTCACTTCTGAAGTAATCATCGCAACGACGATAAATTTGCATTGGCCCTTCCGATGGTAACCATGTCCAAACTCTGAGCGCCAGGCTTGTGATTGATGTCAAGGGCCTTGATTTTGAGGCGATCTCGGCATGCGCCCCGCGAAACTGACTCCATCAGGTCGGTCGTGATGGAGCACAGCTGGGGCATCTTGCACTAATCTCTCGCTAACCAGTCTGACATGATTTGATAATAATCTTTAAGCAAAATTCAGTGCTATGATCAAATATTCTTTCCGAATGCACTTAAGGATGGTAATAAACCGTCATAAAGGCCTCACATTAGTGAATCCGGCTGACCTAGTCCTAATTTTGGTCGCTTCTTCGTCGCCGTAGACGCCCGTCTATTGCGTGAATCCGCCAATAATCCATCCAACCCGCTGAACAGATTGGGGCAACTTCACGCCGCAGAGATCGCGGCCTCGGGTTATCTGACGCGCCACCCATCGAGGTCTTCGGCGAAGCCGCGCTGGGCGGCGGCACGGCCGAGTTCTGCTCCAGATAGTTCACCGGACCAAAGACGAATCCTTTTTTTAGTAAATCTCGCATCTTTTTTGGTGTGTATAGGATCATTTCTTCACCCGCCCGTATCGCCATCCACACAACCAGAGTCGCCGTTGCACTTCGTCGTCAATTTCCGCGAATGGGCGCGGTTGAGGTCGCGGTGATGGCCTTCGCGATCGCCGCGGCGAGGTTTGGAACTAACTGAGCGCCGTGATTTGATGTCTATTCCTTCTCGGAGGCCTGATTAATCGCCCGCTCAGCGCCAGGTCTCCGCCTATATGATCCGGATGGGGTCACTGGTGCCAGAGTTCCAGTGTGCTCGCGAGGTGAATTCCATGACGGTCATAAGATCTGCCCTTGCTGCGCGGCTGACTCATGGCTTAACCGTCAAATTTCATGGCTCACTTCACCGCCTCTCCAAGCTCCGCCAAATACTTCGTTTATCTGATGATCTGCTGAAATGGTGGTGCTGAAAGTCTTTGTAGTTAGCATAAGCTTCCGAGTCAGCGTGGGTTATTAATTTTTCAAGATTAATTTTCTCCATCCTGGTACTTTCCTCCGCCTTCAGTCGGGCTCATAGTAAACTGTGTTGTACTCTGGCCCTTGTCCCCATTTAGAACAAAGGCTAGTTGAGGTGTCTGATAAGAGAAGAGCAGCCTTCTTTCACTGGCTACCAGACTGGAGGGAGCTCAACATATGTTTTTCAGCGCCAGAATGCTTCGGATTTCGATCCCGCAGCCAGGCTCTTCAGACCTCAAGAAAGAACATATTATCTGCCCAGATAATAACCCGCTTAAAGGCAACAATCCTTCCCCTATGGGATTCACTTCCTGATAATTCTCACATGGCATGTCAAGTACAACCTTTATTTTGTCTCTGATTTGCCTTAATCTCTGTAAGGAACCATGGTTCAGACTTCCCAACATAATTCAAGGTACACTTGTTGATTCATTTAGGTTAGGTTTCAGACCTAGCTTCTATTGATATTTATGGAGCCTGCAGAGGTGGATTTAAATCATCACAACACTGGTGTACAATCGCTGGTCGTTCTAGACCGCTTTTGAACATCCTGCTTCACCAATTTCTGCAGTTCTCGCCTTGTTTCCAAATGGCATCACACGATAACAATAGTTCTCACAATGGACGAACGAGGTCTTTCGTCAGTTCGGGTCCATGCTCACCCCGTTGTAGCCTGGAGAAGGCATCCATAAACCTGAGGAGTTTTGTCCTACTGTAAGATCACATATGGCCTTATCTACAAAGGAAACCGCCTCGATGCTTTGTTGATCGCCAGCAAATGACAGAGTCGCCACTACCGCCATTTTGACGTACCACTATCAACCATCTGTGATATTCCACCTTCTCTTCGATTGTTCCCGCTGAGGAGTTTATGATCAGATCGCTTGTTTTCTCTGCGCGCAAAGCCTTCTCTTCGCTGACCGTCAATAATCGTTGACGTCACTACGGTGATCAATTGAGGGTCAATTCTCTATGTTCACCGCTTCACGCCGAAGACGTTTGTTCTCGTCTCAAAAATGGGTGAGAGGCTTAGGTCTTCCGCAATGGACCACGGCGAGACGTCGGTCGCCATCCAAATTGGCATAAGTTCCAAATTTCTTTTTAGGGCGAACGTGAGCACCCTCGTTCCCATGTCAGCCCATCCGTATAAAGAGTCACCCATATTTTTTCATGGATGCCGGCAGACTCTGCCACACGTTATCTTCAATTATCTCTACCCGCCATAGAAATGATCAACATGTGTTGGTAACGGCTTTGAATACGAGAGGTCACCAACAATTATTATAGGCAGATGGGGCTAGTCGCAAGATAACTGTTTGTCGTTGTTCTGCATGAGGGAGCTCCCAAGGCACAACTGAGGCCGCATGGTCACGCCATCATTTTTTCCCAGAGAATCCTCGCAACGAGTCGAATGTAAACTGCGCTTTCTTCCCATTCATCTATCGGCGGCTCAATAAGACGATGGTCACTTGAACTCTGCTGTCAACCAGAACCATTAACGCTGCCGGAACAACTCATCATCAACGGCGGGTCACGTGAACAAGAATCCCTCCGATCTGAGTGGAGAACGTTATGACGCGTTCTGTCGAAGGCCATGATCACCGGCTGTAAATTCTACACCTCCCGATCTGATTTATCATAATCTTCCCCAAGAGGTCGGATTCCCCAACTCCCCGCGAACCCTGAATGGCGTGGATCTCCCCGAGGTTGTCAGCCAGCCAATAAATCACGCAGTGTGGCAACGCCTGCGCCAGCTCGTCCTGGTACCATTTCTTCGTAAATAGCAGCATCTGAGATAACTTCGCCTATTAATACTCGATTTTTATCGATGGCAATCACTGGTGGTCTCATAGGTCCTGCGAACCCCAACAACAGTGTTATCCCTGTATGGTCCACTTCAGCCTGGCTGGCCGCACCAAAGAATTGACCTCAAGTTTCACTCGCAGACTCAGATACCAGGCCATATGCGAACCACAGTGAATAACGCTATTCGCTTCTCTGTCATGGTCTTATCGCCTCCTCCCAGGGTCACGCTTTCGGACCGCTTCCATCGTTTTAATCTTCCTGGTCGCTTGTATTTAAATTCATCCTCACGCTAATCGTTCCGCTTTTCTTTAGCAAGAGAGCTCCTTTGATATATATTTCACACGATAGTCGCTATACTGTTATGCTGGTTTATGATTTTAGAGATGGAAAATGATCGTTTTTAACGAATCAACCAAACAATATCAGAGCATCTAACCTTCGTCATGAGGATCACCTTCTGAGACTCACAAGGAACCTTGAACGAGAGACCTCACCTCCGCAGCATTGATATCGGTTTGATTGATAATGGCTTTACTATACGTCCCGGCTCCAATAAAGTGAGAGACTTAGAATGTGAGACAGCCTTCTGAATGAGGAGATTGATGAGGCAAAGCTCATAAACAAAGTATAATGGGCCTTTACTGTATAGCTGAAGTTCAAGACGTACAAGATCCATAATCACAGCTCATCGGCTTTTATAATATATGGATCGGAATGATCTCTCAACACCACTCAACGCCCACCTGTACACTCCTAATTTTTCCAACAGGTGCGAGCACTTGTTGTGAACAGATTCAAACATAATACAGTCCAGGAAGCAGACCGCCTCACAACTTCTTTCACGGTCGAGTTCTCATTGAGGCTCTCAACCTCCGCCTCCCATGATTGCTCTCCCCGTCCCTTGTTACGAGGGTGCATGAAGTTCTTCGCTCATGCCCGCGTTTCGCGCCCTCTCGTATGATGTGGTCCATGCCCCGGCTCGATCGTAAAGACGTTTCGTTTCGCTTTCGGAGCGCTCGGTATCGTCGCCTTCAGCGGCGTTGCTAAGAATCTTCCAGTTCGCCGCGTTTCCTGAAGCCGACTCACCGGCAGCGGTTCCCACTCTCCCACGCATTGGTCTTGCATCGCTTCTAACGCCGCCGGAGAGATACCGCTTTCCATCGCCTGGCGGTCTCGATCTTCGGATCGGTTATTTCGCCGTTCGTTAACATCATCAACAACCGGATCAGTCTTAGACAGCGAACTGGTTTGCTTCCACACGCGCTGGAACCATGATGCCTTTTTCAACCCGATTACCGGAGCGTTTGGGGGTCGTTAGGGCTCAACCGTGGTCGCCGAACAACCCACGCTCGACTTCGCCAAAAATTTTTAGATGAGGACTTGCCCACAGCTGGTCCATGGTGCTCTGATGTGGCTCTTCTCTGCAAAAAAGAACAAGAAAGAATAAGGGCTTCAAGTAGGGCTTCTCGCATGTATTGTCAAGCCCGATGTTTGTCGCCTTCCACTATAGTTGATAGACTCGCTGAGGGCTAACGTTGTAATACCTTTCACCAGTGAAATGCCTTTAATATAGTAGATGTTTATCAAATGATGGTATTAGATCTTTCCATTGATGGATATTTTCTTACCTTTACGATATCTGATTCATTAAGAGAGAAAGAGCGCTATTAATCTGATTCCTTCCTTACAGGATCTGGCCGATCCAGATGAGTCGTTATATCGTGAATTATCTTACTTCCTTCCAAATGGTAAGATTTTAGTTAGATTTGCAAGATAAGATAAAGCGGGCTGGGACATCCATTTTCCTATCAAGACTAGCTCGATTTGCCGATGGGCTTCCAATTGACCACGTTTTCAACTTTGTGGTGAGTGGACCCACATCGCTTGGGCAACGTGATCTCCTGGTGGCTTGACATCGCTTTTCTTTTGGTCCATGAGGTCAGGAGCTTTATTTTTCAAACTTATCGGGCCTCTACTTAATAAACCAACCTAAAGAATAAAAGGTTTGATTAAAAAAATAAGCTCGAATTTTTCAGCCATTTGATCAAAATAATTTGACATTTTTAGAATCAACAAAAAACGATAATAATCTGCAGAAATGATAAAAGTCGACCGGTAAGCTCAAACTTTTTAGTCATTGGATCGAAATATTTTGACATCTTTTTTATGGACTTCACTTCAAAAAATGATAAGAATTTAGATCTAATGATAAAAAAGTCAAACTTATATAAACTCGAGCTTATAATAGCTCTTCCCAAGAATGAAAGGCCATGGAAAGATCTACTGATTTACATGGATTCTAGGAAATGGCGTCGGCTTCCAATAACTACTTTTACTTGCTGAAAGTCAAAACACTACTAATATAAATGTACAGGAGGGAACCATGAAGGAAGTCGAGAATGAAACCAGGAATAACCAACAACACCAAATTAAAACAATAACGAGATAACAGATTTTCTTGAGATAATATGAAACAAACAAACTGTCTCCAAGGCCTCCCACAAACCAGCGCCAGCAAATGCTCTTATCTGAGGAGTAACAAGTTATGATTTAAGAAGACAATCGATCAATCTAGCGCCTGTGAAAGTAGAAACTGGCTATTCCATGAAAAGCTTCATCAAGTGATCAATCACTAAAATACTTGTAAAACAAATTCATGATCTTACATCTGATTCACTATAATCAACCTCAATGAAATGAGACACGTAAACGAATATATAATCCTTTTCCACTTAAAACCTTTGAATCATCATGAAACAAAATCTCAAAAAAAACTAGATTTGCAAACCTCATAACGATTAGTTAAAGATATATCCTTTTCTATAAGAAAATGCAAACTGACAATGCTATGACACAAGAATGTAGAAGTAATTTCCTGGCTGCTGGTAGAACATCTAACAAACGAAACTAATTAAAAATATTCAAAATCACTTATTCAAAAGATATACATCGTTTTCTTTTCCTTTTAGTTTGATTTATGAATCATTTGTTTCAAACTCCATTTGTTTTCGAGATGTTAGTAATAAATAAGAATATGAATTTTAATCTTTTTTGTAAATGAATCCATTGTTGCCCTATTAAAAATCCAAAAAATGATAACTCAAGTTATAAACCAATACATTCTATTGAAGATTCGCCCACTTTTGGCAATTTCGTTTCACCTCATAGTGGCAATTAATTATTCGATACTGCAATTACCTGATTCATATATCACACCATTTAGAAATTACGATTTATATAGCACTTACAGCTCTGAAAATATATAAAATTTGATAATTTAATTATGATTGATTTTTATTTACATTATTTGACTGGAGTTACTCTCAATGTAAGATCCGTGAATAAGGCTTCCATCAAATATTCCAGGGAAAAATTACTTTTCCTCTGAATTGGGACAAACAATGTGCAAAAGCTGTGGTGGTGCACAAACAGTAAGAGTAACAGTGCAGTTTGAACTCATGTGTCGGGCACATCTTCTCCATGTCCACTTTGGTTCATCTTGACTCAAGATATATATATATATATATATATGTTCCTGTTAGCTGATTGGTTTAGCATAATCATTTTTCATCATATGGTAAAGATTCTTTCTTAGTGTTCTGTTTATATGTGAAAAGGAGATGAAATACAAAAGAATATATATCAGTTTTTGGTTTATTTTATTTTAATGTTACTAAGGAAAAATGATCAAAACAATAAATTTCTATAATGAAAAATTTCTAATGAAGTTTTGAAAAAGATCAAGAAGTTTGAGTGATACTCAACAGAGAAACTGAGTATTCAATAACTAAAATCTAGGATGATAGTGGTAAACCTCAAGAGATATGTGAATTTCTTGAATAAAGTAAAGATTAACCACCACACTGATAATTTTATATCTTTGCAAAGTTCATCTTAAAAAACCAATGGTTAAGTAAATTTTTTAAAGCATTGTACTTTATAAATATATATGCAAAGATATTATATACTTACAATTTTCATATTTTCCCTTTCTATTTATAAGCAAATTATATCTACTTTTCAGTAACCTTATTCCATTGTTCTTATTCTTGAAACCACTCACACCTACTGGCTTCATATAAATGAAGAACTGGAAAGAACTATTTAAAAAAAATTTGAAAAGCTGAAGATTACATAACTCTGCTCATAAGATTACTTTTATGCTTGAATTATAAGATCATAAATCAGTTCTAAGATAAATTTATGAAGATAAGTCAATGAATGTTATATATGGAAGGTTTTACAATGAATTATGTTATAAAATAAGATCTCAAACAACCTGCAGCAGGATGGGGAGAGTTTGGAATGAAGGGAACTAATGGAATCCACTGATACATGTTGGTCCCATTATCGGTTTTTGTAGTTTGAGAAGGATTGAAGGAGCTCTTATTTACGAGTTCTACCAAATGAGTCCTGGAAAGTTTATATTTTCAAGAAAAAACCAAACATTCCACTGGTTGGAAAAGCTTCAAGATATTGCTCTGTGGTATTGCCATGAATTGAACATCTTCACCAAGGCAGAATCAGAACTAATGATATCAAGCCTCAAGGAATGTTTTTGTCGGATCAACCTTTAATCTAAAATATCTGATTTTGGTCCTGCCAAACATATCTCAGGAACAGCGCGGTTTCTGACCGCTGTGTGACCACAATACACATCTGATACATTCATGGGAAGATTCGGAATGTGTTCCATAAGTCAGATGTTTTTAGCTAATGGAACGCCATTATTTGAAATGGTAGTGAAGGAAGAATATTGACGTCAAATAAGGAACATTGTTGCTTCATTCATATGGATTTATAAACACCAGGTCAGATAAAAGTCGCATTCGATTTGATGAACAATGAGATATCAAATAAAAAATTAATCATGAAGTTAATTCGCGTATCCACTGGTCTCAACAGACCACCTTCATGAAGCTTGTTGTTCGGGATAAAAAAGAAGGAGAACATAATTTACCCATAACTCAATCCTTTCAATATACTTTGGTCCAGCACAAAACAAATGCATTCAATCAAAGATAATTTCACAGAGTTAAAAATGTTTCGATGACTGGTTTTGAAAGATACTGTGTCCATCTTTTTCGTAATTTTAGTGTTTACTTCTTAAAATATGATGTAGTAACTTCATCAATGTAGTTTATAAAATACGATATCATATAATAATATTATTTGTAAGATTCGGTTTTTATGTTCAACTGGCAATATTTCCAAAAAGTTTCTCAAGACACTATCCTGTTTCACAATATGATTTGTATATAACAAAATCTCGTTCTAAAAGTCTCGACCTAAATCATTTTGAAGGCCATCAAACTGTGAATCACTTTTAACCGCAAAGGCAGTTTATTAATTTTAGAGTAAAAGTGAGTATGGTTTATTTAAACATGAATAGTGAATATAATCCATTTAAATAAATGAATTGAACTGTTTTCTTCAACAATATTTTCTTGTTATAGCTATAGATTGAATAGAGGTACGCCAGTAATATTAGAAAGGATCCAACTTTCAAATGTGAGATAATAGTAAAAATATAAACGATATTTTCTTTTCTTTTACATGTAATTTTAAAACCTGAAAAATTGAACACACTACTCAATTACATAATCTACTTTTTACTCCTCCACGATATATTTAAACAAAAGAAATGATTTATTCACTATTTTGGTTTTTTATTTTCTTGAACCCCAGCACCCATCTCCAAAAGAACTAGAGGACCATGCAAACATTGGTCATGAAGAGGAAACAAAGACATTTCTTTGCGTAGTTTATATTGTAGTGTAGCTTAAGTTTCTTCAATGGAACTGTAATAAAGATTTATATATAATGTCTGACGAACTCATCTCTGTCTTCATGGCTTAATTTTATATTTGGTTGGTTGCAATTTCATCTCATATAATAAATAAATCATACATTACCAAAAGTTTTATATATTATTATTATTCATTTTGGGCATGTAATTTTAGAGTAAAAAAATTCAAAAAATTCAAATGGCCTTGATTAAAACTCCACTATTTTTTTTCCAAAGGGTCCGTTAATTTCAGCCACAAATTGATCTTTGGAAAATAATAAATGGATGTAACAAATTAAATTTCGTCAGAGCAACAAATTTCCATGGTAATAAATGGAAATTTGACCGGTCATCATGCTTTAGTTCACGGACAAAGCGCCACTTTAAAACATCCACATAAGAGTGGAGGTCCTGTGCTGGTTTTACGAAGATGAATTTATTATATATTCTTAACTAATGTGTTGATTACAAAAATGAATTTGACTTTGTACTTTGAGATTTCATTTTCTTAAATATAAATATATGAAACAGGCGACAGGGCAAGAACGTTCTGACTATAGTAGTAGAGACCAGAAATCAATTTTTGAAAACTTAAAATTTAATTTTTGATTACAAATATACTTTGAATAAAACCGTGACTTATTCTCTCTAGATCTCGGATGATGAAACGGATTCACCATGGACTGCCTCCTAAAAATCTAGTTAGCACGTAACGGTAATATTCCAGACAATGAGTATATAACGCTTTTCAGGGCACGCTGCTTTAAAAATAAGAACTGATTTATAATTTTAAAGTCTATGATGATAATGGCACGCCAAGTGGTATGAGTAGAGAAACGGTGAAAATGGATGACCGAGATAGTGCCACGTCAAAACCAGAAGAAGGGCACATGGTCATTGATTAAACTGATTTAAACATATGCCAAACATCAACAGTACTATCCTTCCAATTAAAAGGAGAAAAAGCGTGAAAAGAAAGGGATCGGTAGCCGGCTGGTGCGTTTTGTTTAGAGAGAGTATTTCTTGCAACACACATCCATCGCTGCCACTCTTTCTGCAAAGGGATGAAAAGTTCTACTTACGCCATGAGCTTCGCCAGAAATACCGGATTTAGGAGTTTCAACCTCTTGAGGTAGGGTTTCTCCTACTTGAGTTTTATTCTATTTTCAATTTACTAATGCTGAGCGAATGAGTCTGAGGGGTTGTCTAATGATCCTCAAACTGGGATCCTGAATTTGTTTTGAATCTTTTTAGACGTTTGACATCCAGCAAACTAGTACTCCTCAGGGCCTTGTGTGAAATGTTTGAACTGCATTAAAATTCTATGCTTGAGATGAAAAGGTCAGAACGGTCAGAAAACCCAAGCTCACTAAGAACCCAGTGTTTTGCATTTTCCGAACAGTAACCAGGTCATACCTATTCAAAATAGTGTTCTAAAACATTTTTTGTGGAAAACATGTCAACAGCGATTTAAAACTTAAATCGTTTAATGACTATTGGGGCCTGGCAGCCAATTTTTGACGTTTTGAAATGATAATTATACACATCAAATGACGGATATTATGTGAATATTGCTTATGTTATTGCAATGTGAATAGACTGTATTGAAGCAATATAGATTCCACATGTAATCTGAACATCCAGATCACAGAGTTAAAGTATGAGATCAGCTTCAGATAAACGGCTCTGAGGGCTGTTGTCTAAAATATTAATTATCTGAGGGTAATCAATCAAAAAATGACAACATTGTTTTCCAAACTGATATTCACTGAGGGCAGTCCATTAAACAAACAAGATAGATCAATCACTGAGTGGCCCAATCTGATATATGACACTCCCATCTGAGGTCCACAAACAACAAAAACAATAATTCATACGAGGCTTAGGCGAGTGAGAGAGTCGTGAGGACTCGGGATTCTGGTGCTGTAAATGCAGGATGATCACAGACTGCTGCATTTGTTGAGTTCAATAACTGAACATTGCACCAGATTAGTGATGAGTAGCCCACTTGGGTGGCTTATTCTCCTCCCACCAGCATTAGCTCACCTCGTCGTGAGACCCTCTTACAGTAATGTGGAGCGCAAGAGGGAGAATTTTGCCTCATCCTGAGGCCTGAGTCAGAAGAAAACCACGTGGCCTGGACTGTGGTGTACACAGCCATGACGTTAGAATTTGAACATGTCAGAGCAAAGGAGAATTGATTACCTCTCTTGTAAACTATTGGATAGTCGGATCAAGATCGGTAATATTGAGCACTATTTATAACCATGTCATCGGGACATATACGTACAGACGGACTATTTGACGTAAATGTGTTTTATACAAGATTATTTGGCAGAGCCCCATAAAGATAGACTGCCGATTGTGGAATGCTTCCGTCACCGACATTCACATATTCATGTCGACTGAACAACCAATACTCGAATTCAAGGTCACTGTATATATCCACCTGAATCATGAGTTTTTCTTCAAATCATACCTTCTGATTTTTGACTGCGAACTTGGTCCGTCATACTGTCATCGGAACTGTGGTGATGATGGACAAACAAGATCTATCTATGTGACGTTCCATCTTAGCAGTGTTTTAACACTTGTTTGTCCATTTGCATAAGTTCGCGACGAGTGGCGAACGAACCACGAACACAAACACCGCACCTTGTGGACCGAAAAAGAAAATCAGTACAATTGACAAACGACTATAAATTAAGGGCATTATGCACTCATCCCAAAAAAGGTGTACGATTTAAATTTTACTATTCATAGTTAGACTATGTAATAATGCGAAAAGGAAGGACCTTCCTTTCTATATATTAATCACTTTTCACAAAACAAAAATGAAACCATCATCATGAGTTCTCAATTCTTCAATTATCATATTCAGTCATTGGCAGGTTTAATGGCAAAGAACGGCATCCTCAAAATGCAGCGATGTTCTGACTGGTATCGTCAGATTTTGACTAGGCGGTCTTCATTTGAAAAGTCACATATATTGGGCGTTTAGGGTTAAATTTTTGCCGGCTTTACAAAGTAATATTCGGATTATAAAGGATAATCATTCAACGCAATAACATCATGTTGCTGAGGTTTGATCAATTGTATCGGCTTTATTTGGCGAACCCGGAGACTCAGCTTGCCATGTTCATTAGACTGAATCCCATGAGGTCTTGGTTAACAGACTGTATAACTTCATTAACTGATGATCATATATAGAACTCAGACCAGGACTCAACTTGTCACACCCCTTCTGATTAGTAATTAATCATTTTTTATAATGTTCATTGCTACACCTGACTTAAAATTAGATATAAGGTCACTGTACTTTTTTTTTTTTGCAGTAACTTGATACTGCACTTTCGGCAAACGATAGATTAACGTAGTCAACAAAGTTTCGCCACCTTCTCATCCTCAAAATTAATGAGGTTTTGAAGATGGTTTCCTCCTGAGGTTGGTTAAATGTGACATGAAGCTGACCAGGAAATCAACTCATATAGACACTCACATATTTACTTTTGCTGTTAACACTTCCATGTCTTTATCAAACTATGAATTATCTTTATGAAAACAAGAACTTGAAATTGGTTACTCACTTCAAGCACGCTATATCATAAGTTTTATAAAAAGTTCTAATTAAAAGATTTTTCTAAAATAAGAAATTCAAGAAAGGAATAAGCTTCAATTAATGACTTATCTAATGGTTAAGGGCCAGCTGTGGTATGTGATAGTGCATGGATCAAGATCGTCTGAATAAAATAAATTCTAGTAATTTATAAATTTGTGGAACAATATTCAGTGCTTGGTTTTCCATGAAAAATAAGAATCCACAAAAGGACTTAGTTTTATTTTTAAGTAGCAAATAAAAATAAAATGTCCGGTTTAACTCAAATTTTTTTTTATATTCTTTCACTTTTCTGTAATATTTTTCATCAGATTCTATAATATTTTCCTAAGAACTTGAATTAATCCCTATGAAAAACTTCTACATCTTAATAAAACTAATTAAAGAATGAAAGGCCATGGAAAAATTATCCATTTGATTAGATGGATCTTTAGAAATAAATGCATGGTATTTTGCCTTATTTCACTGTTAGCTATAGCTTTAATCTCACCTCATACAGATTTATGAAAAACAATCATGTATGTGATAATATTTTAAATTACTATTCTGATACTGAACCAATCAATATTATACTTCAATACGCAAAGAAGCACACACAACCCAAATTAAAATCATGCAGAATAAAAAGGATGAAGGACAATTCTAAAAAAGAATGAACCACAGGTGGATCAAATGGATTAGAACGAGAGATCAGGCACCCAATCTGTTGAATCTCTACTTCCTTTGTTGAAAAGTCAAACACAATGATGGTAATGTGCCATAGAACCATGGAAGTAAAGCTGAGGAATGATACTATGAAGACCAACAAATACTAAAATTTTAAAATTAAATGCATTGAGATAAATTATTTTATGTTGAGAAACTCATTGGTCTTTAAAAGAATAAATCTACAAGTTTGTGCAGGGATTTGAACTTCAAAGGATTTTTTTTTAAATAATTTGGTCATGATTTTATGGTATTCATATATTTACTTGAACCAACCCACGAAATTATATTACAAAATGAAATATATAATCCTCACCGAACGCTCTATAAAAATTAAGTAAAATAAAAAAATTCAACAATAAAAACTCAAAAAAAATCTGATTTTGTAAATGTTTATAATAATATTAAACAAACTTCAACAAATAAAACAAGAGAACATTTTTTTATTTTATCAAAAATATCAAATTAACTAGCTTAAATAATAACAAAATAAAGTAAATTAACTATAATAATTTTTGAAAAAAAAACTTAAAAAGTATCAATAATTAAGTCTTAATTCCTCACCATCATCCTCAATATATCTAATAATAACATGTGAATTTTAAATTATAAGATGTATATCCTCGATGTTGGTTGAGTCATTATCATCATTGAACAATTTATAATTTTAATATAAATTTCATTTATTTTTGGGGATAAATATATTTCAAAATGTATTTGAATAAGATGAATAAAATATTTTGAAAATCATTTTTCTATAAGATATAATCATATTAAGGAAAATAAATGTACAAATTTTGTTAATTATTTTAAAAATAATAATATTTTGTTATTAACATTAGTTTAAGTAATAAAATTATTTAAAATATATTGATAATTTAGTTATTAAATTTAATTTAATTTATAAACTTCATAACTTCATTTTTATAAAACATAGGCGATTGGAATAAATTTAAAGATAACAACAAAATGAAATTAAAATATTTAACATAGGGACGAATGATGTTTGAAAAATATATTCATTATTAAAACTAATAATTTCATTTAATTCAATGGGTCGTAATTTTCCATGATTTTTTTAAATATTAAATTTGTCATACAATTAGATAAAAAGTTATATTTGAAAATGAAAATAAAATGAAGTTAAAAAAAACAAATTTAATATATTCATCATATATTATAATAATAATAATTATTATTTTTAAACCCCATGCTAAAAAACAGAGATATTTTGATTCTACATTAAAAAAAAGCCAAATGTTGATTTGGAGATTTGTTTGCTTATCAAAGAAAAGCCAAATTATTCAATTTAATAAACGAATCTCGAAAATTTACAATTACAAAATCCACATGGGTCTCTGTATAAACTAAACTGGCCAATCAAGCTTAATCGACAAACTTTACGCAAACCCACATGGACCACGAGTCAAAATGGGTTGGGTCAATTTGACCTCGATTTATTGATCTTACCTACAGCCAATCTTTCAAAATGAATAAAGTGACGGCCCATCGTAATCAAACCCCATATGAAAAGTAGTTTCGATACAAGATTATTTTTTCATAAGCGCTCCTTTCTGAGCTTACACCCTTTGCGATATTTGCAATACAAATGCACATTTTCAGATCACCATTCTTTGTGGTAAAAGTGAGTAAATAATGATGTCTATGAAACCATGGTCGCCAATCAAATTATATCACAACATTAACCTATGTTTACTCACTGTTCATTCCATATCAAATGAATCAAAATTCTTCCACTTAATAAATTGCCAATGACATTGAACAAAAAGAGACGGCCCTAAAACTATCCCGATCTGTAGTGGTGAATGATAAACAGGTAGAGTGGAACTACGTTATTGAATCTCTGTTTGGAATCATGGATGTGTTCTGGAACATTCCCATATATACTGGCTCAAATACCTTTTCGTGATTTCTTTCTTGTTTTTGGTAATCCATGTTGCAGCAAACAGGAATTGATTATAATTTATCGAAATAGAAAAACAAGAAATTCCAAAAAGAAAAAAATTATGTATGGGAAACACAATGAAGTTAAGAGCGTAATCGATATTCATGTAACAGAATTAATCTTAAAAAGCCCACGATGAGTACACAAGAATGATAATTATCACCTTTCTTCTACCATATATATATAGATGGGAATCATCCTACTCTTCTCAGTACAAGTAGTACGCAACTTATCCAAATACCACCGACATTTTTATCGGATTTTGCCGTTGACTCTGATCTCTCGCTGAACTTCTGAGAGTTGAAGAGCCTTGAGGCATCTGCAGGAGCTCAACATTTCTTCAAGACTCAATAAACTCTAAGTTCACTCATGGACGACTCCACCCTGGGTCAACTGAAAACTCATAAGGCATTATAATCAACTTTTTCAAAAGTCTTTCCTTCCTCTGTCTCTGTCGATCTTCCATTTCTACGTCTTTTTCCTTCATGGAACTGGTCATAAACTCCATGAGGGGAAGTACCTGTCTTGAAACGCTCGGCATGGTCATTCAAACCCTTTGCCCACATTTCATCAACAATGACTCAAAACCAAAACACTCCATTGTAGCGAGACTCCAATGTTTTTAACAAACTTTGGTTTACGTATCCCTCTTCGTCCCTTCTCGCTACAGTTAGGCAATAAAATACTAAGGATCAATGATATGATTTAGCTTTATTCGAAGTCTGAGACCTTCGGAACAAAATTTCCTTATCAAGAAGAATTATTATGGAGGGCTTGATGTCAAATGTAGGATCTGTGTGTCACAACTGAGGTATCCAACCTATGGCTACTCCAAGAGGAACACACATTTTCTAAGCGGTTATACTTTTCAGAAATATGCATGAGGCACCAGACTAACAAGGCCTGTCCATAGCAAATCCATGATGCCTAATGTTAATCGGGAATGACCTTCTGTCTGGGTGAGGCAATTGACCACCAAGTATATCCTGCAAGAGTTCTCTAAATCTGAAAGCTTCATGCTTCCAACTACAACATATGAATATGTTTGATTTGAAGATAATGAAAAGGCCGAAGAACTGTTTTTACTGCACGGTGCCATATCCATGTAATGAGAAGAATTCATCGGAGTTTTCTGTAGTCAATAAAATTGATATTAAATTTATCAAATAATCTTATTGAATATCTAGAACTAAGTCCTCCAGGTGAAAGATGGAGTGACAGAGAAGAGAAGTCCTCAACAACTCTGTCAGAATAAGACCTTGTAATTGATTTTTCATCATTTTGAATCGGGCAGGATTGTGCATAGTTTTCACTGGAAAATGTTCAAACTCTTTCTTTCCCAATGTGGATCGTCCTCAGCCTGGAAAGGGTAGCCATACGTTAAATACCATTGTAAGAGGTGCAGAGGATGACACTGCTTTGGCTTTGCAAGGTACAAAGGCACACAGGTGGAAGAAGGGCTGCAAAACCACAGGATATAAGATCCTTCTCAACATACCCATAGTCTCTTCTGATCTTTGGCTGACTCACACAGCAACAGTTCTAATCCCTCTCAATTGTTCAGTCTTGCTTTACCAGGGAGAAATATTTATGCCAGAGAGCACTTTGACCCTCTGGTGCCTTCTTAGTCAGCTAAGTACAAGAAGAGCGAGAAGACAAGGTTTCTTCACTCTCTCATATACATTGTCTAGTTCTTCCACAAGATTCCAAAAACCAATAAACTAAACAATTATCTTTTTCAAACTCAAGGAAAATGATTTCTGATCTATGTTTGGTTTCACCATGAAGATGATAAAAGAAAATCAAATGAGGTCCAAATTCTTAAATTTTACATGGATTTTTTAAGTTTAGTCCTACATTATAATAAGTAACAAAATGAGTTTTAATAAACGATAGAACTAATTATTGTTTAAATATATTTTTTATTTTTTCTTCAAATTTTTTCTGAATTTCTTATTTTTTTTATACTTATTAGTTCAACAAGATTTAATTAAAATTTTGTTCTCCTTGAGAATCACTAATAAATATATGGTAACTGAATTACTGGTCACAGGAACTGTTTGAAGAGTAAGAATTTCCAGGATGATTGAAAACAGATTAAAAATGATAAGGAGATTCATGAAGAGCAATGAATTTTTGTTTAAAGTCCTAACTAACATAATGCAATCAAAGAAAATGAAACGCCATGGAAAATGAGATCCAATTTAATTTTTACACTTTAGAAAGTACACTATCTTTCTGATACTTTTTTTCAAAATTTGGCCTTCTTTGTTGAAAAAGTCGAACACAATGATGGCAATGCATAAGAGGGAACCATGAAGAATGGTGAGGATTGATGACGGGAAAGAATCTGAACATGAATTTAAAGAATCACTGGCTTGACTAAGATATTCAACAGTTCAATGACTTATCACCATGGTGCATTTATTATCCAGTTCTTCCACAAGACTCCAAAGTGGAATGAGTAAAAGCAAGCAATTAAACAAGTATTTGTTGTCAATGTAGAAGGTTCAAGGTTAAGGGTTGACTGAAATATAGGAAAAACCCAAATCAAGTTTGTTGAGAACATAATTCATGATATAATCTATGGAATTAATAGATGTACATAAAAAACAATATATGTTTTTCCTAGAAAAGAAGAATAATGATGAATAATAATTAATAGTCAGTGATCATGATGTCTCCTTTGAAGATCCTTCCGAATCAGGGATTAACATCCATCCTAGTTATAAAGGAAAACAAAATGCATTGGGTGACAAAGCCCCATACTTTGAATTCAAAACCATGGAGATCTGCATCAAAATGTCAATAAGTTCATCGCAGATACAAAAGTCTGGGTGCGTCAACCCCAACTCGTAGAACCCATTTAATTTAATCGATGGATTCTTGGGAAATTTCCTCAGCTGAGCGTGCCTCATGGAAATTCATAATGAGGAATCATTTGATAAAGAATGATTTTAAAGTCATGAATAATTTTCTTTTTTTTTTGTAAAAGATTAATTTATTATCTCAAACACATACATCTAATCTAAACAATATAATCAAATTTAAAACTAAAGTTGATTATGTATATCAGGTTAATAGATATGAATTGGTTTAAAACTACAATACTTGATAACTCATAATGGATTGAGAATGTGAGAGATTCAAGTTCTATACATGGACATCATGACTTGATCTAACACTTCATTCATCAAGATTTTAATACCTGAATCACCACATTGTATTTAATTCCCTGGTCTCAACTCACACCACAATATAGGCAAAGTCACTTCTTCTTTTATTTTCTCAGACATCTATAAACCTCGTTCATTCACATTAATCGAGGTTATGTGTATCTCTGGTGAGATATTATAGTGAAGTAATTTCAAATATATTCCTAAGCCCACAATGGGGCGGTTCAATGAGTACAAAACTTACATTTGTTTGATAAACAACAAAAAGAATATTACATATACAAAATAGACCAAAGCCCGGTGGGCATCTAACGGCGTCGGAATCTTAGATCAATAGGTCGGTCGGCTCATCATTTCATAATTCACACTGATAAAGTCTGTGGTTAGATTCGCTTCAACTACACCATAAGTGGTCATTTAGGTGGCCATGACTCGGATCGACCCTTCAACCTTTTCTTTCGCAGCGATAATCGCACCTGTTTTCTTAATTATACACAACTTCAGACACAAAAAATTCTTTTGCATATACGACATACCACCACAGGGATTCAGTTGTTCATGATAATCGAGTCCATTACTTTAATAAATTAAAGCTGATACCATTCGGCATATAGATTACGAAGTAAAGGCGTGGAGCACCTACTCCCAGCTGGCTCTACTCAATATGTGGATGTCCTGTCTTCATCTTTGTCTTCATCAGACTACACGATTAAAACCCAGTTGTTTACGCTTTAGCGGGAACATATAATGTAATCAACAACCACTGCCCTCAACAAATAATTTATCTTATCATTTCTGAGAGAATTGACACCCACCGCGTAGATCGCCTGGAATATTAGAACCATATCATTATTTATTTAAAATTTATCACGATCTATTCTCTTTCTGAATGGTCCTCATTATATACCTATTCCTCGTATGTCATATCAGATACATATATTACTGTTTTGTTACATACCATACCACTGGCATGTCTGGTTTCGCGTACACCATCACGTGTAACGTTATCAGATATCAGATTCAGCTGCACCGCTTCTATGTACTGGTCCGCACTATTTCGTGATATCGAGCTTTCCCGCGGTATTTCTTCGAATACTTTCCTCACGCATCAGACTGTTCATATACTTTTCAGACTCACTTTAGATTCGAATATACTCAGATTACGGAACTGCATCATTTTACCTTGCAGATATATATCTATGTCGATCGATAACCTTTCGCGCGTTATTAACCTTATCACATAGCAGTGATATGTTTCTCAGATCATATAATATCTTTTCGCTGCCAGTATGTAAATATGAATTGTTTTGTTCAGCGTTCCATGATAAACCTTTAGAAGGATGAAGAACTATATGGCTCATACAAAATTCACCGCGCGTAAACAAGGGTCTATAAGGGCTCAAGACGCTGTTATCATTGGTGCGGTGATGAAGACGATCTATGGCGTCTAAGAAAACATAATTAATCAACGTAAATGTGAACCCACCGTGATGCCGCAGATCATTTTTCCTACGCCAATCTATCTTCACCGTGTTCTGGTTAATAAATCACGGATATATTTTTCAGACAGACTCATCCAATGAATGGAACTATTGTTATCGCGCGCCGATGAGATATACACTATTATTACTAACTCAGAATACCTTCACATATTTACCGCATGTTGTTTCGCTATTTCTTACAACATGATATTCAGTATTTTTTCACGCTATTGGCTTTCATCATATGTAATCCGGTCATATCGCGAAATGAATTTAGCGCACTATGATTCATATATTCATGTATATAGATATAAGATTTTGATCTATTCATATCCCTTATCATTTATAAGATCAGTATCCTTTATGCGCTTTCTATCAAGTGATTTAGTTAGCCCGTGCTCTTCTTGCTATTTCATCAGCATGCTTTTTACTATCTATATAACTCTTACTGTTCTGATCATCACTGGTAATATTAAATCATATCTATATCACTTTATATTCATATCAATGTCCTTCTCAATTTCAATATCTTATATCTGAAAGAATTTATGATCAAAAATTTAATTTTAATTATCATATTTCTACATCTCATACCTATATATTCCATACTTGTATGTTTTTCTTTGTTCTTTTTATCGATCGGCCTCATTCCTCGTGAGGAGTACGTAATGTGAGACTCTTCCCTGGGATACTACGTAGATACTTCTTCTTATCTATAATTCCTTTACATCAAATCTACATATATTGCTATTTCTTGTCTGTCTATATCCCTTTCCACATGTATTCTTAATTTAACTTTAACTGCTGGTTAAAATAATTTCAGTACAACAATTCAATTTTCGACAAGATTGTAGCAAATCAAATGCCAATAAATATATATAATAGATTCTTAGACTCATGAGTTTCCATCTAATCCAAGAATACCCATAATGTAGTCCCAATCTAATGAGTTATAAATCAAGCCATGAAGAAAATCAGCAATTTGGTAAGATCATCAGAAGAGTACAGCGGGTACTATAATACTTTTACTATCAGTGTATTATAAGCCTGGCATATTGTATCAAACTATGTGATGGATGGATTCGACTCAAAGGGCTTCCATGCCAGAGTCCAAGTTGTAAACGAGTCCCAACTAAGGAGTTGGTGTTGCAAGCTGTGGCTTGAAAATCAGCAATCCACAAAGACTGCAGAATATGTTATGGTGCCAATGTCTTTGCTACTAATTAACAGTCAAGATTAATTAAATATATATGGATGGATCTAGACTCAAAAGGCTTCTTCCAGAGTCCTAGAACACTAAAACGGAGTCCCAACGGTTGTTGCGTTGCAGCCGTGAAGAATCAGCAACTTCTGCAGCACCTGCAATAGCAGAAGAAGCAATGGCCTTACGACCATTATAAGTCAAGATCGTACTAACTTATATGGATGGATTTTAGACCAAAGGTCATGAACCAGAATACCAAACGAGTCCAATCATA
Source organism: Tetrastigma voinierianum (assembly GCA_016808115.1). NCBI lineage: Eukaryota > Viridiplantae > Streptophyta > Magnoliopsida > Vitales > Vitaceae > Tetrastigma > Tetrastigma voinierianum. The sequence continues at coordinate 258,004 of JAEQBH010006471.1, forward strand.
TTACAAGTTAGTCGAAGAAAATTATAATTGAAAGATTCGTAATAGCAAAGAAGAGCCATCGTTTTGTCATTTTCGGACTTATTATAAGCTCATTATGGTATCAAACATGCCAAACACGCGTACAAACCATCCGCCAATCAATCCCCCGTAACCACCCGCAAGCAGGTTCAAAACCAACCTCCAGTTATTCTACGTACAATTTCAATCATCCTCAGCAAGATTCTACACCTCTAATAAGATCACATCCCACTTCAACCATCAAGGAGGAATTTACAAAAGTCAACAATCACTCTTCGGTCTCCGTATCTGATTACCGCGATCTTTTCGTGAACTCATAATCTCATCTTTACCACAGACTTCAGAGGTTCATGATGATATACTTTGGCAGGTTCATGTTCGTTTCATGCCTTGGTCATGGCGGGCACGGATATTTCACTGGATGATGCCATGTATCACACGGACGTTCGTTACTCGTCCCTCTCATGAACTTTATTTACGAAATGAATCATTCAAATTGACTATTCAATCAAAGTTGGCGGCATTTCGCCAAACTATCACTGTAATCATTTCACTTGGGAGACAGTTTGTAATACCATCTTCGAGGGTCTTTGAACCCATACCGGAACACTTGCTCTTTGGAAGAATTTTTGAAGCTAAGGCGTTGGCAATCTTCTCCGGAACTTTGAATTTACCCTGAATTCGGAGTATCAAACTGAAATATGGTCCCAAATAACTGACGGCGCGCGATCAAACCAAGCAGAAATTGCTTTAATATACTTCTTGATTGAATTGCAAGATAGAGTCAGAATTCGAAGATAGCTATTTCAGTGGTTTAGTCTCCTGTAGCAGTCTAGTTTAACCAGCAACTTGAATCACTCAAATTTGATAAGAATGACCACAGACTAATTGAACTGCTGGTCAAAGAGAAAACGCAAATAATTTTATCATGTTTTCCCTTTTCCATATAGTTCACCAACCACCAATACTCAATATACACACATCAAAAACACTCATTATTCATCTTGTAGTGGTGGTTTAACTGTACATCAAACCCAGTGTTCCAAGAACTCAACATAAAGTCCACCATTTTACATGAAACATAATGGTGGGATTCAAAATATATTAATCCAAGTTGAGTTTAATCACCAACAAACTAGAGTTAGGAATCAATCCAACAAACTGAATAAACCCAAAATTCCTCAACAAAGTCCAAAATATATGATCTTTAAAGATCAGCCAAAACCTATAGAACTATAAACCATAGAATTCTACAATCATACTGGTTTCATTAATTGTTTGTCCATAAGGGAAACAGACAAAATAAATCCATATCTTTTTCCAAAATAAAACTAGACTTCCATACCAAAAAAATCATAGAACCCATACCCACAAATCCATACTCTTTCTTCGCTCCTCCTCTTCTTCCTCTCTTCCCTTCCTTCTCGTTTTCCTCCTTCTACCCTGTTTTGTTTTTCACCAAAGACCAAAGCTTTATTTGATTCATCCTTATTTATGGATTTTACTTTCCTTATTACCGATTAGTCCCTCTATATCTTCTCATATTTTGTGTTTCAGTCTTTACTTACGTTTTTAACCTTCATTTTCAATTTATATTCATCTCTTCAATATGAATGCAATATAAACTATTGTTTTTATGTTTTCAGGACTGGCGGTGCAAAGACCACTTTACCTTTATTTAACATTTTCAAGTCCCTCGCTTATTTCCCAAAATCTATTTAGCTTTTAATATACCCTAAATCACGTCCAAACCACAGGTGTTTTCGGTGTTAAAGGTTAAGCTTTGTCCGCCATGGGAATAAATCGACTAATTCACTAACACGCAGAATCATCACACTTCTGCCAGCACGTTACATATATCTTAACACATCACACATGGTTTTTAAACACGCTTGGTTATTTCATATTTACTTATCATACCACGTTTCATTTCATCAACGCTCTAAGACATGATTTCATATCAGACTGTCATTTGATTTTATGTTCGCTGCACAACCTGAAGTGCATAAAGGAAACTATATGTCTGGCCGCGCCAGATCACCGCACAAACAATGGTCTATTAGAGTCATATTTATGTTATCATTAGCGAATCATCTTATAAGGGCATCGGTTATCATTGAATGGCACAACGACCATCTATATGGCCTCCTGATATCAATGACCCAACCGCTAACTCGATCAAGATGTTTGCACTTGCTTTTCCCTAATAGGCATGCCTATCTTCTTCTATCAAGTTTTAAGCATAATCCATGTGGTTTAAGGTTTAAAGATATCTCCATGACTTCTAATAATATTATCGGTCCATGACTATAAAAGATATTTTACAATCATATTATTCGTATCTTTTGTGGCTTTTCATGGTCTCATTATATAATAAATAAATTAAGGGTTATTACAATGCTATGAGTTAAATATCATCTCAATTAACAAACCATATATGGACGATCTAGACCATGGGGTCGTTAGAATATGAAATATCCAACGGTTCCGAATTTAAGAAATAATAATCATCCGTTGAAGGCCTTATGAACTGCATCACAGCATAACTAGTAATAATCACTGTTTTTGGTGATTTGCACCCTAATAAGAGCCCACTTCATCGTTTTATAAGAATGGATTCTAGACCAAAGTGGTTTTTCGGAGTCCAACAAATATTTAAACCGAGTTCTGATGAAGAAATAATGATCGTCCAAGTCAAGGCTTCTACAACAATGATCAGAGCAGAACTCATGTCTGTAATTTTTTCACATGTTTTGGACCTAATATGAGTTCCACTTAATTAAATTATATATGATGGATTCTAGACTCAAAGAGTTTCATGATGAGTTCAAGAATATCCAAATGAGTTCTGACGAAGAATTATGACCAAGACAAAAACATAGCTTTAGAATGACAAGACACTTTAAACCCTAATATTTCCTGACAAACATTCCTCAACTGAGGATTACAATCAACCAACTCCAAGTCCAAAACACAACCAAACAATTCCAAAAGGCATATGGTGGTGACTTATGGTTTGCTAAACCATCCAATTAATGGGCGCTGGTGAGCCTAAGTCTTAAAAATTGTAAACCAGCATTTAGTTTTTTAAGGAACCCCAAATCAACCATTAAAACTAAAACCAAAATGAACTTCAAATTGTCAAATGCCAAGACCACCATTATAACAAATGATATTCTTTATATCTAAATTTATATCAAAAGATTGTTTGTAGTTTTGACTTTTTCCACATAAAATCCATACTTTTTCCATACCTTAATCTTTTCTTTTTTTCCTCTTTCTTTCTTTCTTCTTCCTTTCTTTCTTTCCTTTCTTCCTTCTCTTTCCTTTCTCTCATCCTGATTTTTCTAATTTAATAAAAAGAATATGATAATTTTATATTTGTTCAACATACCTCATTTTTTAGTCAGAATGTCAAATTACATTATCTTTCTTGCCTTCTGCTCAATTCAACTTATGCATATATCTACTTTGGACATACATAAACTTATTAAATATGATTCCTTGCGTCCTGAATTGGTAAATTATTAATTTACACCCTCAATCCCTCCTTTATAAATCTTTACTTTGCTTATTTTATTTTTTTAGCATTTATCTATTTTGAAAATATTATTTACTTTATTAATCTAAATATGTTATAAAACTTGAGGTGAAGAATTTGGGCAAGCAATGCTGGTAATAGATAACAACAAGATGACAGAAACCAACCTCTAAACTAAACTAATAATAAATCATGCTGTAACAGAGCCAAAATAAAATAAAGGAAATTAAAAACTCGGGAGTGTGGGAAAACTATTTTGCCAAGAAAGAAAATGATAAAGAGATTCAATGATGATTTTCAAAACAATGATCAACAATCACTTTTAATACTAAAAAAGCTTATCAGAAGAATGAATGATGGAAAGAAAAGGAGGACTAACATTATTAGTCTGTGACAAAAGCCATGTGTGATAATTTATTGTTTTTGTAGAGATTCTTAAAAGTAAGTAAGGAAGAGTGATTGATCCAACTCAAATAGATAGAAGCCTGAACCCGGTCCTTCTTCTTCTTCCCGCTGGAGCGGCAATGGTCAATGAGAAATAATCACACCATGCTGCGATCTTCAAACCTAGCGATGTGTTACAGAAGAAAATAACAAAAGTCACAGTATTCAAGGTTTATTACGATGATTGCCGCCTAATACAAGCTAAAACATCAGTTCTGTTCCTCCACCTCTTTCCATTTTTCTAGAAGAAAGTCAAGGAAACTTCAAATTTACCTAATTTCTGTACTTCAAACCAAATGTACTATTCAGACTGTTATTCTAAACTCAGTCCTGCTCAGTATATCCTGGCTACTGGTGTTTATATCTTTCGATTCATCTAAGTATATAGATTACATCCACCATTTGACTTACCTTCTTGCCGCAAGATTCAGAATGTTTCCACTTCCATGAAATATTCGAGAGAAAACATTTCTTCTCCAACGAGACAATCCCAATGCAAAACTGTAAAGGTATGTGGAAGTGCAATCGAAGGAAGAATTGATGAAGGTGGAACCTGAACCATTAAATAAGGTAAATAACCATACTTCAGATCCTCGCTTAATCTAATCTTTCATAACAAATGTTGAAGTTTAAGAATACTATACAACCATTTTTTTAATTCTTCCATAATTTTTTAACTAGAAAGGAGATGAAATACAACATATGTTTTTGTTTTACCAGCAGAAAATATGATAATAAATTATATGTCATCTGAAAAGACTAAAACTCCCTTTATCTAAAAAGCACTAAGAGTATATGAAATAATAGATCTCTAAAGAAAAGCTTTCAATATTGAACTATACAAGACTCAAGTTCAGTTAGGAGAAAGTTAACCTAAATTAATAAAAGAATATGACATACTAATTTCTGAATAATATTAAATAAATACCATGCTTATTATTAATTTTACATCTTTGGTGTGTGATGATCAAAAGTCACACATGGTGAATTTTTTTTACTGTCTATACTATTTTGTTAAGATATAGAGATGAATGATCTCAATTTGCATATTTCTCATTACTGGTACAAGAAAATACATTTTCTTTTATGCAGAGAAGAACCTTATCTATATCTTCTATTTTTTTGGAGTCGCTGTACTGACAAAAGTAGCTTAAGAATGGTGAAACACAAGCAAAAATGAAAAGTTTGGAAGATTTATGATGAATAATAAGCCTTATAATACTTGGTGCTCATATTATGAGATTCAAACCCAATTCCAAGATAACTGGGTGAGGAGGTTGTGTAATTATATGTTATCTTTAAGAAAACATGTTGCAATCAAGATCCAAACAACTCAAAGAACAGATGAGTCATCAATTATAGAAGATCGGTAGAACCACCATGTCAACGTCGTCGCTTGAAGGTTTGGGCTTAAAGCAATGAATTGAAGTAGCTTCGATATGAGTTCTACCAAATGAGCCTGGAAGTTTTGCAGAGTGTATTTCAAGAAACAATAAAAACCATTCACTGATTAAAAGTCAGATACGGTCTGGTGGCCAACAGCATCACGATCTTCACCGGCACAGATAAAAAAGTCCTCCATTTAATATCGTTTCATAATATTTTATTGACATAACTTTAATCCAAAATATCTGATTTGGTCATCCTTGTCAAACGCGTCTGTAACAAGGTCATTTCAAGACCATTGGTGTAACTGTCGGCTATATTGTCTGATGCGCAGGTAGAACATTCGAAACGTTCTGCAATCTGATGTTTTTAGCTAAGAATGCTGGTCACTTGAGTCGGTAGATGAAGCAATTAACATGATGTTATAATAATGATCAACCAAGTTTACTTCCTCATAATGGATTTATAACATCAGATCAAGGATTGTATTTGCAGATTCATTTGAAGAATATTACAGATATCAAATGAGTAAATTACTTAATAAATAGTTGACTTGGTGATCCATGGTTCAAATGATCATCTTTCTATGAAGCTCATATAAGATGTCGGAAGGCTGAGAACATGATTTAATCTACACCTCCAAATCTTCAAGGTAATCGTCCCAATTAAAATAAATGTAAAATGCAACTAAAAAATGTACCTTTAAGAAGATGAAGAATCATCTAGAAATTAAACAAAGATGTTGTCCATCTTTTCAAAATTTGAAGTGTTTTCATTTCATATATGAGTGGAAGCAATCTTGATAATATGTTATAAAATTATTGTTATCATATATCAACAATATTTTTATTGCAAGATTCATTTTTGAGGTTCAACCCACAATATGTTCAAAAAGTCTTCTCACATAATTTATCTCTTTTTCCAGTTGCCGACGATAGTATATACGAAAAATCTTGTTTCAAAAGTTCCCCACCCTGATCATCAGCTCTAATCAACCTCCAACTGATCTGATATTGATGAAGAAGATAATCCACACAAAAGCACACTAGAATAACATGTGTAAGAGCTGTAGAAATCTATTCATATTTGTGGACTTGCTTTTAAATTACTCTTCGCTTTCTCTCGTCATATCAATTTAGCTGGGAACAAACTTCATCTTTCTGTCCGATTTATATTGGGAAGGCCGTTTTATTAGCCTTTCTCACAATCTTGTGGCCTTCTTTGCTGTGTTTTCACGCTGTCTATAACTGTGTCACAAGAGATTCAACTCATCTTTTATTTCAATTAATTGTATGAAGTATTAATATTAATCATAATAAAACTAATATTATAAAAAACCTAGAGCTTAGAAAATAAAATGAGAAACTCAATGAAACCATGATTAACAATCAATAGGGATGGTCTATAGCATAAAGGCTGGTATGATGGTTGGTGTTGATAAGATTTGAACATCATTTATCTCATGTTTTGCTTGATTTAGTGGTTCTATGATATAAATAAGTGTCCCAATTTATTTTCCACCTTGTGATTAAATAACTATTGAGTTTAAACAAGCAACTAAGAAAAATTTGCAAAGTCATCAAGTGTTGGTGAATAAACAGTGTGATCATTTCACCATGTGGATGTCCTTCAGGTTCCTCCTTTGGTATGGCACCTAGATTCCATGAGTTTCATATATACCAAGATTGCGCAATTGGAGTCCGTGATGAAGAAGTTACGCCATCTCAAAAAGTTGGGAAGTAAAGAAAGAGCAACCGCTCCACCTGGCTGTTAAAAATCACCACAATGAGACTTCATCGCTTGTTATGGACTTCACGCTCACATCGTGAGAACACGCTACATGAGAATCACGCTTACAGCTGAGAATCTCCACACTATAACGTGAGAATCTTCATGTCGCAACACACTATAGCGTGAGCTCATCGGGTTTGGCCTCATTCCTCCAGTTTATTTTCACCACGCCGTAGCACCAGATCCATCACATCATAATTATAAGAGTCTATGTTTTGCCAAAGTCCATCTCTGCCCCGCTTCAGCTTTAAACAAAAGGCGTGACCTAGATTTTCTTATGGTTAGGAAAAAAGAACTGATTATAATACATACTTTTAGTACATTTGAATTAATACTTATGAGATGAACAAGATATTCAGCGAAAAAAACCATAGTGGGCTGATGGTCTCCACTGAGTTGCTCCACCACTCCGCACAAACAAAGATATAAAGTTTAATGTTTTTTAATATGAACAGTTAGTTTTGCTCCATTACACGCGTGATAAACCATCGCCACATCGAACATCAATTAACACGTGGTTGAAGCCTTCGTTGTCCAATTTGTAGTTCTTACGGGGCAAGGAATCGAAGGATAACCAGAATAATAAGATCGAGTCTCACAAAAGATGGGCAATCGTTTAGCATCAAATATAAACATGTGGAATGAGAATAGAAAAGGATGGGCATATACCTCAAACGACAATTTCTACCAGCATTTAAGACTTGCATCAGCAGAGCCTTCACATTACACTGCACTTTGATCTTTCGGATCGTGGTAATTTGATAAGGTCGTTAACTGCTGCCACCATCCGGGCGAGAGTTTTGGTACTTGGAAACAATCAACTAAGATCTCGAAAAGCAACGGTGAGAGAGCCATCGCACTCCAACATCAAGAATTCCTCCTACATGATGACCGCCCCATCGTAGTACTCCGCAAAACCGGGATGGCTTAAATTCATGAAATTAATCACAAATTTAGTGATAAACTTTGATATTTCTATGCAACTCTTCTTGCTTGAAAAAGAGTTCATCAAACATTCGCTTTATAGTGACTAAAGGCAAGACTATTTGAATGAAAGACAAAAACAGAGAAACATTTTTATCTGATAAACCAATCTATCACATGATATTTGAATTGAGGCACCTCATTACAAATGAAGGACACATATTTTTATTATATGTAAAAGGTACATAAAAATTAGAAGAACAATCATTTTTGGTATTGAGCACTTAATCACTTAGTGCTAAATCAACTTCATTTAATACTAAAATATGATTTAACTAATATATTATAAATTAAGCAGAATAGATAGATGAGACTTGTTTTATAAAATTATGGAAAATATTAATTCACATACCAGAATTTGCTCCTCGGATCCTAAACACATTATGTAAAGCACTTAATCACATCTTAATCCACTTCGATTCAAAGATATCCCACTCACAAAATTATATGAAATTGTAAGATAAATATTATGGAAGTTAAGGGGGGTTTCTTTCATAGATGTGTGATAAGTTTTCCAAAGAATTAAGAAAATTATGATGTATAGATCTAGTTTTTAACAAATCAGCTGATGTCAATGGCCTTTTTGTCATCACACAAATAGAGGAAACTCTTTCCTCGCTAATTAAAACTGTCATTCTTTGTTTATAATTAGTGATAATGGAGGCGAATTAAGCTAGAACTACGCACCTCATCAAGAGTTTCATCGTGAAGAAACCAAAACTGTTGATGAACAGAATCTTAAGATATCCATTAAATGATAAAGTTACATGGATAAATAATGAGTAGAAGGATATTCCTCTCCACTTTAATGGATCGATGAAAAATAGAACTCATCTCACATGTGAAGATATTCATTTAATAAACAGTATAGAGTGAAAATAAACCCAACTACTAATTATAATTGCGCATGAAAGCAAACAGTTGTAATCTCAATATAGAAAGGTGGTGCCACCCAAAGATTATTGTTAATCCAAACATTAAAGGCGGTGTCACTCACACTCAACTGAGTTTTATATCATATAGAGGATTGTCCAATACAATTTATAACCTTCTCAGTCTTCACTCCATCTCCATGTGTCTAGGATGCTCTTTCACTTCCAGCGCTAGATCTACAAAGCCCACAGATTAATAGAATGACAGTTTAACACAAAGCAACAGATTAGTTATAATGACCAAATGAAAAATATTTCTTATAGTCACTCCGCTTAACAACATCAAGCAAAGTAACAGAACTACTTATTTAAACTCCTGTAAGAGTTCAAACAGAGAAAATGAATAATAATTATATAACTCACAAAGGAATCAAAAATGATCATTGTTAGAAAACACAAAAGAACCATCATAATTAACAAAAAATTTATTGAATTCCAAAATACCAAATTCTTCTCAACCAAACACATCAATTTTCAAAAAATAAAAAAAAAAAAGGGGCTGAAAAAGACAAAGAAGAGTGAGAGAACGATCATTCATGCGAAACTAGGTTGATTTAGATGATTTTCAAAACAATCAACTACACTACTCTTTGAAGGCCTCACATCGGGTAATCCATCGTTAGCCTTCAAGACTGCCTTCAACCCTTCTACGGATTGTGTTAATGTCCCTCCTACACGGATCCAATGATGGGATCGATTTTGCCTCATCTTTCTACAGTTATTCTCGCCTCTACACAGATCTCAAATTTACGTAATCGTAGAATAATGCCTAGAGAGGCGAGAATCTATAGAGGAGAGAGGTAGAGAGGCACTACTTGCAATTGAGGCTGAAAAACTAATTTATAGCCACCTCCATCGTCCTCAGTAATAAAAAACCTAGAAATGAAAAACCTTATAAATTGTTAGCACCTATTTAAATGGAAGAATGAAACCAAGACCTTATGAAACAAAAGAATGTGAATGAAACGAGAGTGAACACATTTAGCCTGTGGAAGAGATCCTTAAAGAACCTGCAGATTAAGGTCTCACCCAGCATTATTGATACCATAGCTGTTACCCAAAAAACACTTTAATTAATTAAACATAATTAACTAGAACTAAGATAGTTCGTTGATAATTTTTGAGAAAAATTAAAACAGGTTTAACTTTATATTATTTAATTTATATATTTATTCAAACTTATTTTATTGCTTATGATTTTGGATCATTAAATTTATAAATAAAATTCTTGAAGAATTATTTATATTAATTTTTTCATTTTATTTATATGAAACCAAACTGAAAATACTTTTTATACTTTTTCTTCCTTAACAATTTTTCAACCCAAATGGTCCAAAGATGTCGTTGATTTGGTCTAAACTAGATAAACAAACATGGGTTTCGCAGAAAGAGAAAGAATGTGTATTTTTAGTCGTGGCTTCTGATCTCTATAATGTCATGGGCAAGATCATTTAATGCTTTGACTTATCCTGACTGATAAATGTGGTGGCAAAGCCAGTGGATCATAGGTAATTTGATTTATTTCTGTATCAACACAGAAATCCCAAACAGAGTTTAACTTGACCTGACATGCAAAGCTACTTCTTCTGTGTCACCATATACACTTACTAAGGTTCACTGTCATAAAAACATGATGGCGCTAATAAAATAAAGATTAGAAAGTTTTGCAAATTTATAGGAGCTCTAGTTTCAAGGTATCTGATATGCTGATATTAGGAAGATTGAGAATAAGTTCCATACAAATTTGGCGAGGTTATGAAACTGTTATAAAGAAACTAACAGCATTTGTTGTGGTTCAGTGTCCCTACTTCCTCGGAAATGGGGAAGAAATATTGAATGAGACGCACACCTGGTAGATCACCACGTTGTTGCAGTTCTGGTGGTCTGACTTGTGCCTGAGCGGACAACCAGCTCATCCATGAGTTTCACCAAATTGATTACTCACAAGTTCATTTTCACCAAACATTCACTTATCGAGAGAAACTCGGTGATTGTTGATAGGCACACATGGAACTTGGTGACTTGTCGGCGCGTAATAAAGAACTTCATTTTAATATCAAACCACATAATATTTGCAGACCGTAACTTTAATCCAGATATATGATTTCGCCCTAATGCAAATTACGCCCAATAATTCAAAGCGTTACCTATGACGCTGCTAGTAATTATATTATGGCTATTCCCGGAAGTTTATCTCAGAATTGGGAGCGTGTCATATAAGTCGATGTTATAGTTTGGGATGTTGTTGTTTTGAAATGGCTCGGGGAGGAAAAACGTCGGATACCATAAATTGGTAACCCAGCTGTCGTATCTCCAATGGATTTATAACCATTTGAATCAAGGCTAAGAGCTGCACATCAGAATTAAGGAAAATAAAGATGCTACAAATAGCGAAGAAACTGGCAATTGTAGGACTTTGTGCATTCCACGGTATCCGATTGATCGTCTGATCCTAGCTGAAAATTGCACTGGAACAGGCTGATTGGCAATGAACATGTCTAAATCCTTTTAGACTATAGGTACAAAAAGTACTGAATAAGCTTATCAAGAAGCACTTTGCAGTGAGCAATGTCATCTCAGAATGAGAGTAAAGTAACTCAATATTTCCTAATACTTCAATAATGTAATGAGGAACTCACCACTGGTCGTAATTCATCACCAATTTAGCTGGTATCAACTCATGTTCCTGTGTTGTCTAGTTTTGTTTTTTATTGAATTTGCTCATTCAAATGTGGGTATAGAAGGTGAAATCAGCTGAACTTATAAACCCCACTTCCTTTCAACAAATATTAGGATTCGAGCTCTATGACTCACATTTCACAAATCTCAGAAAGTTCATACAACACATTATGAACTTTCTCTGAATGATGGGATATAGGATTATTATAGTATAGCACTGACTAAGTCAGAGATAATGATCTACTCTATATTTAAAGAGGTAGAATATATATATATATATATATGTATATATATATATATATATATATATATATATATATATATATATATATATATATATATATAAAATCAAAATTTTGATATACTGCCTTCTCCATTTTCTTCTATACATAAATGCATGATGAATGAAATGAAGATTTTGATTGTTAGTTGTGTTTCCTAAACACAATGAATTTATAAAAATATATTTAGATTTGTAAATAAAGGATCATCCCAAAGTAGGGAAGAAAATTAAGAAAATGGTGTCTAGCTAAAACATTTTCAAAGAAAAGACAATGGTTCAATAAGACAGAAAAAGATACTAATAATAATTATATTTTAATCTTTACTCAAGGCTATAAGGGAGGCTGCATTATTATGTAATTTGAACACCAAGTTAAGTCATACTACTTGTCTCATGATCGATGAATGTTAAAAAACCAACTGATAATTTGAAGTCTTGTTAATGTTTATTGCTATCTTCTTGATGTTTGTTATTGTCCATGGCCTCACTCAGAGAACAGCTGATCAAAGTTTTAATGGTCTAGCAAAGAAGTGTCCAAGAGGCATTGGAGAAATTTAAAGATCTCACAATTTAATCTAATCAAACTTAATTTAAGTACTCAATGGGGTAAATTTTAACAAAATATAATAATATTTATTGAGTCAAAGAAGAAGATAATGATCACTGGCTTTAAGAGTTTTAAGAATATCCCCACCTTAGTGATTTCAAATCTCTGTAAAGCATGATTTTTCATTATTGTTTTGGCTAGGCCTTTCCAACCATTTGTTGGTAGTGTTCTGTATTACTTCAACAATTTGAATGGGAACTGATAAATGAAGACCATGAGGCAAAATAGAATTTAAGGTTTGGACTATCTAACATAAATAACTCTCAAAATGTGATCATGTTTAAAAATACTGCCTTCCTATGTCGACTTAACCCATATTATTTCAGTTGTTTCGCTAACTTGGTAAACTCGATGAAGAACATCAGAAAGAAGAACATTCTTCTATCAAAGACATGATGTCTTTCAAAGCTATCCGAGAGGGAGTTAGGAATCTAGGTTAAGTGCATGGACAATATTAATTACCACACGTAAGAGATTTGAACTAAAATTTGGGTAAATACATCGCTACTGAGGGCTAGCGCTGAATATTATTCTTAGTAACTGAATAATAAACACTCACTGATATTTACTAGTAAAAACAGTAATAATACTTTACCAACAACTTATCAAAACTCAAATATCATATATCGTTTAATTTATCCATTATGTTAATAAAGATTTGGTTATTTTCCTTAATCAATACTGATAAGGATCACGAAAGAATAATCTAATTGGCTTGAGCTCAATGGATGAAATTCGAACAAGATAACATATGCCAATAATGCTCATACAACACCACAAAGCAATATATATTAGAGTTACGAGTTAAATTTTGAAAATTAACTGTAAGATTTTCTAATGTTAATTAAGATGTCAATTAAAGATATAATGTGAAACAAGATAATCATTATTTTTAAGCTATGATAATAGAAGCAATAGAATAATCACAAACACATTAGATATGAAAGATATCCACAGGCAAAGACATGACTGGGTATAAAGGCTGTATAGACACCTCTGTAGACATTTCAAATAAGAAACAAATATTAAGGCTCATTATGGAGTAAATTAATCCAAAGTATGTGATTCTCTCCAAAACATTTTCACAAACACCTTTCAAAACATACTGGTTAGAAAAATGAAGGGTAGATCAAACAAGAACTAGAGGAGATCACTAAGATTACGGGAACTAAATAAGGAAAACCATAAGAGAGCTATAAATCCAATTTATTCCAAAGATAAAGAAGATAATAGAAGGTGCATTCAAAAACTAAATTTTTATATTTTTATTATATAAATTGAGCTAAACTTGGGTTTTTTTCCTATAAATAATAAATGATTAAATGATAATTGATAAAATGTTAAATGATATATGATTATATGGATAAAT
>JAEQBH010006472.1:0-203984 GCA_016808115.1 Tetrastigma voinierianum
TTACGGGGCTAACTTTTAGACCAGAATTTCTATAATTGGCACTGAGATCTAACACCCAGTCTCAGCCAAACACACAGAATGCATATAGAATGTACACAAGAACAAAATGTAACGCAGTAAGCAAACGCACAACATAACACAAGTTTTACAGGCAACAACCCAACCTTTTCTTTCTCAATACAAGACTAAGGAACACACTTTAGTCAGGGTTTGCTTACAAAAACGTGCCCAACACTCCGTGTTTCACTGCAGCACCCAACACCTATATTTATACAGGATGGCAGTTACAAAGCTCAACTACCTAGGCAAACTACATACAATTCAAATCCGCCCCAGAAGTCTGTTATCATTGGATGACAGGGGAAGTTACAACTGTTGTCTTAACATAGACAAAACTATCTATAACTTCCCTGCATGTGGTCTACACCTGACAGAGATCCCTCAAGTTGTGCACCTGCCAGCAACTGCCCAGAACTGCACAAAACTGTCACCATCTGCAGGGCACATGCCCAACTTCCTCACATGTTGTGCATGTGCCTTCTTCATAAGCCCTCAGCCTTTGATTGTCTTGCATTCATGCCTAGCCATGCCCAGCCCATGGCTTGATCGTCTAAGCAACATTGCCCCACAACTCGAGTCAACTGACTAGCCTTTGCTTGCAAGCCTGCCTATGCCTCCATGCCCATGTGTTGGCTGCTACGCCCAGCCACACATGGGGTTTCAATCCCACTAATTGCACCAACTCGTGCCCATGCATTGGCTGCCTCACTCAGCCATGCATTGGTCTTCGATCACCCACTGATCATGCCCACTATGCCCATGCATGGGTTGCCATCCTAGCCATGCATAGGTCTTATATCACCCGCTGATTATACTAATGGCTTGCTTCTTCAAGCGAAACCCAATCTGGCCAAGCATGGGCGCCTTTGGGTGAGGCTACCCCATGCCACCGTCGAGCCAAGAACTAAGGTAAATACTCAAGCATACAACATTATTCCCAAAATAATTAAACATTTATCTCAAAACTATAAAAGGCTTTTATTCCTGAAGACCTACAATAAAATAAATTTTTAAGTCCTTTAATCCCTTGTATATCAGCAGACTTATTCCTCACCTTGATCCTTTCCTGAAAAATGTTAAATATTTGGGTGAGCACAAAGGCCTGTGAATAGAAACCACCTCCAATGAGGTGTGAAAATAAATCCCACGGCTTATATACAAAAATAAACTTTGATACATGCATAAGTACAATAATTTGTACCTCAATCCCTCCCATATAAGCATGTAAACAAATGATCTCTTGATCACAAATAATTTTATAAATGAAAAGACATTTATAACCCAAAACACCCACTCATTTTCACAAATCACTTTATAAATGAAAAGACATTTATAACTCAAAACACTCACACACACTTTCAATCTCAAATACATTTGTCAATCATGTTAGTTACCACTAAACTGGTAACTGGCCCAGTCTCTTATTACCACTAGCCTGGTAACTGGTCCTGTCTCTTGTCATCACTAGCCTGATGACTGGCCCAGTCACTTGTTACCACTTAGACCTGGTAACCCCAGTCCCCGTCTCATAAACATGATTTCCACATACACCAAAATTGTAGTTTTAGTCCCAACGCACACAAAATTTCTCTTTCATCACCAAAACAATGATATAAATCATCCCACAAGTTTTCAAAATTCACATGTAGAACAGTTCACAATTTCAAAACATTTAATTGCAACCCCAAACATCAACACATATATCGTATATATGAAAAATTCACATGCACGCACCCACACATTTAGTATAGAAAATTCTCCCAAAAGAAGTAGTAAACTAATCACCTTGATTCCCAAAATCCAAATCAAAGCACTCTTTCTCAATCTCAATGCAATCACCATCTAATTCAAAATAACATATAATAATCAATCCATATTCCTAACTTCGTCGTTTTGCTATTCTATATTTAATTTTTATACTTCCTACCCATTGATATATACTTAATATATAGTTTACATATAAATATCTTTTCTAATACGAGGTAATAGGGTATGAAAGTATTTTGGACTGTTTAGAAAAAGTTTAAAGTTTCTGGGGGTCAAATCATAATTCTGAAACTTTGGGGTCAGCAATTTCTTTAAAAATAAATTTTTCGCTTTTGGGATCTGCCATTGTAATGTCATCTTTATGAGTGGTATACATGTAACTACAAGGGCGATATGTACCGCAGTGGTTGGTAATATTTTAAAGTTGTTTTTGCTGATGAACCATTTAAACATGATAAATGATTGAACCCGGAATTACGTACTAGAACAAGGGTAAAGGTAATTTTCAAAAAGGATATGGAAGGAATAATATATACATTTATACCATTATAAAAAAATAACATAAGTTGATTTCAAATACTTGAGCGAGGACCAAATTGTAATTATAAAAAGGAGAATATAGTTATGGTGAGACAAACAACTTCGCTTGGTCTCACACTTAGGGCTCCACGGTTGGGAGAAGAAAAGGGAGAAGAAGAGAAGGAAGAGAAGAAGAAGAGGAAGAAGAGGAAGGAGAAGAATTTCAAGTATGTTTTCCATGGAATCTTGTGTATTTTTTATTTTGGTATGGATTGGTGGACCTTGGTATGCACTCTTGGATTTTTACTCTAGGGTTTGCTATAAGAAGTTCTAAACCACCAATACAGCGGTGGTGGTTGTTTTGGTAAATTCCATGTTGGTTTTGAGGAATGGTTGTAAAAAGGAGAATGTTGGGTTTTCAAAGGAAATGTTGTCAAAAATTTTGTAAAAACCCTTGTTTTTGTTTTGGCTATAGATTAAGTTATAATCATCCAAATGAAGTGATTCAAGTTGGTAAAGAACCATAAGAGATAGGGATAAAAATTTATAGAAGGGACCAAGAGCAAATTGTACTTAAGGCTCTAACAGACTTAAAGGTGAGCTTGTGTAGCTCATCAAGTATACTCATGCAGGTATTGTTGTAGTGTTTTGGCCACAAGTGGAGTTTCACTCATCCAAATTGAGTGATTCAAAATTCTGGGTCAAATAGACTTCTAGGGGAATAAGTTACTTGAAGTAAGTTCATGCAAATTGTAACCTCAAAGTGCCCAAAAATTTTTCAAAGTGGAGCTATGTGCAGATTCTGTTCTACCAAGTTGAGTAATATAGATGTAAAATACACACTTGAGTTTATGATCCAAATTGGGTGATCTCAATCAGAGAAGACACTAGAACTACATAGATTCAAATGAGTGAAGAAAATTTTTCCTAATTTATGGAGTTAAGACCCCGTAAATCAAGGATGTCAAGAGGGTGATTCATGAGCAACCAATGTGGCTCAAAAAATGTAACTCAGTTATGTGGTCGAGGGCCTTATAGCACTTTAATTGAAAAATTTAAGAGATGTCATTGATATATAAAAGACCGATTCGAGAGTTTCATAAATTTTAAAGACCATTTGAATAATTTTTAGTACAAAGTCCGGCAGAGTAGTGTCGAAAATATTTGCCAAAATGAGTGGTTTTTTTGTTAGGGCTTTTGGTGCTCAAGGGTAATTTGTTCATATGGCTTTATATGAATGTCAGGTGACCTCAAAGTGACTTATGCGGTGAAGTACGTTAAGTTTACGCTATACGCAGCGATAATGCTTTCGCCGTGATTCGCTTTGGAGTGTGTAGGCTAAAAGCAAAGGTGGAAAGCTGTGAGTCGTGCTCAAGTTTTGGTAAACAAAAAGGTGAGTGTTCTAAACCTATTTTTCAAATACTAGTGTATTATTATAAACTGTTTTACGCTGGTATTTAATGGTTTTAATTGTAAACCATATTTTAAAGCAAGCAAGCGATGGTTTTGAATTATTAAACCATATTTCAAGTAAGCAATGTTTTGATTTTAAACCATATTTGAAAAGCAAGCAAGCAATGCTTTTGATTGTAAACCATATTTGAAAAGCAAGCAAGCAAAGGTTTTGATTGTAAACCATATTTGAAAAGCAAGCAAGCAATGCGATTTAGAAAGCAAGCAAGTAAATTCTTTATCAAGCAAGCAAGCAATGGCTTCGATTTGTGAAACCATATTTTAAAAGCAAGCAAGCAAACAAGCAAAGTTTATTTTGTAAAACAGGCCATAAGAAATCCATAGTACTAAGCAAGCATACCGGTCAAAGGTGATTCAGACGCGCCGTGAAGCAGGGACATCATTTCATGTATTTTAGATTTGCCTCGGTCGGCAAATCCTAGTTCATACATCGCGACATACAGCGGACCATGGCACGACGGAAAGTACATAGTGGTTACGTTTCAATACTATTATAATGCCAAGGACGTAGACTAAGGTCTTTCCACCATATTTTACTACGTAAAAGGTGTGATGTGGGCTAAGGCCCTTCCACCTAGGTAATGTGGGACTCAAGTCCTTCCACCCAAGACGGTTGAAGCCTGTGTTCCCGTGTTTACTAGGTACAAAGAAGTTAAGAAAGACCCCAAAGTTGATCTTTATTCATAAGCATTTTTCATACGTACTAAAATCAACCACTGCAAGCAAAGCAAACATTTTATGAAAGTTTGAAACTTAAAATCAAAGCAAGCAAGAAGTTTTGAAAAGTTTTTAGAAACTTTTAAAACAAAGAAAGCATTTTATGAAAAGTTTTTAGAAACTTTTAAAGCAAAGCAAGCAAGAAGTTTTGAAAAGTTTTTAGAAATTTTTAAACAAAGTACATTTATGAAAAGTTTTGAAACTTTAAAGCAAAGCAAGCAAGAAGTTATGAAAAGTTTTATAAACTTTTTAAAGCAAAGCAAGAAGAAGTTATGAAAAGTTTTATAAACTTTGCAGCTGAAAGCAACAAGGTTTGAAATGTCTTCAGAAGATAGTTTTTTACAGTTTTGAGACATTTTAAGAAAAAGCAAGTATTTTATAAAGCATACACTCACTGAGCTCGTTTAGCTCATTATTTTCTTGTTTTAAAAACTATTTTCCAAGCAGGTATCGTTTGATGTTTGGAGCATTTAAGATTCTCCCCGACTTCAGTATAAGTGTTGTATTAAATAACTTCAGGTAAGGAAACACTTGGAACTTGTATAGTTGTGTATATGTATGTACATAGTTTTGTTTATGAAAGTGCAATGAGCCCGTAGGCCTAGGAAGAAGGTTAAGGTTTCCTGTGTTTTTAAAAGTGTAAACTATATATGCTGTGTTTTGGGATATGTCTTGTATAAAATTGCAGAGGGTTTGCCGAAATTTTATAAAATCACAATTTTAGAAAAGAAAATTTTTATACGGGTTTTCAAAGAAGCAACAACACTCGCTTCGCCACAGGATTCTCTACCGCTGGAAGTAACGGGCCGGGGGTTTCTCAGGTGGCTTCGCGACACACAAGTATAGATGGGGTGGTAAATGTACCCATAATTTTTCTAGAATTTATTCTATATCCTCACTAAGTAAAACAATGGTTAAAATTAAGTTTAGAAGAATATAGGGTCAAAGTAAAACCTTTGAAACTTAAGAGAGCTTTCTTTTCATAATTTCAAATTGCCTATCTTTTTTAACCTACGAAGTCTCTGCAACTTTAACAACTCAACCATTTTTTTTTTACTCTTTCAACCTATTAAACTCATCAAATCTCTCAAACAACTATACACCAAATTCAACTTTAATATCTTCAAAAATTATTTGGGTATTATATATATATTACGCTTATAAAATCTAACACTATGTGATATAATAGTATGTAACTCAAAAATGTAATGCATCCACATACCTTAAATGGATTCAATCCTCTTCATTTTTTTTCTATCCTCTTCTCTCTCTCTGTGTTTGCTACCCCTTGTTTTGGTCTTCTAAGGTTTTACTTATCCAACAATCTTACCCTATTTAAAACACATGTAGAGTTAGTCCTAATAAGCTCCTAAGGCAAAGACTTTACTAAAGATATATTAGTCTTCTTTTAATTATTTTTTGATCCTCATATATATAATTACTCTTAGGTGGCCAATGCACCAAAATAAAATAACAATAATTTTTTTTTGGGTAATTACATTTATTTTGCACGGGGAGAGCGTGGTTTACGTATTTAAAGTCGATGAGATATGTGTTGGTTCTCGGCATTTTGAGGTCATAGGATTGGTGACTACAAAGAAGAATGAAATTCCTGGCTTCACTGCATTTTGTCGATCATCAGGTCGATACTCTAATATGGAAAATTCTAAGAATGGAGCCTGTTGTTAAAGATGGAATCCGATATGAAGAAGTGAAAGAGTGGTTGTGGTTAATGACATTATTTGAAAGCGCCCACACCTTAAGGTTCATTGGTAACTTGAAATCGTTTCATAATGCCGTGTCTTCTCGATTCCGCATCTCAAGAATGATATTCCATTAACAAGCAAGTGTGTTTAGGTCTTAGCGGAGATAAATGTTTGCTCTCATGTGTTGGGGTCGACCGTCCATATGTTGGTTCTATTTGGAGCGTATTTCCACTATTATCAATAGATTATCACAAAGTTCTTCGTTGTGTGGAAGAGGATTTGTAGAATTTTTCGTGAAGAAGAGGGTTAATGCAAGATATTTAAGTGTGCCTTTGTTGATTTTCTCTCCGCAAAATCGAAAGCAGAGGTGTCGCAAGAGTCGGGGAGGGTTCTATAAATTCTATTATGTTTTCGTAAAGATATGTACTTTGTTATGATTTCAAGTAAGAAATGAAAGCTAGGGTATGTGAGGATGAAGGGAAAGAGTTATGCTGTAAACATTTGGATTCGATGCCTTTGTCAGGAGCATTAGAAATTTGGTGGTATGTTGGATGTCTCGAAGCTCTGGGGAAAAAGCAACCAAACATATTATTAGTAAAACATTATTCTTTTGTGTGCATGTGTACATTTTTTTTCATCGGTGTATTCCTCACAAGGGACGTAGCAGAAAAGCAAAAACCGACAAAACTCTCTTTTTCAAGGATACAATAAAACATTATATCGTTTCATAGTAATATGACAAGCCAAGCAAAAACTAAAATCCTGGATAGCAAAATACATTTGATATTCAAATCCTAACCACACGTCTGATTAAAACCACAACTAAATAAGTTGAATTGCAAATCAAACTCATAGGACAAAGAAAACTAACAAAGAAAGTCAATTTTTTTCAAAATTACCAAAGCACGGGATGTGTACATACCGAGACAAATTGGAGATTCAAACAACAAGCATCCACACACACACACACACACACACACACACACACACATATATATATATATATATATATATATAAAGCATACCAAAAGAGTGGTTATGGCATCAGAAGTGGGCAAGCAACAAATGAATAAAGCTTGGGAAAGTGTCCACTAAGCATAAAGAAAGAGTCAAACAATGTAGAAGAAAAACACTTAGTAAATCTAAAAAATCTGATCTATGAAGGTGTTCAACTTGAAGCACCATGCACGTGATGGAAGAGTCAGACAAAGTAGCAAAACAGTTTAAAATTAAAGATATTTGTTTATGTAATAAGTTAAGGGTTCAACTTAGTGGACACCACATCTATTAAGAGAGCTCTAGCTAGCCAGGTCGGGCCTGGGGCCAGCTACTAGATCACCGATACAATCACTTTGGGACGACATATGGGCAATCTGCACGCCTCCCAAGATATGTTTTGAACCCACTTGCCGGCCCATAGCATCACTGCTACCATCAGCTCAAGCACCAAAAGGCAAATGCACAACAATTATCAAATAAGCACAATGCTACACTTTACATTTTCCGTCACAATTTTCTTTTTTCTTACTTCATAGACAATTTCATAAATTTTGAAACTAACAAGTATACATTATTTATATCATCGTATTTGGGGGAATTGATAATACTCAATCATTAGTCCCTTCTAGGATCTCAACATTTGATCATCTGAGAGTATTTATTTAAAATGACCAAAGAATAAAACCAAAAGAGGCGAACATAGATATAAAACCAACTGAGTACTCATCCACGATCCATCCTCATAGATGGAGCGTAATCCACTATGAACTCCTCGCATACCCGATACCCCACCCCACACTAGCGGCAAACAAGCACCCCACTGCAAATCTCGCTGTAACCCCAATGACTCGAATTCAGCGGTCGTGTCGTCAAAACTCCCATAAATTTTTCTTTTTTTTCTAACTTGTGATTTACTAAAATCTCAAGAAAGATAACAATCGTGATATAGACATATTCAACTTAAACACCATTTACACTTCCAAAATATGGCAACCCAACAATGTTCTTCAGAGCTCGTGCTCAACACATTCTCACAACTACACTATGTACATACATATACTCCAATACACAAATTCAAAGTATTTCCTTACAAAAGATTATTAATAAAAGCACTGATACAAAAGTCAGGAGGATCCTACTATGTCGTCCGACGTGCCTCGTACTCCCAGAAAAAATAGTTTTTAAAAATTTGCAGAAAATAATGAGTTAAAATAAGTCATGAGTGTATTTTATAAATGTTTTTTCGAAACATCTCAAAACCAGTTCTCTTTACAAGATATTTTCCGTAAGCCTTGCTTGCTTACTTTGTTTTGTTCGCTTTTAAAAGTTTCTAAAACTTTTCATAACTTCGCTGCTTTAAAATTTTAATAAACTATCTATAAATCTTCTTATTTTAAAAGTTTATAAAACTTTTTTATAAATTCTTGCTTGCTTGCTTTACCTTGCTTTTAAAAGTTTATAAAATCTCATAAATGCTGGAGTCAGCTCAACCGCTTGCTTTAAATAAAACTGAGCCCGGGGCTCAAACCACTTGCTTAAAATAAAACTGAGCCGGTCAACCGCTTGCTTTAAAATAAACACGAGAGCCTAGGCTCAATCCATGCACCAATGTTAGTTTTCCAAAATCGTATAAAACATTTATAAATCATCAAACGCACCGAGGCCTTTCCTCTACACCCTAGTGAACACTGAGCCCGGCATCACCAAGCGGTGGGCTAGACTCAGTCCGCATCACCTATGTGGAAGAGCTCGCTCACCCCGTTTCCGGTAAATATGGTGGAATGACCTTGGTCTCGTCACCATAATTTATAACGCTGCTAACTTCATATACCCAAAGACGCACACGCCTCCTGAATGCCATGACAGCATGAACTAAGTTTGCCGACCTCAGCACCAAATGCATGAATGATATCCTAACACCACTGCACTATAAACAATTTCTCCTGATTTAAGATGCTTGCTAAACTAGGATTTTCGTTAGGCCAGCTTTTAGAAAATATACTTTTGCTCGTTGCTTGCTTGCTCTTTGAAATATGATTTACAACTCAAAACCATTGCTTGCTTGTTTTTTTTTTTAAAGTATGGTTGAATACATCAAACCATTACTTGTTTGCTTTTCACATGGTATTAAATCAAAACCATATTTACATTAAACTCATTGCTTGCTTGAAACATGGTTTAACAATTCAAGTTCATTAAACACCGTGTAAAATGGGCCATAGCTAATACACTTAGTATTTTGAAAACAGCTTTAGAACACTCACCTTCCGCTTGCAAAGCTTCGAGCACCACTCCACAACTTTTCGCCTTGCTTTTAGCCCACACACTCAAATGAATACCGTGAACACATTAATCGCCACGTATAACGTAGAAACTTAACGCATTTCATAGCACAGTCACACTCACGAATATCACAGGCTACAGGTGCCACGTCATGGAGTTCCAATCTTCTTTGCTTCTCTCTTAATCATTTAGCAAGCGTTCATGCTACAATTGTGTATGATTCGCTTAAATATGCGAAACTACAAAAATCAGCTTTTTTGGACACTATGGTATCAGCCACTGCGGTTTGCACGTACCAAACACATTCGTATGGTGGTACCTGCATCAAATAACAGATGGTGATATCGCAGATCACCTCTGCTTTAAATTTCCATTCATCAGAGAAATGCCTTTAAGTCTCTCTTTTGGTACCATCTTTCTTCATACAACTTCTATTCCATAATATACCCTCTGAAACCAACATAAGCATCCCAAAAAACAACTCCACAAATACTTGACCAGGATTTGAACTTCATATAACCAAAACCCTAGGTGAAATCCTAATAATTCAACCCAAGGTCCACCAATTTCTACAAACCATATAATTATGAGCGGATTCCATGTTTATTCCCTTGCACTCACCAGGGTTTTTCCCACAAACTTCAAGAATTTAGGTTAGATGATCTTCCCCAAAACCCTAGAACAATGAGCAACTAATCTCCATACTAAAACCTCCAGAAACTAAAAATACACATGATTCCAACACAAAAACATACCTTTTTGCTCTTCTCCTCTTTATTCTCCTTTCTTCTTCTTCTTCTTCCCTTCTTCTCTCTTTCTTCTTCTCAAAAACATGAAGCCTCTAGCCAAAATGAGACCAAACAGACATTTGTTTGTCTCATCTCCCTTTATACTCTCATCTTTCCCTAATTGCAAATAGGTCCTCCATCTCTCAACAATTGAACTTAATGAGCATTTTCTATTTTGGCATGCTCCTTTCTTGTTTATGACTTTTATGTGTCTATTTGATACCAATGTTGGCTTTCATTTTACAATCCAAGAGAAACCACCATTGAATTGATTCCCAAGAAATCTTAAAACCAATAATAAAAGTTCACATCTACGTGAATTAAAAGAACGAAGCAACCTTAACACGAATCAACTCATATTGAATTAACAAAGAACTCAATGATAACAATTTTCATGGGTACCCACCAATTTAAAATGGAATTCATACCAAGATTCAATGATCCAAGCTTTGGATAACGGCCAGTCCCAACTTCACATTCTACGAGCACAAACAAATTTCAACTTCAACCTCATGGAGTCCATGAGATTAGTGACTGGCTCAAGAGTTAGCATGCTAAAAAAACTTGACGATTAGTTTGATGAATTAATTCATTAGAAAGGGAGATAAACGAGGGAACTTCAGCTGAAAAGAGGGAGATGAAGGGTGGTAGAGCGTAGTTTGATGTCAAAATAGGTAAGGAGCTGTTGCCCATTAGTAGAGAGGCAAAAGTAATATAGATGTAGATAGATAGATTATGAAATATATTAGTAGTATAGATAAGACAAGGTTAGTCAAGAAAATAGAAATTAAAGGCTAAATTAATTATTAAAGTTTCAAATGAATATAATTAAATGTCAATTTATACATAATTAATTTGAAGATGAAAGGATATCAAAAGATTATATAATTAATTGAAGAAATGAAGTGAAATGAGAGAATATGATTGACTTTATAACAATGATCAAGGGCAAAATAATCAAACAAAAAATTTTCATACTTTTGTTGACAGTTTAAAGTAGTATGGGTAAAACTATTTTTTTTTTCTTTGTACGTTTTGGGTGATGACACAAAAAGATTTCTTCACCACCCAATTAACTCATCCTTAAATAACCAGCAAATTAGATCAACCTACCTCATCCATAAGAACAACAGGCATAATTGGCCTCTGAAAATGCCCAGGAATAAATTATCATTTATGGTCACATTCTTAATGGCGACTCGCCAGCGCTTGGAGTGTATTCAATCACTCTATCCACTAACAGAAATGGGAAGCTACAAACCACAAATTCAAATCACATCATCATTAACAATTAACAATACCCAGAAAGAAAGAAGATGTTGAATCAAATTCACAAATCGATGGGGCAAAAATTCTTGAATCTGATTGATATCCATCACTGTCGAAAATGCTGGGTACCCTGTAACAACAAATTAAAAATCACAAAGAGGGAGAGAGTGAGAGAAAGAGAGTTGGGTAAGGAAGCAAAATGCGTACTCAATTAGGGTCTCTGCTGTGCTTTCATTCCCAGTGGGAGTGCAGCTGGCATGATATTGTTCTAGGTCTTCTTCGATTGCAGATACCAGATGAGATCTAGAGGACTGAGTGGCTATCGAATGAATGCCGGAGTTTTTGACTGGTGCAAAGACAGAGAGACATTCTCGGGGGTTCGGTGAGAGGAGGGTGAGTGAGAATTGAGAGTGGAGAATAAGGATCGGGAGATTTAATAATCAGTTGTTTAAAGATTAAACGACGTCATTTTCGTAATTAGAACTAATAAAACTACGTCGTTTTGGTTTGGGCATTTACAACAGGAAAAAAGCCAAAGAAAAAAGAGAGTTTTTTTTTTTTAAATTTTTACTTTTTGCCACGAAAACGGTTTCCTATTGCAAACATACCATTTTAAACATCAGCATCAAGAACCGTTGGAAAAAAAAATATTTTTTCCACTATAAATATTCCATTGCAAAGAAAAATATATGGAAAAACCCTAAATTCTTGTATGTGCTGGAGATTTTAGTGTTCCAATTTAGCGTTTCTTCCGATAATAGCTCGAAATAGCGCCTTCGTGAGTGGACAAAGGATTCTAAATGCAAAGAACAACCTTTCACGTTAAAAGGCACTACTAAAATAACCGATATTTACCAAATTACCGACTTAAAAAACATGGTCGGTAATTACCGATCAAATCATCATTTGAGACTAAAAAGGCTTAATAAAAGAATTTTCAACAAAATGTAATTAAAGACCGACCATATTTATCGACTAAATACTTTGGTCATAAATTGGTTCAGAATTAAAGGAATTACGCCAAAATTACCGATCACCACCCACCAAAAATAAATTAACATGAAAATGGTCGGTAAATAGGCTTACCCAAAAATTTTTAACTCGGTAATTAATGACCAAATATTAATAAATGGCTCAGAATAAACCGGAGCCACTCAACACTAATAACGACACAAAAATAAATTAACATGAAAATGGTCGGTAAATCAGTGGCTTTAATTACCGACCAAATATTATTTCTCCCTTAAATCTTTTTGCATTTGTCTCTGTAAGTTTCGATCCTTGTCCATCCACCGCTCTTGGTGAATCCACTAGCTAGGGCTTGAGTTCGCACCGTTTTTGCTAATCGAACCTATTTCCTTCATATTGGTAAGTCTTCTACCCTTTCTTTGTTCCATTCACGGCTTCTATCGGGTATGTCAGGTTTTTTTGATTTTATGTTTGGTTATTATTTAGCCAAAGCTTTTGCTCTGCCTCCCTTGTTTTCCGGGTTTTATTTAAGGTTTTTCCTTGATTAGATGTTGGTAACTCCGTCATAACTGTGCTAATGTGTTTTGCTTCGACTGGGCTGGATGTATCAACTAGTTTCGTTTGTCGCCACACACAGTGACACGGTTTATTATACCATGTCTTCCGGTTTTTGGTTTGATCGTTGTTTTTCGGGTTTGCGATCATTGAAAACTATTTTTTTCTAGCCGGGTCAAATCGCTTCTTGTTAGGCCCAGTTTTGGCCCGCCTGAAGTCGCTCCAGTATCACCTGGTATACACAACATGTGGAGAGGTGTATTCGCATATGTACCCTATACATCGCCATGTTGTCTCGGGATCGCCTCTTAAATTGGCCGTATCGCTTCACCGGGTTTTGGCTCATTCGCCACCGATAGTTTCAATTTCAAATATCGTTTCGGGTAGTGAATTATAAACCGCTTGGTCCCTGTCTATATATTACTGCTCGAGCCTTCATTGTAGGGGTGGACTGCTTTGGGGACATCCTCAGGCTATTTTATGATTAAAGTGTTTGGGCCCTCGCCCCTATTTTGAAAATCTTGTATTTTTTTATTTTTTATTTTTATTTTTTTCGCCTGTTTGCCGCCTCAGACAATTACATTGCTTTGTTCCAATGTCCAGCTCATATATAAAGCTTGGATCGCTCTTCGTGTCTCCTCTTCAAGGTCCCTTCTGAATGTCTCTTAGAACCTTCATGTTTTCCCTTATCGGGCCATCAATTCCAGAACTTATTCTTTCATTATACTGCTTCTGAAGACCCAAACATGAATCAAGATCTCGCACGAGCCCGGGGTAAACATCCCATGGTGCCAGAGACTGAGACTGACCCTGCACAACATGAATATTTTTATCTCTTCGTTCTCGATTTTTACTACTATGATTTATTTTATTTTATTTTTATTTGAAGACCCCGCTTTGTTATGAAATTTTTATCTGGTTTTCGTGGCTAGTAAGATAAATGTAAAGATCTATGTTATATCCAGATTCATACGGGTGGTCGGGTCGAATCATTGCCCCACTCCTATTATTCACGCCAATAATACACTACCAAATTCGATCCGTAATTGTATGCTGGAAAAGGCTCAAAATGAGAAACCGGCAAATAGCCGCTACCGCGTGTCGCTTCATTTTCAGTGGATTGCATAACTCCTTCATTGGGGATCATGGAGGTGTTCTGTGACTCCATGTAAAATCCCTTGAGCCTAGAATCCACCCATAGCTTGATAAAAATTGAGGTCATATCCTATTAAAATGAAGAAAATTCCAAAGGGGTCTCGTCGGTCGCAATTACCGCGAAGCAGGCCGATTTTCTTCATGATCGGGAAACATGGCTAACTCCTTCATTAGAACTTGATTTGATAATTTTAGACTCTATGGAAATCCCTTGAGTCTATAATCCACCCATATATATCTTGATAAAATCGAGGTCATATCTCTATTCGAAAATGAAGAAAATCGCGGCCCTCGCTCGCATCATCAAGCAGTTGTGCCGATTTTCTTCATGATTCAAATACGCATAACTCCTTCATTAGAACTCGATTTGGGGTGTTCTGCATCATGGAAAGCCCTTTCAGTCTATAATCCAAAGCCCATCGAAGCTTAGAATCTGACCATATGCTATTTAATAGCATTGGGTACCCATATATTTCTCAAATTTAGATTAGAGTACCAAGTGTACTAATCACTAATGAAATGAGCAGTGAATATATGAGTTTTGATTACATGATATAGTATGAATTTTATGAATGATAATGATATAAGAACATGTGATAGATTGAAATTTGAAGAAATCGCTTAACATATATAAACTAAAATTTTTTAATTATACGACGAAATCGCCGCATTTTCTTAGCAACCATTCAAATGCATCATCGTAAACGATTAAGTTGTCGCTTTGGATGATATATACTACCGTAGAATACATCCGCTCAGTGTATTACAAACGAAGTTTGAATACAATCGATTTGGTCCCATTGACGCTTTATAAAGGACGTTTTAATTAAATGATCATGATTTAATTTAAATTTGCATATATTATAAGTCATTTTGTGCTTCGCTTCTCGCTTGCTCTCCTAAAAGAAGACAGGATATATAAATAAGAATGCAATTTACTAAATCAAGGCATTATGCACATATTTATATATCTTATTTAGTGTACTGGAGAACCACGTCTAGAGTCAAATGCACACATACGAACATGCAATCGCGATCTTTAACGTAATCTTTGTAAAATGGATTGTGTGACCAAACCTATCAAGAGAAAAGAACTCGTGGACGTGATGGAGGCGGAGGTGGAGGTGGATGTAGCAGGTTGCATATCACACGCGTAAAATAACTTTACCTGAATCCATAATAAATGGTTAATGAACATAAAAAATACTGAGACAATCGCATTTGCTTACTAAATTGATTTTTCGCACTATGGTGGAAGACGCATCGTGGAATGGACGCATTAGGTCAATAGTGAATGGAATGTTCTAATGAATGGGGATAGTTGATGAATTTGAGCGTTTCGCTTCCAGACTCGCGGCGAAACGGCGGCAACAACCATATGCGTCCTCGCACCCTTGCAAGGTTCGTCTAATGAAGTTTTCAATGTTGTGAGACTGTGAAGGTACTGTATAGAAATGGTTTTGTGCCTGGTTTAGTTTATGTTTGATATACCATGGTGAGAAGCAAGTCCACCGCAGGTGTTCAAGTTCGCACGTGTTTCGCAGAAGTGAAACCGATCGATGGTCTCAGATAATAGTGAATCACACTACATACCATAGAATGGTTTGTGATGTCATGTCCCGAATTCAACCCGATGAGGAACCCAATGCCGAGGCAAGGAATTTCTATGACATGATCTCGAAATGAGACAACCTGTATACGAGGAAATTCTAAGCATACTACCATCTACGTACCGGGTGAGGATGTTAGGAAATAAAGTGCGCATAATGTGTGTTCGCAGCATGGTTTGATGATATGTCTAATTTCATTCAAGAACTCGTTGCCACAAGATAACTGATGCCATTGGATTTCTACAAAGACGAAGAAGTTAGTTAGAGGTCGGGATTACCCGCATGTGTCATTCATATCATTGCGGTGAACAATCGTATGATATACTGTGTGGTGATGACAAGGACCTTTACCAGCTTGTAAATAAATGTGGGCATGCCTTGCATAAGCAAAAGGTTAGGGGGTTCTAGAAATAGATTGTATATACTTTAAGTTGAAGGTGCCGTATAAGAAAGATGCACTATTTTCCCAAATAACACCTAGGCTGCAGAGATTGTATGCATCAACCGCACAGCCTAATGAATGAGGCTCAGAGCATCATATGGAGGACAGAAGATGTGTCACCCTTTCGATGCCCCGCTTGGAAACATTTTGACGGAAAGCCTCTAATTTTTCATCCGTTCGAAATGTTAGGCAGGGTTTATTTGCTGATGGTTTTCAAATTGTCAGTCAACTGACAAAGAATATTCTTGTGGCCTCGTGGTGGTGACGGCCGTATAACTTGCCTCCACTATGTATGAAGGAGGAATTTATGCTTTTGATCAGAGCAAGGTTTACTCAATACGAACTGGGGGCAAGATAGATGTTTTCTTGCAGCCATTGATAGCGAGTTGGAAAGTCTTAGGTGCCGTTCAAACTTATGATATTTCCAAACAAAGAAAAATTTTCGCATGTGCGCTGCCCTCATGTGGACCATAAATGACTTTCCAAACAGATTCTATGATAAACCGGGTGGGAGTACTACCTATATGTTGGCATGTCCAAGATCAGATGGAAGACTTTATGCTTTTAGATTAATTATTTTGAATAGCTGGTCTGGTTAAATCCATCGAAAGCTTTACCATGAATCTATCCATACGACGTAACACCAAAGACTTCATTAAGAATAGAAAGGTTACTAAACAATTCCCGGTTAGATCTCGGGGGATGAAATTCAGATTTGAATAAATGTAGGTTTAGGGAAGGTGATAGATGTTGATGTAGGTTGTGAATGCAATGATATATCTATGACTTGCGGGTGGAATAAGAGAAGTATTTTCTCGATTTGAATTCCTATCATGAACACTGGGCTTCAAGCACAATCTTGATGTTATGCATACGAGAAGAATGTGTTTGACAATATTTTCAATACAGTTGTTTAACATTCCAGAAAACTAAGGACACGTACAAGTCAAGAGATGAGTTGAATAAATATTGTCGTCAGCCCTCACTGCACAAAATCTTGTCACCAAGAAATACCCTCGATGTGCCATTTGTTCGAATAAATCATGTAAGAAGGATGTAGTTGGAGGGTAAAACCGAGATTTCCAGATGGTTATGCTTAATCCGGGAGATGTGTGGATAACAAACTTAAGATGTTCGCATGAAGAGTCATGATCGGCTATGTATTCATGCAAAGGTTGTTAAATAATCGCTTCTTTCTGAGAATTCCCTAAATAGAATATGGGAGCCGATAACTGATTTCTTTATTCTTCAAGCAACCGACTTTCTTCTTCGATCATGAGGAGTTGAGGAATCTGACGAACAAATTCCTCGTTATCTTATGCAATCCCGAGAAGACCTTCCAAGTTTTTTGAACACTCAATGGAACATCTTCCAAGGAAAATTTTGCTTTACGTAAGCCAGGATTGGCCGGTCCAAATTCATTATCGTTGAGATGTATCCTCCGTTAAAGGTAATATTAATTCACTAACCAATTCTTCATATATATATATATATATCCGTAAAGGTAATATTAATTCACTAACCAATTCTTTTCCTATATATATATATATATATATATATATATATATATATATATATATATATATATATATATATATATATATATATACACACATACATGACTTATAATATTCAATAATCTTCTTGTAGATACTGAGGAAAATAAAGCATAAAATCATGAATAAGGCTCGTGCAGTAGGGTTCTGTTATCACCAGGTATTACGATGAGGCCGCCAAATCTCGCATCATTCTATTTCAAAGAAGGAGATCCAACTCTTCCACTCTAAGGAAAAGTTTTAATGAGGTTTATCTCATGACATCAGGTGGGATGATGATATGTTTGAAACTCAAGCCTCCCAAAGCACCCAAGTGTCGAAGGAAACTGTGATTCAGCGCATTAAATGAATATATCTGTAACACTGATATGTCCTAATGAATTGTCCAGAGGTTCAACCATTCATAAAGTAAGTAGTTGCTAAAAGTCAAATGAGATTCGATTAAAAGATGTTAATTTACTACTCTCTCAATGTATCCATTTTAATTTCATTTCTATTTTTAAGTAGTATTCGCATGTAAAATGCAACAGCTTCCAAACTTGAATGATGGTCGTTAAATGCTCTCGCTGGACTGAGCAAGAATTTCCATCATGGTTTGAAAAATACGTATGTTTACTAAACATGAAAATCACAAAACAATTGTAATGTTCTGATACAAATTTATAATTGTAATCTCAACAATACACTGATTTCCGATTACAAGTTCATAATCGTGCAAATAAAATTTCCAATCATTATCTTCGAACTATAGCACGAGGTCCCCTAAGGGAGGTTAGAACTTACAAATCTGCTATCAGAATGGTTTTTAAATTTCACACTAATCGTATGGGAGTTACCGGCAAATGCATTAATACTATGCATTTAAAGGATCCGTGAAAGGCGTTTGAAACCGGACCACCATGCCACTGGACTCGCTTAAGTGATCGAGTTAGAATTGAAGCCCTCCCAGCTTAAAAGAACTGTAAGACGGTGTCAGAATGGTTCGACCTAACACCACATGCTTTCCGCAGATGGGTTGGCCCATCCTCGTATAACTTGTCGATGCACGATAAAACGATTCAACAAGTATGAACCTTTTGTCTTGAAGAAGACAATCATCACGTTTATTATCATGAATATCCCGGTTCGACCGGCCCTAAAGGATTGGAAAGTCGCGGTGCAAGATCAAAGGCAGCCCAAATCGACATCCCCGCATCACTAAGTATCGATGTCATAACCAAATTTTTCAAAATGACGACAATGATGTTATAATCGGTTGTGGTGGGAGATCGGGACTTAGCTGCACTTTCGAGATGGATACAAGTGGGGATGTGATGTTGATGAACATTTAATCGATAATGAGTAAAGAAACTATGATTTAAGAGGAGTTTGAAATGATGTTACTAAGATCTCGAAGAAGAAGACGAACTAGATTTAGATGGATTCTAATGAGAATGGTAGTTAGTGAGTTTTTAGTTATTTCAAATCGTTAATCAAGGTTTGTTTATTTTCATCGCTTTATGTATTTTACTTTGATGCTTACTAATCAATAATGTGTCGTTTATTATTTTTAATAAGATATGGCACGTGACGAGGTGAGGCAAAGATTTCTTGCTGTGTCGCACTGAAGGCTCCGCAGAGGCAACACAGCCAGTATGCCCGATCCTGTTGGGAGGGTCGTGCTGACGAGGACCCCACAAACAGATGCAGGAGGTCGCGAATGTATCCGCAACACAAGATATCGCCAGGATCGATCCACATCATGGTCCTAAGATCGGGCGGATGAATGATCAAGAGACATGGGAGTGGGAGAGGATGAGATGTTTCGAGAGTCTTCCTCGTATAATTCCTACGCACGAGACCCTCCCTATCGCCGCCTTGATCCGACACTGATAATCCGTAAGATAAGGGAAACTTAATCAATGGATTTGATCCATTTCTTAATTTATTTTACTACAGAAATTGGGGTTACGTGATGAAGTTAGAGCCGCTCGTTCAATTTCTGTGTTCTCGAGACAATTTTCGTGAAGTCCTTAAACCTCATGGACATAATCGGGAAGTCAATGATGATAGAGACCAATTGATGATTTGGAGATAATGGTAAGGTATATATTACGACTTAACATTTTTATATCTTTTATTTATTCTTTTGTTCATCGATGAAATATGTTTAAATTATAATTGCGTAGTTTATAGGTGGACACAAATTCAAGGAGGCTACTAAAAGGGTGTTCTACAAACATGCCGCCGCCCAGATAAAGACACCGTGCACGCAGGTCAAAGATAAATAGGTTGAAGAAGAAAGAGCAAGATTCGAGTGTCCTCATCATGTTTTCCAAGAGTGGCGTAAGAAGACGTGGAAGATCCCGACATAGAAGAGGTGTGAGAAACAGAGCAAGAATCGTTGCTCAAAAGCGGGCCGGGAGAGGGTAAATGGGCATGTCTACACACACCAGGATCTCGCCTACGCCAAGAGCACGAACGAGCATTGGTATGATTTCTAATTTATACTTCTTATGTTTATTACTTGCGGAATCAGATTCAATTATGCCTATTTTTCATTTCTCATGATTTTTTTTTTTTTTCAATTGAATTAACGTATGTATTGTTTGTTATTAAAGACACGCAAGGAGGGTAAGAAGCCTGCTCGCTTATTCGTATACACGCACACGGCGTCAAGTGATGACGATTCGTTGATCGTAGATCTCGCAAAGAATGTAAGTTTCATTAAAACAAATTACTTTTTTTTTCAAGATAAATTAAAATACTTATTTTTACTCATTTATCCGTATAGGACCTTGGTGTGGTTTGTGTGAAATGCTGATTCTAAATGTGACATGTAAAAATATAATCAAAAGATTTGGTTCATACTTTCTCTCTTTATTTTTTTTGAAGATCAATTAAAATACTTATTTTACATGTTTATTAGACAAGATAAGGAGAAATGTTAGTCGCCTCGGCGACTGCGTATTCCCACTTGTCGCATCACAGTTTAATATATGTTTGAATTATTACGCATTTATTCACACTAACCATGTAATTTATATAGTTAATTGGATATATTTTTGTGAGTAAGTGATGTATGGGCCCAAGTGGCTACTTTACTCATTTTTATCCATATGCAATCTGCAGGTTGGTGTGAAATGTCAGGGACAAAGCCGCTATGTTATCGAGACATGTTGTATTTTCAAGTAGAGCCTCCCCGCATAAAGGAGACTCACCATTTTCGCAAATTCCCGAAGCTCGGAGAAAGGACTAATGAAGTGGTGCTCGTTAATTGACATCCATGAATATTCTACGAGTCGATCGTTGTCAATGCACTTCGAAACATGTAAAAATATATAATCCAAAGATTCGTTTATACTTCTTTATTTTTGAAGATAAATTAAAATATCATTTTACATGTTTATTAGGCGCAGATATGAGGAAATGTTACCGGGCCGCGACCTGCCGTGATTCCCGCCTACTTCATCATGTGATGGTGCAATGTAATTCTCATTCATCCCACCGCTGATAAGAATCAGACGGTATGAGGCTATCGATGGCAAGGAGAAGATGCCCGCCTATGGTGTTTCGTCGTCGACATCATCATTCTACTCAAGATAGACGCATCAGATTATGAAGCTCCATCTTCAGGACCATTTTCGAATTTGTTCTCGACGATGGAGGACTTTCAGGACGCGATGCGAAATGCAATACAGTATCAATTGGCCGATACCGAGCGACGCATGATCGATTATGAGGATGATAGGGATGAGTTGCGTCTGCGTTTTGACTGGCTTACAAAGAAGTGTCAGGAAGGTGGACTGCAGTTCAACCCTGATGATCTACCTCTGATTGTTCTAGCTGCACGCTCCAGCCTACAAAGATCTACCTGAAGACTCACAAAGAAGACTCCGCAAAGAACCGCATCGTGATTTCATTGTTGTTATACGCCTTCTACCCCAAGATCTGACATCTCACCATACTGATCTTCGTGATATCTCAAAGATCACGATGATTTATTATCTAGGGTTGGATGATTTGATGGGCCATACACTTTTTTTTTTCTTATACTGATTCGGGGAATTCATGCTTTTATTCTGACTTATTTACTATATATATATGCAAAGATATATATTAGTTTACTACGAAAATATTTTTACTCTTTAGTATAATATGCATGCACTATTGTACTTTTCTTTTTGTTTCAGAATCTTAATATGTATATATATATATATATATATATAGAGTATATATATATATATATATATATATATATAAAGCAAGATATCAAACTCAAAATGGCAAAAAAAATATTTAAAAAATTAATTTACCGACTATCTGGGAGACCATTTAACGGTAACTAACAATGACATAAAAAATGTTGGCCTGCTTTTTATCGCACTGTGCCTGGGCACCATCGACCATTTGAGACCATTTACCTAATTCAATGACATTAAAAAATTTTGGCTCCAGAACAATTTCCAAATGGCCCAGAATCACATTCAAGATCGCTTACCGACCGAAGAATTTGGCCTGCAAATGGCCTGAAATTGTTTGTCGGTAAGGGTCGCGAATGGCCTGCACTTCATCGAATTAATTGATTTTGTCTGAAATAATTACCGACCGGGAAAATTGCGACTAAATAATTTGGTCGGTAAATAATCGGTAATGGATTTACCGACCAAAAAAATACTGTTTACCGACCAAAAAATTGGTCGGTAATTCGTGATTTTTAGTAGTGAGGGGTAATTGATATGAACTTGTCATGGTGAATAACTTATTTGTTAGCATCCGCAGAGCATTCCTAAATTGGATCCGATTGAGCCAATTGATCCTAAAAACATTGCATTCTAGCTAAGAAGTTAGTAACAGACTAACCAAATTCTTGCTGTAATCGATGAAGATTACCGTAGAGAGTATATTGATGAGCAAGATTTGTGTTTGTATAACGATTAGCTAGGGAATCCTATACGTTTTTTAAGTCTCAGATCTTCCAACTCATTTTGAGAAACAAACAATGAAATAGTCACACCCGTTTTGGCTCAGGCGGACATAAACGAGACCAGACTCGTGAGGGCGTGTCGGTGATTGAACGGTGAGGTGGCGTTGACAAAATGACAAATCGTTCGATGGAGATTGGTGTGGTGGGGTTTCTGTTGTGAAAGAAACGAGCATCTCTCCTAGCTCGACACGTGTCATGCATGCATATCACATGATATGCAACGTGACAAGTGTCTAATATTTATCACACACACATACTTGCAGAAGGCATTGTTGTGCTTGCCATGTGTTACATTCATGTTCACAAACACACAAACTCCACTTTTGACATGTATTCTACAACACATTATTATACCTTCTCAATTGTGTCGGGTATTTAGAATCATTTATTTTTTTCATGACATAAAATATATTCGATATTACAGTTATTAGACTCATCTTTAAAAAGCAAAAATATGGATTAATAATAGTCAGATGTATGCACACGTGTAACTATGTGTCAGGTGAGAAACTCAAATAA
The DNA here is from genome assembly GCA_016808115.1 of Tetrastigma voinierianum. NCBI lineage: Eukaryota > Viridiplantae > Streptophyta > Magnoliopsida > Vitales > Vitaceae > Tetrastigma > Tetrastigma voinierianum. The sequence continues at coordinate 23,354 of JAEQBH010006472.1, forward strand.
TAATGTTGACCCACACTTGAAATACCAACTAATTCTATATCTAATTCCTATCTCTGATTGTGCCATATTGATTAATTTTTTTTTTAGCAGTTGTAGGGCTAATGAGTTGCACATTTGAATCTGATTCCCATTTCATGTCAAGTGAGTTTCAAAAACTATTTTTCATTTCATCTGCCTTTGAATTTCATTTCCACATCCTTTCTAGCAAATTTCATCTATATATACATTTAGTTTCAACTACCAAACAATCATTGCGTTCTCTTTTCACCATGCAAACATCTTTCTGATTGATGCTGCGCATCAAAATATTTGATATTTTATCTTTGGTTGGAATATTTTTAATCAAAGTATAATATTTTAAATTTGAGGAGTCTAAATATTACACGTCTAAAAACTTCAGGGGATTTGAGTGTAATTTACTAACTGATAGACTAATGGTCATCGACAGTAGATGTCTAAGTGTTACAAGTGTATAAACTTCAAGGGGCTTGTACGTAATTTTTTTTTTCAAAAGGTAAAATGATTCTATTGATACAAAAAGGACAAGATAACCGTGAATTCCTTACAAATAATAGAATCACCTATTAAGAACCAAACTATTGAATTACTGGGAAGTGAGGATGGTCATTCCGACTTCCAACAAAATGCATGAGCGAAGAGAATAGCCCAAACAAATATTAGGATCTCGCTTATAATCAGAGCGAGTCGCAGGTTACTATTGGTGGGCTTGAACTGAGAGAAGCACTGCCTCTAATAGTTTGGATAATGAGAGTGAGGAGGGAGGAGGGTCCCTAGACTTGCCTTGGTGAATTCTAATGTTTTTCTCCATCCAAATGTAATAGATTGAAACAGCAAGACTGAGCTTTAGGAGGGTGGTGGACATTGAACTACCTTTCCAATGCTAGCTTGCATAGTTGATGATCCACTGCCATAACATGTTTTGCATTTGCTACCCACTAAGGAGTAACAATTGAGCCCAGATAGAATGAGAGAAATAGCATTCAAAGAATAAGTGGGCATGTGACTCGGATGATGAGTTACAAATAGAGTATTCCTGAAACTATTAATATCGCAAAAATATTGGATTTTATCTGGTGCCGAAGTTCGATTCGATGGCAAGCCACAAATGAAGGATATTTGTGGCTCGAACGCTGATACCGCATAAGGTGTCAAGGACTTAGCGAGGACGGGACTAAAGAGATCTCGGGCCGAGAAATGGAAAAGGTACCACCTTGGGAGGGAGACCATTTGATTTTGTCTTCTCTAAGTGGAGATGGAAGGTAGTTAGGCATGGAGAGGGAGATATCCAAAAGCTGAGGGGAGATTGTGGAAAGCCAGTTCAAACGGTTGCCATCCACAATAAATTTTACCTTAGCATTCAAGGGAATTCCATAATCATCCACAACATTAGCGTTACATATGGATTGAAGAAGACCTCGGGGGTGCCAATTGTCAAATCACAAGTGAGTGCTTTCTCCATTCCCAATAACATGGTAGATGTGGGGTTCTGAGAGTATCTCTTAGCTTAAGTAGGTTAAGCCAGTTCCATGAGCATGTTTGGGGAGGCTACCCCAAATGTTCTTTCTTCCTTCTTTGAGATGATATGTATGAATCCACTTGACCCGGAGACTTTGATTATCATTGAAGAGGAGCTAAATGTATCTGCACATAAGGGAAAAATTCAAGTCCTTGAGTTTCCGATTCCTGGCCCTTCTTAAAGCCACAAACTTCATTCCATGCAACCTTGGCCCCAGTAGATTTCAAATCAGTACCTTTCCATAAAAAAGACCTCAATTTTTTCAATGGAATCAAGGACTTGTTGTGGAATAAAAAGGTTGGAAGCCTAGAAGATATGAATGCTAGAAAGGACAGATCAATAGGTTTCGAGTCTTCCCTACAAAGAAAGACTTATCGATCCGTACTCTCCCAACCTTTGCAAACAGCCTTCCGATCAATGGGGAGGCGGTAACTTTTGGAGTCCGGTGGAGACAAGTGGAACTCCAAGATATTTAATGCGGCTTGCCTCGTGAGAAGCCCCCAACAACCGAATAATCAGAGCCTAGTATCTTCGCGAAATGGTCGGGCTATGAAGATCTCACTTTGTAGGGGTTAGTCTGGGAGTCCTTAAATTTTTCTCGAAAAAGATCAACAAAAGCTTCCTTCCTCGTAATTTTGACAAAATGAAAACAACCTTTACAGGGGAGAAGGAGTTCGTCAGCAAAGGAAAGTTGAATAAGCTTCAATTTCTTGCATCTCCAATGAAATTTGAATTGGGGGTTAGAGTATGCTTGCTGTTGCATTTGAGAATCCCATGGCAATGACAAAGAGGTAAGGTGATAGAGGATCACCCTGCCTAAGATCTCTATAGCTTGGGAAGTAACCTACAAGACCACCATTAATATTAATGGAGAAAGCAGGAGAGGTGATGCAAGAATTAATCCATTTTCTTAGCTTTTCCGAGAAGTTGAAAGCTTCAAGGGCATCAAGTAGAAAACCCCAAATTCAAAGAATCAGTTATCTTCATGATGTCAACCTTGATCAAGAGACACCTAGTGGGTCCCATCATTTTTGCGGGTAGTTTCGAGGAGTTCCATCAAGCATGATGTTATCCCCTATTCTCTTCCTCCCAAGTACGAAAAGCTATTCGTTGTGGTCGACACTGCGGGAAGTGATTTCCTCTAACTCATTTGCCATGATTTTCGGGAGAGATACTTTGTAGAGAAAGTTTGAAGAAGAAATTGCCTAAAATCCCCCCCATAGTTATGGATCTGAACCCAGGGACTTGAGCAAGTATGGTGGAATTAAGTTCCTTAAGGAGTTCACCATGCTTGAAGAATTCCTTCACAACTTCAGTGATTTCCTCTCCAATGATGGGCTAAGACTTCTTAAAGAAATGAGCATTAAAACCATCTGGACCAGGAGCTTTCATGTCATTGAAAGAAAAGAAGACCTCTTTGATTTCAATAGATTCAACATCCTAACCAAATGAAACCCTTGAAGGTCAGTAAGCTTGCCAAGATCCAGACTTTCTGTGACGCCCCAAAACCCGGGGGTCCTTTGACAACCCGTCAACCCGTTGTAATACTGTGAGATGCTCTGCAACCCGACACCACTCACGGTAAAAATCGAAAGGTAGCCCCTTGTACGGGGAGTTCTACCTAACAACCAACCCAAACAACCACAACGACCACACCAGTCCACATGCGAGTAAAATGGCCACTGGGGCCCCATGCATCAATACTCACAAAATATATCTCAACCAACTATATTACATGGTTCAAGAGTTAATAAGTCACTCTTAATTCAAACATATATTAAAATTTACAATTTCTAATACATGTTATACAAAATTTATACCAAAGACATCAAAGCCACAACCCGACTTTCTTCTAAAAATCGGCCTCTAAAGAGGTCGCCTTCGAACAAATCCTATATCCGAAATAATGATCCTCTACGTACAGCAATGCCTGCAGTGAAAATCTTCTACATGGGTTACTCCCCACCTAAGTGCACATGCAATGATCCAACATAAACACACACTCAAGCAAGTACATGATCCTACTTGAATGTCTACATACCCAATCCTATGTCTCGAGTCCTCACCGACTCCCTCACACACGCCTAAGCCAACGCAGCGAAAAATGATCGCCGGTATTTCTTCATGCCATGCACTCACACCTAATTTTCTAGGTTGCCCCGGTGCATATGAAATGCATTATGCCATTTCCAAATCACACATGCCAATATATCAATTATGCATATATTAACAAAATTTACATACATACCACATGTTATTTAATTCTCATCAATAACATTAAAATTTGCTCACTTGAGCTAATCAACAATCCATTTTAATTCCAATGACTCTTCTACAATTATATTTCATATAATTCAAACACTTATGTTAACACATTTAATTTTCTACGCATTAAATATATTATTTCTCACACAATTCTAAGATATTCATGCTAATATATTTTTCATGTATATATTAACATAATTAAATTCACATAATTCATGTTATTTAATTCACAATCCATAACATCAAAATTAGCTCGCATAAGCTAATTAACAAATACAAGTAATTCATTTTGAATCACTCAACATCATAAAAATTACACAACTATTCACGGAATGCTGAAACCTCGTGCCTTTCAAAGATCGTTTCACGACACACAATAGTGGATTTTCTCTCACTTGCTCAAAGGTTTTGAGACCGAAAAATACTACAATCAAGCTTCTCGAATATCCCTAACCATTCACATGGCTCTTAACCAAAGAATAACACAAGTAGAAAAGATCCCTACCTCTTGAAGTTGCTCTGAATTCACCAAATTGGTTCACAGAGTCTCTGCCATGAGAACAGCTTTACTGCCCGAATGAACCAAACTGGTCCGAACACCGGGAAATCTAGAGAGAAGCCACTCTCTCTCTCTCTAAAAACTCAAACCAGCACCTACTGCACGATTTGCTCTTTCTTTTGGAGAAGAAAGCTATTCACTTTTTTGTCTTATACTCATTTAACATTTCAATAATTCTCATCTTGCCCCTTTAGCTTGATTTTTGACACATGGCTTAATCTAAGCCATTCATTTCCATCATCTCACTAATCATGCAACAAATGTCACATGGGTACATATAGTAAGTGACTTTTTTCACATCACATGTCTCTTACAAGTCGTTTTATTGCACCCGACACCCTGCTGCTCCGAAAACTTGGAATCTCGATCGTCTCTAATTCGACGAAATTCGACGTGGCACCAGATTTCCGTGGAGATGATTCCAACCTGAAGTCCGCTTTGTCATCCGAGATCTAGAAAATTTCAGATTTGACCAAAATTACCATTTTGCCATTTAAAAATCATTTTCTGTGGCTTCATAATTTCTCAAAGAAGGATTTCCTTTCTTGAGTGGGAATGGTGCCTTTAGTTTTCCAGAAGATTCTTGTAGGATTTGGTAGCCTCGTTACCCACAACTTCGTCCCCTTCAATTGTGGAGCCATCAAAAGTCTGAAGTGACAAAATTCTTTTCCTATTCCTTCTACTGGCCATATTTTGAAGAGAAGCAAATTCGTGATCCCCTTCTCTTCGTTTTCACGTGACTCCTGTATTCTTTCTTTAGGAAGGATTTATTTTGGCCGTCAGCATATTCTTCAAGAAGAGCTTTTTCTTCTTGTCTTCTGAGGGAGTCTAATGGATTCATGTCAAGCTTCCTTGGCAATGATCAAGAGTTGCTTTTCTTCACTAAAGCCGGGATAAATTCTAATTTCTTTGCTTTTGGCTTTGAAGGAAATTTTAAGCATCCTTAGTTTGCTGCATGCTCTGTATTGGTAAGATCCTTGCAAATATACACTCCAAATAGAAGCAACAGTAGGAATAAAATCTTCTCTTTCTGCCAGCAAATTGAAAATTTTGAAGGGGCTATTCTTATTTTTTTGAGAGGGGGGGAGTTTCCAATTTTTATAAAAACAGGAGTATGGTCATAAATTCTTGGGAGGAGGAACTTAACCTCTGTTCTTTCCATATTGTGAATCCAAGCATCATTACCCAAGACCCTGTCAAGCTTTCTTGCAATGAAACCTTCTCTATCTCTTTTGTTAGACCTAGTAAAGAGGATTCCAGAAAACCTCAATTCTAGAAGCTCAACATTATTCACCAAGTCATTAAAGTCCTGAATAGATTGATTCCATCTAATGTCATGTCCTTGATGTTCCTGGATATTTCTCAAAGCATTGAAATCATCAACAAGTAGCCAAGGAAGGGAGCTAAAAGTGCTAAAATGGAATCTTAAATCACCCCAAAGTCTTCTTCTTTCATAGTCATCATTAGCACCATAAATTAAAGAGACGATAGCTCTTGTCCTACTATCATTGTGGACAACCTCACAGTGAATCACTTGGTCCATGTGGGAAACAATATTGACCGTTAATGTAGCAGTATTCCATACAACCCAGATCTTGCCAAGAGGGTGCCTATCATAGTTTGCAAAAAAGGCCCAATTCCTGAAAACATTTCTTCTAATGGCTTCTTTGTTAATATTTCTAACTCTAGTCTCAATAATGCCCAAAATGTCAATATGATTTTCAAAAATGAGTTTTTTCACTTCAACTTGCTTTAAGGGGTCATTTAGTCCCCTAATATTCCAAGCAGCAATGTTAAACATAGGGAAACAAAAAATTCCAAAAAAGCTGAGTTTCAAAAACTCTGAACATCCTCAACCTCCCTGTAATAGGAGGTTTTTTCTTACCCTTCTTCTTCTTGGTAATATTTCCTTTTGTATTCAATTGATGGGATTCAATGGATTGTTTCCTAGTTGAGATATCAACAAACAGTTGGCCTTCTTGAATTTGAAGGCTTTCAAAACTATTTGGAGACTGGAGTGAGGGATGTGCTTAAAGCATGCACGTAGATTCAAGTATAGAGTATACCTAGGAATCTTGCTCATTTTGGGATGGAAGCAAAGCCTTAGAGGGATTTTGAGTGATTTGCTGCTCTTGAGCTTGTGTAAAGGTTATGGGTGTGACGCCCCTATCCCGAGGGTCCCGTTGACAACCCGTCAACCCATGAAACTCAGATAAAAATTCGATACTTCACCTACATGTCTCATATATCGAGACCCATTTCTGTGTATTTTTCTTACAAATAACTAATTTCTTATAATATTTTAAGAGAGTTTGATGTACAACTCTTTTACACATTTACATTCCAAAATATATTAAAACTAGATTATTCTAATATATTTTACAAAAATGCTTCTCAAGGCCACAACCCCATTTTCTTCTTCGTACTCACTCGCCTAAAGGAGCACCGTCTTCAGTGTACTCGAAAGGGTCCCACGACCCGGTGAGCAAAGCCCGCAGTGATAATCTCCTTCATGGGTTACTCCTCACCTAAGTGCACATGCAATGGTCGTACAACAAACACACATCCAAGTAAAATGTCTACATGAATGTCATATGTCATGCATGAAATGTCATCATGCCCATATCCCAAGTCACTCACAGACTCCCTCACACCTGCCTATGCCTAGTGTGAACTATTTATCATTTTTCGATGACAACCAAAGATTTGTTCTTAATCTTTTCACATTTTCACTTACAACCATGCGCCTTGTTGTGGGTAATGGATTTCTGGTGTCGCACCAACTGCTCCATAAACCCGCATACCCTTACTTCGCCTTTTCACTATCACTATGTCCATCACCATAATTGACGGGTCTTTCACCCCGTAATCTATCCATCCTATTTCATACGCTGCACAATCATCCTTTACCATTTCCTTAACTGCGACTCATTCGATTTCATTCCAATGATCGAGCCTACTAATCACCATATCGCAGTGGTTGATCCACAATTGTGTACCCATGACACTCCATCGACCTAACACAAGGTCGGTCCTAACCATGCACTCACACCCATGTCACATGTCAGGCACGCAATGCAATTATGCCAATGCATTTTCCTCATGTTACATGTATATATATGAGTGCTGGGCATTAAATATCAATACGGGCCATGGATAATTATAATTAATACATATAATTCTCCTCCATGCACAACCCATGTTAATATATCATGGCAATATACATTAACATGTCAGGCCTGTATCAGACAAGTTATGGTCACATGCCAATAACACAAACAAGGTCTTAATTCGACTCCATTCAATAGGTACCTCACTGGCCTCACAATCATGAACCGGGCTTTGGTTCCAATCATCCATACAACATCAAACAACCATAAAACCTAGAAACTTTTAGTTTTCGCTCAAAACTCCCAACCCAAATTACAGCTTCGACTCGTGTGAAATTGGTCATAGAAATCGATCTATCCTTCAATCCCAAGTTTGAACTAAACCATATGGCCTCTCACATGGCCTCCTATAGACAGCCATACCATACCCAATACAATAGTTTCACAACATGCATGCACGTCATGCTCAAACCCGGCTCTTTACATAGACACAACCAAGCAACCTGCACACTTGGTGCAAAAATAGGTTTTAGAGTTGCTATAATCACCTAATTCCCCAATAGAATATGGATGGAATCTTGACTAATTTGACGATAGAGTCCAAGAACACCCGAAACGAGTTCGGACGTACTAGCTATGACCCCACCAAGTCGAGGTCATACGTAGTCAAACCCAGCTGAGCCGACCGTCTGAGCCGAGCTGACTCTAGATGAGCTCACCCAATGCCCTCCACAGGCATATTTATGGGAATATTGACTCCATGGATTTCCTATCAAGAACAATCTAAACGGAGTTCTGGATGAAGAATATGACTCAACGGTCGAGGTCATGATCAGCCAAACCTAGCCGAGCCGACCGACTGCCGAGGTGTCCTTGACATGCGCGAGATGAGCCACCTGGGCCGGAGCTCACCCACTGCCCTCCATGAATATTTCTGGGAGTCTGACTCAATGGCTTTCCATAGAGTCCAAGAACACCCAAACGGAGTTCTGATGAAGAAGCAGGTCTTCCCGAAGCTTCGAGATCAAACATAGTCAAAACCTAGCCGAGTCGACCTGACTCGCCGAGGTGAAACCTGACCTATCCGAGCTGATCTGACCTGGATGAGCTCACCCACTTCCCTTTACAAGCACATGAATGTCTTATTGACTCAATGGTCTTTCCATAGAGTCCAAGAACACCCAAAACGGAGTTCTGATTGTTAGTTATGATCCTCTTCCAAAGTTGGAGGTCACACGTAGTCAAACCCAGCCGAGCTGAACTGACTTGGCCGAGCTGACCTGAACTGGCCGAGCTGAGCTGACCTGGATGAGCTCGCCTACTGCCCTCCACAGGCACATGAATGTCTTCCCTCTTCTCAAAACCTTCTTCCTTCCGTCCTCCTTCTTTTCCTTTCCTCCTTCCGCCCCTCCCCCTTCCTCTTCCGCCTTCTTTCTCTTGACTCAATGGGCTCGATATAGCTCTAACACTGAAACTAGTGTCTTTACTTAAGAAGTTATGACCATCCGAAGTCAGAGGTCACATTTAGTTTAAAACCCAAATAGCCGACCGGGAGCCTGCTGGACACCCTGGAATCGCTGGGGTTGAAGTTGGATTCGATGAGCCTGCCTACTGCCCTCTACAGGCACATGAATGTCTCACTAACGTGGCTTTCCATAGAGTCCAATAAATACCCAAACTGAGTTCGACGGCAAAGTTACACCCTTCCTGGGTTTGAGGTCACACGTGAGTCAAACCTAGCCGCGCTTGAACCGACTCGCTCGAGCCGAACTGAATCGGCCGAGTCGACCGACCTTCTGGGTGCAGCTCGACCCCAGCACCGAATTCCTCGCAGCTGACCCCAGCGCAGCCACTTAGACTGCTTCAAAAAGCACTACAACTCGTCTACGTGATGTCCAAATTAAGAAATCTAAAAGCCTAACATCTATTTCACTTTTATCCAATTTACCGTGGCTAATTCACTACCAAATTTCCATTATTTCCCAATTCAAAAACAAGTTTCTAAAGTCCCGGCTATCATGAACTACCACAATGTAAGGTACTCTTCCCATGGTTTAAAATATTAACCAAACATTCCCTTAAATAAGACAACCACCACACAACCCTTCTTAGGATAGAAAATAACCAAAGTGAGAAGGATCACTTGAGCTCTCGGGTCGAATGTGACTCCCTCAAAAACCGGGGTCCATTGACAACCACAACTCATGGACACTGCGGGATGCCTGGACACCCCGACACCATCATGTGAAAATTCCAGTCTCCTGTATGGAGGAGTTTCACCCAAGGTACAACCCGTCCCAATAATCAACAATGACCACTTACATGGTCTATATGAAAAATAATGGCCACTGGGGCCCCCGCATCAATACTCTCAAACATATAAGCACATGACTGAGGTACCATAGTCTATAAGAGCTTAAATTACATCACTCTTATACAAATAAATACAACCCATATATTTACAAAATATATTAAAGCCATAATCCCATTTTCTTCATATGTGCGGTCCCTAATGCAGTCACCCGGCCCGCACCCGACCAGACCGAAGCAATCCCACTGACGGGTGAGCAAAGCCCAATAGTGATAATCCCTACAAGGGCCACTTCCCACCTAAGTGCACATGCAATGGTCGCGACAATCAAACACACCGGTCTGACATACACATGTCTACGAATGTCACCACATGCCGTGAATGAGACTCGACTCACCATGCCCTATATGCAGATCTCTCGCCGAAACCATCACTTTCAAATATGCCATTGAGTAATATATCGATCACTCAGGCTAAGTCTCACGTCTTTATCGCCAAGCTGACAAGCATCCAGGTATTGATGACTTCAGTATTGAGCCCTCAAGCTCCATTACCAATCTGATGTCCCGATGGCGACAAATCTGAAGTCGATCAGAGCTCTGTCACACAGCAGAGTGCTGTGATAAAAGCCTTGTAGGTGTGTGTCTTCTTTAGGCAACATAACTTTAGGATGATATCACGAGGTCTCTTACACCTCCTGAGCTATAATCTGCTTGGGTCTCACTACGCCCATCGCCTCGAGTTCTCATTGACTCCTGAACATGCATTTTCCATGAATGAAAACCATTTCCAAAGCAAGGTATTTGTTTTTTAATGTGGACAATCCTCAGATGTATATCAATTGGCGGGACTCAGGCCGATTGATATTATATGGACAACCCTCCGATGTATATCAATTGGGCAGACTCCGACGATTGATATTTTGTGGACACACTCCGATAAATAATATTGTTGGTCAACCCTCCAAAACGATTCTCTCAAGAAACCACCTCATGCACTCACTCCTTTATTGTTACAGGGTGCCCGGTGCATATGAAATGCGATGAGCCATTTCCATTTTCTTAACCGTGCGACTCATTTGGGCCGTTGTCTTGTGTCAAGCCCACTAATCAACACCTGCGGTGTTGATCCCTGTTTCGTGTACTCACGACACACCATCAAACACCTAACCGCGATATCGATTTCAACTATGCTCTTGCACAATTTACAGGTTGCAATGCATTATGGAATGCATGATGCCAATTCCAACATTCATGTTAATATATTCTGGCCATATATATTAACATAATTAAATCACATAAAACATGTTATGCAAATTCACAATCAATTACACCAAAATTAGCTCACATGGGCTAATTAACAAACACGAGCAATTCATTTTGAATCACTCAACCATACACATTTTCACAAAAAAAAATAATTTTGTGTCACTATTCATGTTACTATTCACATTATTCATTTTCTAGTAATAACACACAAAATGGCCCAAATCTCGGACCCATAAAAAACAGGGCACCTCTTGGTCCCTTCACGGTTCATCACTGAATATTGTGATACCAAAACATACCACAAAACGAAGACATGATCAGGGATCAAACCAAACGCCGATTCGGAATCTGTACAAAAATAGTCCCAGAAAATTCTATCATGGTATCAACAGTCTCGAAATTCGACAGGCTGTTCCAGCAGTCGAAATTAAGCGGACTGTCGAACAATCCAAAATTTCTAAAAATTCTATACTCGGTCAAAAATTTGGCCCCGAAATTCTGACCTTTCACGGCCTCTCAGCGATCCACATCCATTAAATGACCTTTAGGCTAGGCCCAACACAAGTAGGAAAGTTCCCACATCTCGTGGGTTGTGAAACTCAGATTTTGGTGTCCACGCGTAGCCCTCGTTGCATAGATCAACTTTGCCTTCGACCAGGACAAAACCTCTGGTCCGTTTTCATAGATCGAGAAAGCGAAGAAAATAAAAAAAATTAAAATTCTCTCCCACGCTTTCCCTCCTCTATACTCTCTCTTTCTTAAATTAATCCCCTTCTCCTCATTTTGACTTTCATTTTATTTTCATTTTATTATTATTATTATTATTATTTATTTATTAATTATTCTTATTATATTTTTGGATATATAGTGCATATTGCTTCATTCGGTTTGTTCCTACTTATCGAAGCGATTTGTTCTTTTCAATTCACTTGTTTTAAATGAACTTAGCCCAAGCCATTTCGACTTGAAATTCCAGTAAAAATCTTGTCCACTGAAGTCAACTGCGACTTATCACCAAGAAAATGTAAAATATTTTGATTGTCTCGAGTCGACCAAAAACTTTTCTAGGTCATGGGTTCCTTGAGGCAATTTAATGGCGCGATCCGTTTCATCATCAGGATATAGAGGGAATTTTAGGTTTTTCAGCAAATTACCATTACCTTTTTCGAAAAAATTAATTTTTTCTGGGTTTTTCATCGAAACTCTCGATTCAGGTCTCTATGCGAAGCCGCCAGTAGAGGAAGAGCTCTTCATAACTTTGTAAACGAAGTCATTGTTCGTCAAGAAATTTAGAGAGAAGGTGGAGTCTCTCTCTCTAAAACTCTCTTTTCAAATCTGGTTTGCCTTTCCTTCTCTCCCTTCTCCCCAACCTAATGGGAGAAGATAGAATTCAAGCAAGATGTCCTCACTTGTCACTTGTCCAATTCTAAGTGGCCTCTGGATTTTCACCTTATCACCTTATCCATCTATCTTAGATTTCCCTCCAATCATGTGTGCCACCCTTTCAACTCTGCACTCTGAGCTATTTATGAAATTGACTAGTTCTCCACTTGACACGTGTCTCTTCGCCACTCAAATGCGCTTAAGTGTCTCGGCACTACCTCGATACCTAAAAACGTGAAATTCCTACCGGGCTCCTTAATTGGAGAGGAAATTTGACATGGTAGCTAGATTTCGCGAGACATTCCAATCATGAAACTGGGTTTTCATATCCAGATCTAGAAAATTTTCCGATTTTAATCGGGAATTACCATTTCTTACCTTTCAAAAATTTAAATTTTCCTGAGCTTCACATTGAATTTTCCGATTTCAGCGATTGGCATCCGCACAACAACATTTTAATCAGAGGGAGCTCAGAGAAAACAAACTCCATCGTGGAAACAATTGATTTCCCTTCAGCACTTCTCTAGAATCTTAGGTTTGAAGTGGAGGTTTTGTGCTCTGCTGCAGCCATCTTAGGACAAGTGGAGTCAAGAGCTACCAAAGATTTTGCACGAAAGTGGCAAGTTTTCGCCCATTGGAATTCAAACTAAAATTTCAACCTTTTCAATATTTCCACCCCATTTCTAATGGAAGATTCAATGAGCTGGAGTTTTTCTGCACTAACTTCCACACAAATTCTAGCAAAATTCAATCTATGCTGGAGGAAGTAAGAGGAGTCATGAATAGTACAACAACACTAGAAATGTACTAAACCTTATCTATCCAAATTGTAATAAAACATTACTTAATCCATAGGGCTGGAGAGGAGTGGTCCTCTTGGAGTGAGTAAGCTCGATTCTAGTTTTCGTAAATCAAGGGTCTTTCGAGAATAACCAAGGCCTAACTCAAACACGTAATTCCGGTTTCACTCATGAACTTAAGAAATAAAATCCTCCGTCATATGCTAAAACTTCTAAGCCCCACTGGTCTCACTCATGGAGCCGATGAAATGGTCAGAGGAAAGTAGCGAAGCTTTCCTAGCGCGAAATAACCAACCAAATGTTGTTTGTGACGCCCCCATTTCCGAGGGTCCGCTGGAAAACCACCAACTAATGGAATACTCCATGGATGCTCGCACCACACCACTGATAAAATCTGCGTAGTCCTTAATGTGGGAGCTCTACCCAAAATACAACCTATCCCAATCACATGGCAACGTGTCCCAAACTTTCACAATAACCACACCAGTCCATATAAATAAAAGTGAGGCAAATGCCACTGGGCTCCATACACTCAATACTCATCAAAATTACATCAACTATATACCAATAGTTCAAGAGTTATTATAATACTTTAACCAAAAAATATATATCAAAAATTTAAAATCTTTAATACAGCGTTATATAAAATGAATACCAAAGCCAGCAACCCGATTTCTTTAAAATGCGACTCTAGTGAGCGTCGTCCTCCTAAGGTTAATTCCCCAGATCAAATAGTGGATCCCTCGACAGTCGAGCAACAGGAAAATCTCCCACATGGGCTACTCCCACCTATGCAATGGCTACACGAATTATAATTTTATATAATTCCACATCATGTTAACACATTTAATTACATGCATTAACATATTAATTCTCAAAAAATTCCAATCCATTCATGACACACCCCCACCCCCTACTAGCTACATGTGTGCCACCACCTACCGTAAATCCTGCCCAACCGCATTTAATCTTACTCGTGAATTCTTGTGGAAGAAAAGTCAGACACGTCGTAAAACCCTATAAAAATTTTTCCTTTCTCCACTTAGATTTTGTAGAAATCCTCAAAGATATCATTTAGTTTAAGAACATATTCCAAATCCTGTAAACACAATCTCCCTACACTTTCGAAATATGACAACTAACAATGTTCTTTCAAAAGTAGCTCCTGTGCTCAACACATTTTCACAACTAATTATGTACATACATATACTTCCCACTATACAAATTCAAAGTATTTTTACAAAAGATTATTACTAACAAAGACTGATACAAAAGTCGTGAGAACTTACTATGCTCAAATGTTCACACTGCATCAGAAATAGTTTTTAAAATAACAAAATAAATGAGCTAAACGAGCCTATGGAGTGTATGTTTATAAAATGTTTGCTTTTATGAAATATCTCAAATCAGAAACTCTCTTTACAAGATATTTCCTGTAATCCTTGCTTTCTTACTTTGCTTTGCTTTGCTTTAAAAGTTTCTAAACTTTCATAACTTTACTTGCTTTTCAAAAGTTTTAAACTTTCATAAATTTGCTTTAAAAAAAGTTTCCAAACTTTTACTAAACCCGGAGCCCTGGCTCAACCATTGCTAAATGAAAATGGGAGCCCGGGCTCAACTGCTTGTTTTAAAATAAACACGGAGCCTGGTTTCAGATTTGCAGCACCAAAGGTTGATTTCCAAAATCAGAGTAAAGATGCTTATAAATCATCAACCACTGAGGCCTTTCCCCGCTGGCCGCATCTAGTGAACACGGAGCTCGGGCATCAACGTCGCATAGTTAATCGTGGTTCACATCACCGTGGAAGAGCTCGCTCGATTCTTTTTCCGTGAATGGAATTGACTCGTCTCCGCTACCATAATTTAGCTAACGCTATAACCCTTCTATATACCCAAGACGCGCACGGTCTCCTTTAAATGCTACGATGCATGAACTAAGTTTGCCGACCAAAAATCTAAACGCATGAATGATATCCTAACACCACTGCACGCATTTTAATACCTCTCACCGCGATGCTCGCTAAACTAGGGATTTTAGTTAGGCCTGTTTTAGAAAATATACTTTTGTTTGCTTGCTTGCTTGCTCTTTGAAATATGGTTTTACAACTCAAAACCATTGCTTACTTGCCTTTTAAAAGTATGGTTGAATACCTCAAAACCATTACTTGTTTGCTTTTCACATATGGTTTAAATCAAAACCATTATTTCCAGTTTCATAAACTCATCATTGCTTTAAAATATGGTTTACTATCAAAACCATTAAATACCAAATAAGAAATGTGCTTTTATAATAATACACTAGTATTTGAAAAATAGGTTTAGAACACTCACTTTTTTGCTTAATAAACTTGAGCACGACTCCACAAATTTTCCCCGCCATGAAATTCCACACACTCAAACGAATACGGCGAAAACATTAATCGCCTGTGTAATCGTATAAATTTAACGTACTTCATAGCACTTAGTCACTGAATATCGCCGAGGTACGCTACGTTTTTCATTGAGTTCCAATCTTCTTTGAACCTCTCTTAATCATTTAGTAAGGTTCCTATACAATCGGTGTATGAATTTAAGCTTAACTAAGCGAAATTACCAAAATCTTTGCATTTTGGAAGTCGTGGGTATCGTGGAGATTTCACCGTGTTTGGTACCTGCACCAAACAACACTTTCTCGTATGGTGGTACCAGATTTTCACTTGTCTTGGTACCCTGGCATTCAATTGCCCTCAGATGGTGGTACCCTGCATTTCACCTCGTTGGGCATCGATACCACCTCGGTTTTGCCCTTTGGTACCATCTTTCTTCATACAACTTCTCTATTCCATAATAATTAAAATCAACATGGAATCTAACTCAAAAGAACTCCACAACACTTGAATTGGTGATTTGGAACTTCTTATTACCAACCCTAGGTAAAAATTCCAAGAATTCAACCCAAGGTCCACCAATTCCTACAACCCATAGAATTTTGATGGATTCCATGTTTATTCTATACCAATTAAGGTTTTACCCACATAACCTCAACAAATCTAGGGTTTGGATGATCTTTCCACAAAACCCTAGAACAAGGAGTAACTAATCTCCATACCAAAACCCTAGGAATCCAAAATACACTTGATTCCAAGACAAAACATATCTTTTCGTCTTCCCACTTCTTCTTCCCTCTTCTTCCTCTTCTTCTTCCTCTTCTTTCCTCTTCTTTTCTCTCTTCTCCAAACGTAGAGCCCTAGCAAGATGAGACCAAAATGAATTTTGGTTTGTCTCACCTCTATTCATAGTCTCATGTTTCCTCTAATTGCAATTAAGTCCTTAATCACTTTAATATTTGCACATCAACTCTTGTTATTTCTATTTTGGCATACTATCTTCTTTGATTATGCCCTTTATGTCCCATTTGATCAATTACAATTTTACCCTTCTTCTAGCATCACATTCCGGGTTCATAAATTTATCATTTCACCATTTCATCCTGAACCACAACTCCCAAAAATATTACAATGACACTTGGTGCCCATATGCCCCTACTTGCCACGTACCGTGCACCTCTCGACAGGTGTTACAATTCATAATATGTTTTATATGCATATATTAACACAATTAATTCTATAACTATATTATTTCGATTTCAATCAATAACACTAAAATTAGCTCACGGCTAATTAACCAATCAAGCCATTCATTTCAATCACTCAACAACATAAAAAATTCACACCAGAAAACCATGGAACTAAGTGAAACCTCAGTCGCAATCGTCTTTCATGTACCACACAATTAGAGATTTTCTCCACTCCTGGCTCAAATGTTTCAGACCAAATTATCGCAACCAGCTTCTCGTGAATATCCCTTAACTACTTCATATGGCTCTTAGCCAAAGAATAACACAAATAGGAAAAGATCCCTACCTCTTGGAGTTGTCGGAACTCCACCAAATTGGTGTCCATGCCAGAAATTTCATTAATCAAATTTTACTTCTCGTCTGCCGAACCGATTTGGTCCGAATCTATGGGAAATCTAGAGAAGTAGCTCTCTCTCTCAAACCGGATCCAAAGACCTATTTCACGTTTTCTCCATTCGGCAAGGAAAACTATTCCTATCATTGTCTTTTATACTCATTTAACTTTTTAATTAATTCCTATCATGTCCTTCATTTTTGGATTTTTTGACATATGGCTTAATCTAAACTATCTTATCTCTCATCCTCTCTAATCATGCAAGATGTCACATGGGTATATGTAGCTGGTGACTTTGTCACATCACATGTCTCTCACAAACCGCTTATTAAACACTCCGATAATCTTGCACTCAAAAACTTGAAATTTCGATTGTCTTAATTTGATTTAAATCTGACGGGTAGCTAGATTTCAAGGAGACGATTTCAATCTAAGTGAAGTCCTGCTTGTCATCCGAAATTACCATTTTTCCCTTTTTCAGAAAAATTGGATTTTCTCGGGGTTTCATAGTGTTGCCATTCCAGACTACCCTTTTCTCCCACCTCTCTAAGGGGTTGAACAACCACCCTTTCCTCTTCTCTTCTAGGCTCATAATACTTGAGTTTCATCACCTGAGTTTGAACTTCGTACCCTTGAACATTCGTATTTCACGATTCGCTCCAAGTGCATCTGGGTCACTACTTTGGTCTTATGGTCTAGGTTGGCTCGAGACAAAAGGGTGATCAAGCTTTGAAGAAATAGAGTCATTTGGGTTGGAAATAATGGATTGGTTATTTTGAACAGGGGGATCTTTTTGGCCGAGCTTCGATAACTAGCTGAAGTTTTTTGGCAACGATTTCATAATTTTGTCTCAAAATTCTTTTTTGCAATTTTTTTGCGACGTTTTTTAAAAAATATCTTGAAAAGGTGATTCCCTCTCAATTTTTTTTAGAGTGAGAAATGGCAGGAATTGAAGATTTTTTACGACAAGAATTTTTTGTCGCAAAAAGTTTGAATTCATTGCAAAAATAAATAATATAAAAAAAAATAATAAGGTCAAAATATATAATTCGCGATGTTTAAATTTTTCATTGCCGAATATAAATTTTAGTTATTAAAGAAAATGGAATATTTAATATTAATTAGGACGTTTTTATAATTATCATAGAAGATAAATTTATTTTTGTATTAAATAAAATTATTATTTCGTGACATTTTTATATCTGTCAAAATGTAATTTTGTCATAAAATTGTGACTTAAAATATTAATTGCATGTTTAAAAAACATCGTGAAAAGGTGACTCTCTCCCACCCTGGTGTGAGAAATTATGGAATCAAGATTTTTTACAACAATTTTTTTTTGTTGCATAAAGTTTGAATTTGTCACAAAAATAAATAATATCAAATTAAAATAAAAAATAAAGTCAA
The DNA here is from genome assembly GCA_016808115.1 of Tetrastigma voinierianum. Classification (NCBI taxonomy): domain Eukaryota; kingdom Viridiplantae; phylum Streptophyta; class Magnoliopsida; order Vitales; family Vitaceae; genus Tetrastigma; species Tetrastigma voinierianum. Next base: position 41,944 of record JAEQBH010006472.1, read on the forward strand.
AATATATAATTCGTGACATTTAAATTTTTCGCGTAGAATACAATATAACAAAAATCATTTATTTTAATTTGCAACGTTTTTTTTCCCCGCAAAATTGTCATTCTCTCTCTCCCTCTCTCTCTCTCTCTCTCTCTTATTTGTAGTGAGCGATGGCGGGAAATGACAATATTTTTTACGACAAAATTTTTTTGTCGCAAAAATAAATAATAAAAAATTAAATTAAAATAAAATAAAAATAGTAAATTACGACGTTTTTATTTTCGTCGCATAATATAAATTACAACCACATTTAAAAAAAAATTAAAATAATAAATGTTGACGTTCTATTATGTATGTCACAAAAAATATTTTCAAAATTTATCACATATTTATTCGTCACAGAATATAAAATTATGAACTACTGAAATTTAAAATAAAATAAAATATTAAATCTGATATTTTATTATTTATGTCACAAAATTATTTTTGAAATTTCATTGAGGCGCTTTTCATTGGCCAAAGAAAATATAAATTACAAACTACATCACAAAATTAAAATAAAATACGCTTGTATAGCAAATGAGTTATTATAAAAATATCACCCTTTCATTGAATGAGAAGATGTTATATTTAAATATCTCTCGCTTTTATGCTAGAAAATTTAGACACTGATAGACACAACCCATTAATTGGATCCTTATTGGTACTCAAAATGGCTCCAATATCCTATTATGGATGTATATTTTTTTTCATACTATACAATAATATTATTAATATTTAAGTTTAGTATAATAATACTTTTTTGATATAATTTATTGATTTAATCCATCACAACATTTGAATTGGTAGTGAGTCTCAACAAATACTGGGGCTTACTATCAATCTAATAATTATAAATAATTAGTTAGCAAATTAGGTAGCAAATTGGTGTTCAGTAGCATTGTTCTTTGTTTATATTAGATTGTAATAAACTTTATTTTAATATTGAAATTCACTATTAAATTAAATTTTTAATACATTGCTTTTGTAACACCCCAAAAATCACCCTGGAAGATATTACTATCTATAAACTATTCATACCGTGTGAGAATAACTAATAAAATTCACTAAGAAGAAAGGGTCTACTCATCTATAGTAACTAGGGGTGGCAATTTTTGACTCACTACGACGATACAACTCGAACTTGACACGAATTTTATGAGACGAACTCGATTATAATTCAACACAAACTAAAAATAATTCCAACAAATAACATTTACATATTAATATGTCAGATTCGAGTAAATACGATCAACTTTGGTATTTATTTAAGAATGAACACTTCTATATTTTCTTGCTTATATAGTAACACGAACAACACTTAAATTCATGTTTAACTAGTATAGAAATAAAATGTTAATTATTTTAAAAACTATTTATTAAGTAATCGATATTACTATTGTTTAAAAATATAGTTTTTTTATTTACTATTATTATTATTATTATTATTAAGTTAATTTCTAGTTTGTGTGAAAAATATGAGTATAGATTCAATTAAGAAAATAGAATATTAGCAAGTAAATTTTTATCTAAAGTTTATTTAAAGTGTACTATCCAAGTAACGATTTATAAATTTTGTCAAATTTTTATAATTTTTTGCAATGTTTTTTAAAAACCATCGCGAAAAGGTGATTCCCTCCCAAATTTTTTTAGCGTGAGAAATGGTGGGAATTGATAATTTTTTAAGACAAAATTGTTTTGTTGCAGATACTTTTAATTCATCGAAAATAAATAAATTCTAATACAAATAAAATAAAATTTTTTCAGATAAATAAAATTATATTTGACATTTTTATATTCGTTTCGTAATTTAATTTTGTAATTTTAAATTAGAATTAAAAATATTAATTAATAATGCTATATATTTTTGTTACTGTAACAAATTTTTTTTTTTAAAACGACATCGTTTTTGGGCCCAAAACAAATTCTTTCTTTCTCTCTCTCTCTCTCTCTCTCTCTCTCTCTCTCTTTGTCCTATAAGCTTACGATCAATGATTGTAAGAGCATCTCCAAAAGGTTAGCTAAACCCTTCCCCTTAGCTATTTTAGATAGTTTTTCACTAAAATATACCTCCAAATGCACTAGTTATCCTAATTTCTACTTTCCATAGCCCCATTCTGACCTACTCGGCTAAGTTCCTCTCCCACGATCTCTCTTCTCTCTCTCTCTCTCTCTCTATCTCATCTCACTAAAGCCCAAATCACGTGGCTCCACCCGCCTCCATCAATTAAACTTAAAGAACTTGGCCTCTCTCACCAGACACAAGAATCCATCCACACCAATCGGTCAAGCCACAAGCCATACTGGGCCTCTCAACACTAGGCCACCGCCCATCACAAAGAACCTAGGAAAACCTTTCGCCCCTCCCCAACCTATAAACACCCCCACCCGAAAGCCCCTCCCCAACCCATGTAAAACCCCTAAAGAATCTTGATTTTATCTTTTGATTCACAACTTTAGATCAAGTTTGAAGCTCAAGTACCAATTTGATATTTTTTTGCAGAAAAACAGATTATTGGTTTGTTTTTTGGGTAATTTATCTTTTTAATGAGCCTGCACTTATGTATTAAATAATTGGTCAAATAAAAAATCAACCTTTTACTTAATCAGAGTTCAAAGTTAAATGACTGTGTTTCTGCACTATGAAACCAGTTTTAACTACTTTAATTCACAAACGCGAATGGAGATATATGCCTATAATGTTTCAAGCATGATTCGCTCCTATAGTGCATCCGTGACCGCATGGTGTCTAACCCGATCATGTAGCAAAATTGATATTCTTAGGAAAGAGCTAAAGTATGTGTGAAACCCCGAGAAAATCTAATTTTCTGAAAAATGGCAAAATGGTAATTTCGGTCAAAATCCGGAATTTTTCTAGATCTCGAATGATGAAACAAACTTCAAAGTTGGAATAGTTTCACGAAATCTAGATACCATGTCAAATTTTATCAAATTCCAGATACCACTCTTACTGCCGAGGCACGTAGAGGAAGTGGTCAACACTTGGCACTTTTATGAGTGGGCCTTCAAGAGGTGCCACGTCCTCGGCGTATCGGGTCAAATATGAGCTCATGGGGCCTTCTATGGAGGATAAATGGCACCTTGTGGGTGGATGGAAATCTAAGTTAGATGGATATGGATGAGGGTAATCCCTAAGAACCAAATTAGTGTCGATGCTTTACACGTATATGACTTTCTGACCTCAACCCAGACCAAACTGCTCGAGGGAAAAGGAAGAGAGAGAAAGACCAAATGTGAGAAAAAGAGAGAGAAAAGAGAGGGATTTAGAGAGAGAAGTCACCTTCAGACTCCCGCCGACGGACCGTCTGCTTCGGGCGAGGCAAGGAAGCAAAGCCAGCTCCCACTGCAAGGGTCACTGGTACCACTTGAGTTTCACAAACTCGAAGGTAGGGCTTTCCTACGGTTTTACTTTCGCCGGGCGGTCATTTTAATGGATGGGATTTGTTAAGGCCCTGGATGGTCGGGTTCTTGGCCCAAAAGATTCGACGTGATCAAGAAACCCTAGAGGAGCCAATGAAATTCAATTCGACTCGTCAGGTGGCTCAGGTGATGTCACGTTATTTCCATGAATGAACAATATGTCGATTGGTGGATTTCAGGCGCCCCAAGATGACCTGATCAGACATTAGCCCATGTGAGCTAATCTTATGTTATTGCCATGAATAAATACATGTGTGTTTGTTAATATATGCATGCCTAGTATATTAACATGGATTGTATTGAATGTTCGTGCTACTCGCATGACACTCGTGAGAGTAACCCATGTAGGAAAATTCCACTACCAGTTGCTCACCATGTCGAGAGGGAATATATTTATTTCGATAATCGGGAGGTGCACCTTGGGATGGGACGATTTGAGACCTGTAGAGGAGTAAGAAACACAACCTGGGCCTTATTTCCAGATTTTGTAAAATTTCAAAAAGAGACCTGGGGCTGATAAATTGTAATTAAATACAATCTTAAACAAATTCCTTTTGTATAAAATATTACATTTGTGTTGTATGGATGTGTGGGTCCTATCATTGTTTTACTCATGTATGGTTCCATTTATACTTAAACACACAAATTTTTTATGAGTTTGATGGTGGGACAATGAGACACCCCCGATTTCAAGGCCACAAGATAAACTTTGTACTACTCAAAATTTCCCAAAAATGTATTCTCCCCCTTCCTGTCTTGGTGTATGCCATTGTTACCTGAACTCGCATTTTCCAATTATATTACCTTGCTTATGTTAGAAAATGTTTATATTGGTGGGTTATTGCTACAGAGTATGCAAAGTAATTATCTTAGGATTGCATCTTATCAAAAAAATTAAGACTTGTGTTGGGAGAAAAATGTTCAAGTTGCATTCTGTAGGTGGACTAGATCGTGATGAAATATATTTAGACATTATTGACTACATTCTTAAGGGGTTAGGCTAAAATATGTCTTATGTGTGGTTACTAAAATAGTAAATCATACAAAGTTGGTGTAAAAGAGGAGGCGTTTATCTCATGAACTGGAAGTTTTATCTATTTTTGAAACTGGGAAAGGTGGTTTAGGAAAAGATAAGAAGCTTATAAACTACAATATTATATTTTAATGCATATAACTAGTCCTTAGGGTAAATTTTTTTTTTCAATAGAACATCAGTAAGAATTTGATATTCTAAAGAAAGTGGAAATAGTGCTTCAAAATTTGTTTAATATTTAGCTAAAGGTGTTAGTTATTATGTTTTTATTGAAGAAAAAATATAATCCATTAATGCGATTTCTGGTTTTTGTGTAGTAACATCACTTCTATGCTGATATCTTTTCAAATGTTTATTTGACTGAATTGAACTTGTGAAGACAATCTTGTTCTGCCATTTTTTAAAGATATCAAGGCTATCACCTATTTTTCATGTTGCTTAAATATTTCTTGTAGGTCCTTCGTTGTTTAAACTTTGTTCCTTCTTTCTGTTTTTATATTCCTATGCTTAGAAAACCTTGAACATTCTAGTCTACTTGATCACGTTTAGACTGTGAGAGAGAAATTATTAAGGCAATTTGCTTCTTCTATAAGATCATCCGACAACTATTCAGAAGTAGCCACCAAAGGTTTGATAATTAGCTGCCTCCCAAGTAGAGATCAACTCTGTGGAAAGCTTGTTTAAGGCGACTAAAACATAAATAATGATTCCAACGATATGATAGGGAATCACTACTGGTGTGTGCACTAGTTGTTGTGTTTCTCAACTTCATTTTCAATGTAAAATTTTATGCACATATATCTATTTTGAAGACATCTACTATTTCATATAGGAAATAATGTGCAAGCTGGCAATTACGATTGAATGCACATCGAGATAAGCAGCCCATGAACATCGAAGTGGAAAAAAAGAATACCATGCTTATGACGCCCTAAACCCGGTGTCCGCTGACAACCCGCCCACCCGTGAAAAATCTATCGTCCCGTGTCGCGTAGACCCATACTGATAAAATAGCCACTGGGCCCATACACAAATACTCATCAAAATATTACACCCAACTATATTCCAATAAACAAGAGTTATTATATTTATTTAATACAAACACATATTAAAATTTACAATCACATATTATACAAAACATCAAAGCCACAACCCGATTTCTTCAAAAATCTGATTCCAAGATGAGTCAGATTCCCTAACGCCTCCCTGCATCTGGGAAAGATTATCCCCCGACAGGGTGAGGAGCTTATCGCTCAAGAAAGGGAATTAATTCCTAAATGGTTACTCCCCACCATGCATATGCAATGATCCAATGTAAACACACACTACAAATCTGATCCCAATTTGAATGTCTAATGCCTATCCTGATATCTCGAGTCCTCACCGACTTCACACTCATTGCCTACGATGAAAACACCGATTTCAAAACAGTCCTGTTGTTCTAAAACACACAAATCAATTTCTGCAAAGATGAGATTAACAGCAATGTGTCGAGGAACCTTCCAAACAATATGGGCTCCTCCGACGTAATTGCAGGGACCATCTCCCCAACACCATTCCCTCCTCGAAAACCCTCCATTGGAAATTCTTTCACAACATGTTCGCGCTTTTCTTTCTTTTCTATGCGCGGCACTCACACCTAATGTCTAGGTTACCCTTCGATGCATATGAATGGATTGTTATGCGCCAAATACAATCTATACCAATATAATAATTATATGAGAGTTTGAAATTAGCAAATCACAACACGACATGTTATTCATTTTGATCAAACAACACCCAAATTAGCTCACTTGCCAAACATAATCCCATTTCAATGGTTTACACACAATTATGTTCTATATAATCGTGGCATCATGTTAACATTAAACTCCTATGCATCAACTCCATCTATTTCCACTAACTCAAGTCATTCATTTCGCAATCCAATTTCATACACACCCACACATGGACGCTGTCCAATTCAGCGCCAACCGGACTGCTTTAACAACCCTTAAACATAACAAAGGCTGTCCGTGGGCAAACCCACTCATACATCGCTCCACATTGTGAAACCGAATTCCATGGCCGTTCCCGGCCTCATATACACCAAGACACAATTTATTGTGTAATTTATCAAACAAGGTGCCCAAAGAGTCTGTGGACTGTCCAAACGGGTCCTAAAAATTTTCACATTTTGGTTCCAAGTTTTAGGACCAATCAAACAGCCACTTACGGCCTCAAATCAACTCAAGCATTACAAAATACTTAAATTAAGAGTAAACCAAGTAGGAGAAAACCCCTACCTCATGGAGTTTTTTGAAACTCCCCAACTCCGGCAAGGTCACGCGTAGCCCTCACCGCGTGAGAACAACTTCTTCCTTTTGTCTGGCCGAACCGATCGTCTGATCGGGATCAAAATCTAGAGAGAAGGTGCTCTCTCTCTCTCTCTCTCTAGATTTCAAAACCCTAACCCACCAGATTCCATTTCGAATGCACGATTTGGTCTTTCTGAGGAGATGAACATTGTCTAGTCTTTTCATTCTCAGAATTCAAAATTAGCGTTTTAAATCGGATTATTAATATAAATTCTTCCTTTTAATTATATATATTTTTAGGCCGAATTCTAAGTATTTATTTTTTTGGTCTTATTAATTATTTTCACATATAAATTATATATAGATAATTATTTTAATAGGTTATATGGCTGGTTAAGTATTAAAATAAAGTAAATACTTAAATATATATTTCAATTATACTCCTAATTAAGCTCTTAATTTCACTTAACTCAAATTAAATCAGAATTTAGGACTAAATTGTAGTAATGAAAATAAGGGAAGGATTTAAGGGTAATTTTGAAACAAGCAATTCCCCATTTCGTCTCTTTCTTCTTCCTCCTTCACGCACCTTCTCTCTTCTTTCTCCCTTCCGCCATCAATTGGTCTGTACCATTTCCTACATCGATATGGCCGTCCGACACCGGGAAAAGGCAACCCCATCACCGGCCACTTTGTCCCGCTTCGATCTCGCCCCGAGGCTACCTGCTCGGGCCGGACCGCTGCTCAAGGCCTCCTCTCTCCCCGCCCCTTTGCCACCGCGACCGCTCGCATTTCCGCCTACCTCCGCCCAAACCGACCCAGACCGAACTCCGCCCCAAAAACTTAAGGATCCACCGATCGGGGTTCCGCGTCGCTGGCCGGTGAACGGCTGCGGAGCTCGCCGAGTCGGGGATCACGGCCGATTCCGCCACCCGTGGTCCTCCGACGAAAGCGATCGGCATTTCGGGGTCCCTTGAGCTGGGCTTCGCGCGCGGGATGTCCTTAGAATCTAATTCCGCAACCTCAATTTTCTCCGGCCACCGTTTACGGGCGGTGGACTCCGGAAGCGCATCTAGACAGAACGTCATTCTCGGCCTCCGTGGTTCCACTGCGGTGATCGCTCCGTGATTCGAGCTTCTTAAGAAAGAATCTATACCTCTAAAACGTGTGGGACTCCGTCCGACAATCGATTTTAATTGCTCAATGATGTATGTTGAATATGTCCATCGATTTCCTGACCACGCTGAATTAGGTTACTTGTATTGTATAATCCAAAGTAGTTAATAAGATCGATCGTATACTGCTTAATACAAATTGTCGATTTGATGATCGGAACAGCCGCAATAAATTCAACGTGGCATCTTTACTGATGTTTGATTTATCGTGTATATCGGGAATGTTATTTAGCGTGTTCCGACTCGTTTTACAGGAGTTAAGTCCAGCTTTTTAGGAGGTTCCCACGACTTTCTGTGAGAATTTAAATGTGCTTATATCTACCTAGCCCGTGGAACTGTCTAGTCAAGTCTAGAGTTGCTTAAACCTCAATCTCGATATTGATTATGTCTTTTCTTATTCTAGATTGTCCAACAATGACGCTGGTATGTACTCGAGGTGTGTGGGTTTCGCTCCGAGACCTTATCTTCCGTGAGTTGATATCATATAGTTTATGACACATCATCTGCACATTGCATAAAGATTTATGGCATTAGGCTACACCCCATCATCACGACATGATTATTACTATCGACTCAGATTTACTATGGTAATTAAATTATTTATTTGTTATGAAATATAATCCTGATATGAGACTGCTATGATGATGAATGTGAGTGTGTATTGTTGGGGTGTGATATTGCCGCATTGTATTTGAAATTAGAATGGGAACTATAAAGTGACATTATTTATTGAAGAGATTGATTGTAAGTAATTCTAAGACGATCGATTATGTTATGTGTTTATGGTTATGACATGAGTTCCCCGGTTGAGCTGCTTTCCTTGGGATGCCTGAGGGTAAGGTCCTGTCAGAAGGCATTCTCTGGCTACGCCTATTTATGTAGTGCATGATATGTTAGCTGTCGAGTTAAGGACCCCGGTCGAAGCTCTGCCTCGGGGCGCCGCCATAGTTTATCGGATTAAGTGTCGATCGAGTTATGACCCCGTCTAGCTTTCCTGGGGCCAGCTACATCGATTCGAGAGAGCCACTGGGCTTGTAGTATCGAGGTATAGGGTCCCCACTGGAGTTCTCGATTATCGTGATGATTATGATGATATGAAACTCGATGTGTGTGCATGCATATATATGTGAGTGTATTATTATATAGTCTCAATATGATATATATATTATATTGAAATTTATACTGGTGTATAACCTGCTGGGTTGTAGAGGTGGTATAGATTATATGATATTAACTCACTCTCGACCGACTGTCTTCAATTTATTTTTCGTGCATCGCTGGCCCTCCTTCTCCTGTATTTTTGATAAACCGCTTAATTCCCTCTCTTCTTCTCACGCAAAGCATGTACTATTATGATATTATTAATCTTTGTCTATTTAATCGTGTGCTACCGCAGCATTTTGAATATTAGTATGTTTTGTAATTCGAGCACTCGTTCATTTTGTGTATGATGACGGTGGGTATGTGGATCGAGACTTTTGGCTTCCTATCGAGGTCTGCATCCTGAAAGCATATTATATACATGTATGTGGATATATCACAGTGATCGTGATGATACCAGATGAATATTTCAACAAGGCTTGCTACTGCCTCGGGTCTTATGCCTTCCCATTCCTAGTGCCTACTACGGCCCCCGTGTCATCGCACAAGCTGGCTGGCACTGCAGCACAGTTCATTTCTACTCTGTAGTCCAAGTTTCAGTATCAAGTAGAATTAAGATCGAGTTCGTCCCTGTCTGGTACCATCAGATCTAGTTTCCTCGTCATCTGCTAGTGGCGTTCCGTTGTTATCCCGATAGTCTTGTGTTTACTTTCGATGGTGATTCGAGATCAAGGGTTAATGCAAATGCAAGAATGCCGATGCCGCGAATCGCAGCAAATTCGAGATCCGCACAATTCTACATGACGAGGCCTTAAGACGAGGCATCCTTCGCCCGATCCACCGCCCCGGGAGAGGGCGGCGGAGGACTGGCAGCCCCGTGGGCAAAGCAGCCTAGACAGTAATCACCGAGGAGCCACAGCCGAGGAGCCACAGTTAATACGCCCTGCACGCCAGTACAAAGCATGCCCGTGGCCGCAAACACCACAGGAGGCCATGGTATGACTCAAAAGTGCATAGCCCCAAAGAACTGATGGAGATCAACGCGAGCAGGTCGCTAGTGAAGTTCTCGTAAATGTGGACCGTGGATTCGACCTGATCACATCTCCTTCGTCTCCAAAAGACACCAGTTTAATGAGGTTATATTTGATTATATCCGCGACCCAACGTGGATTTTCCGACGGCGGAGAAGTGAGAGCATTTGATCCGAGAGCATCCGATAGATTCGACCATTGAGATGGCGTGCTCTCCCGGCGGCTAAGACGCAGCGGGTACAAGGATTGGCGACTGGTCAGCTCTGGTGGCATGATAATGGCCTGGCCTCAGGGAGAGATCGAAGATAACTACATTTCTTTGCCATGACAAGAGTACCGAAGACACTTGATAAAATCAAGAGAGATGATAAGGTCCTGTAGTGGAGTACACCCAGGTTCATGTATCTTAGTAAATTTGTCTCGGAGTTAGTCAGTAGCGAGGTCGCAAGACTATAAGCACATCACCCAAGCTCCGACCACATTTCATATCCTTGGTAATAAATGAGGAAGTGTAGTCAGAGAGGTCTGATTTAGCTTGAGATGCATGGAGAGACCGACCTCGCCTTCATGGTATCTTGCTGGATGGTGCTGGCAGCTAAGATCCGCACAGAGGAGCAAACTAGTACACCGGCCGCAGCCACAGTGATTATGGCGGTACATGGTACTTCGTGTACAGTCTCACAGACAGAGCAATAGACTCAAGGTCACAAGAATGGTAGACGAACTGTGGCGGTTATAGAGGCTTCCTTGATCGGGATGTGGGCTTCAAAGCCCAGCCGGGGCTATAGTTCAAGTGAATAGTTCAGTTCAAGTACAAAGAAACAATAGTTCCGCATCAGATGTGCCCACAAAGGTGGGCGGAGGCATCGTGGCCCTTGTGGCGCATTACTTAGCGAGCTTGTTTTGTGTGGAGAGTCAGCCATACTGTGGCCAACCATGTCCTGATTTCCCACCAAAGAAATCTTTCCTGGATCTCGCTAGGTCGTCGCCTCCGGGCCTCATCGGATACGCCTAGTCCTTCCTGGGGCGGGTGTGTGCAGGCGTGATACAGGCCGTGGATATGGAGGTAGAGCCCGGAGGCGTATTTAGTGGCAGGTGGGCCGTGGTCGTTTCGAGTCTTACCAAACCGACGTGGTCGCCGCAGTTTTACGCCACTCCCTCAGACGCTGTGGCGTCAAATGCCGTCGTGGACAGTACTCATTCCTACCCTATATCAGGCTAGGTGTTATTAGGATCCGGTGCCACACCTTTCAGGTCTCCTCGAAGTTTTACATTTAGGCTCGTGTTCAAATACCTGCACTCCGAAGACTTCGCCAAGTATCACCACTACCCTCCGAGTGATGCCAGAGGCGTATATTTACCTTCCATCGCGGTCCTACTGCAGAGGCGCAGACCTTCCGCATCTTATTTTGTTGATGATGGATTTCAGGTTATTCCGGTATGGATCGTCGCCAGACTACGCCACCTCGGATCGGCCGAGAAACAAGGATTTTCCGATTCAGGATTCAGAATTGGGTTTGGTGAGCGTATACTCAGCCCCTTCTAATTTAATTCAAACATTACAAATAGGGCGGATGTTACGCCGGGGTGCCAGGTTATCCGCTCTTGTAAGGACACTGCGAAGAGATACAGGCAGTTTCAACATTGTCCCCTACCGCCGTGAATTCCTTTATGTTTTCTCCTCAGTAGGATCGCCAGGTTGCCACCGAAGGTGAGATAGAATTTGCATTGATGTTGCATCGCATGCCTTCATCTCCTGCCACCTTATAGGATGGCACCTGCAGAGTTGAAGGAGCTGAAGGAGCAAGTACAGGATTTGTTAGACAAAGGTTTTGGCTGTGCCTAGACTTCTCCCTGGGTGCTCTCTGTGCTATTCAAGGAAGAAAGACGGTTCGCGGCCATGTATAGACCATGCATGTACCGAACAAGGCGACAATATCGCACAAATATCCGCCCCGAATAGATGACTCGCTTGATCACCTGTGGTGCATCATGTTTTTCAAGATCGATTCACGCCAGATATCATCACCGAGAATAAGACATGAGGATGTTCAAGATGATTCGTGACGAGGGTATCACATTACGAGTCTTAGTGATGTCTTTGACTCACTACGATCAAGAATTTTTATGGATTTGATGAATGAGTGTTCAAACCCTTCCCGATCGCTTTGTAATTGTGTTCATTGATGATATCTAAAGATAATTTCCTGGAGCGAGAGGAGCAATGAGACGATGATAGTATTGCAGACTTCTGAGGGAGCAAAGAATTATATGCCAAATTCTCCAAGTGTGAATTTGGTCGGATAAAGGTAGCCTTCTGGACATGTAGTAATGAGGAAGGTATTCAAGTGGATCCTAAGAAGATAGAGGCAAAGTGATGGATCAAGTGACCAACCACACTTGACTCGAGGTTCAAGTTTCCCGGTTTAGCCTAAGCATACGCCGCTTCGCATGCAGGATTTTCGAAGATCACGCACCTCACTGCTAACCTTAAGAATGTGAAGCTCTGCGCTGATGCAGGCTCATGGAGGCGAAGCTCTCGTGTCAAGGATTGCTCACCGCCTCCAAAGGTTGGCATTACCTTCCGTACAGGAGGTTATACAAAGGTATCGTGGACTTCTGCAGCCTGAACGGGGTGTGTGGCCATGGACGCAGCATGGTAAGGTGATCGGGCTATGCTCTAGGCAAACAAGAGACACGAAGGCACTACCCAACCCATGACTCGAGATGGCGTGATCTTGCATTGAAGATCCTGAGACATTACCCTCGTATGGTGAGACATGTGAGATTTCATGATCACAAGAGAGAGTTTAAAATATATTTTCAATGAAGGAGCTAAATTTGAGACAGAAGAGGTCGGAGTTGCTTAAGGACTAAGTGATTGTATCCATTCAATATCACCCGTAAGGCTAATGTGGTGGCGATAAGTTGAAAGTAGGAAATCAAGGGGCCTCGCTTCACATTAGCGTTGTGCCGACAATTGACTAAGGAGTCGTATGAATCAAAGACTGGCTTCATAGCCTAGAGGTGTTGGAGTCGGAGCACTTTAGCACATTTCGAGTCAAATCATTCGATGGACAAAATAAGACAACTCAATGCAAGAGACCTGCCAGCTTGATGAAAATTATGGATGAGGTTCCTAAGTAGGTCAAAGATGGGATTCGTGATCGTGATGATGGCACGCCGAGATCGGGTGATTTTGTGGGCTGTGCGCCCCCGATGTTGATGGACTTAGAAAAGAGATTATGGAAGAGGCCTATCATATTCTACAAAGATTCATCCCGCCCACTAAGATGTATCATGATCTCTTGGGGGTAACTATTGGTGGAGGGTATGAAGCATGATGCTGGAGTTTCGATTCAAGTGTTTGACTTGCCAAGAAGTCAAACTCGAGGATCGGGTCACCGTTGTCAGAGCTACCCTGTTCCAGAGTGGAAATGGGAGAAGTATTACCATGGACTTTGGTGACCGGGTTACCTCGAACTTCAGGTGGCGATTCCATTTTGGGCATAGTCGATCAATGACTAAGCTTCCAAGACACTTCTTACCACTCGTGAAGACAACTTTTCCTGTGAGCTGCATGCTGGGGTGTATATTGATAGGATTGTTAGTCTTCATGGATCCCCAGCTTGGACAGTTCGATAGAGGGCCTCAGCTTCACTTCTAGGTTTTCATGAAACTTGCGAAGAGCTTGGTACTGAATGGACTTTAGCACAGCTTTTTCACCTCGCATGTACGGGATAAACGAGAGGACTATTCAGACGTTGGAGGACATGCTGAGGATGTGTGTGATGGATTTTGGAGGCCAATGGGATTGGCATTTACCTTTGGTGGAGTTCGTGTACAATAACAGTTATCATGCTAGTATCGGTATGGCGCCTTACGAGGCATTGTATGGTAGGAAGTGTAGATCGCCAATAATGGTTAGTTGGTGAGAGGAAGCTAACTCGGTCCCGAATTGGTCCAAATCACTTAAAAAGATTCATTATTCGAGGTTTGGCCAGACCGCCAAAGAGATGTAAGAGCTTACGCCGACCCTGCAAGAGGAAAGCCATGGAGTCGTGTGTGAGTATGTATTCCTGAAGGTTTCCCCGATGCGAGGCGTGATGAGATTTGGTAAGAGGGGGAAATTAGCACTCGCTACGTGGACCCTTTGAGATTGTGGATAGTTGGGGATGTAGCCTACCGACCGAGTCACACCTAATTTCGCCCAATATTCATCCTGGCCTTTCATATATCTATGTCGAGGAAGTACGTGCGATCCTTCACATGTGCTACGCTCCAAGAAGAGATCAAGAGGATTTATCGCATGAGAGGAGCGACCTGTGAGCTACTGGATACTGTGTTCACAACTACGATCAAAAAGTCATTCAATGGTCGTGTCCCACGGCGTAATCATTCGAACAAGAGTAATTTGGGAATCCGGCGTGAGAGATGCGACGCTCATACCCATACTTTGTTCCAAGAATGGTATGTTTCTTATTCTAAATTCGGTGACTAATTTCCTTTCTTAAGGGGGATTGTAATAATTCAAAATTAAGCGCTGCTTTTAAATTGGATTATTATTATAAATTCTTCAATTATATATATTTAGGGTCGACCTAAGTATTTATTTTTTGGTCTTATTAATTATTTTTACATATAAATTATATAGATAATTATTTTAATAGTTATATGGCTTGCTATGTTAAAAATAAAGTAAATACTTTCTAAATATATACTAATTATACTCCTAATTAAGTTTTAATTTCATTTTTAACTCAAATTAAATTGTAATTAGGGACTGTAGTAAATGAAAATAAGTAAGGATTTAGGTAATTTTGAAATTGCCATAAATTTCATTCAGCCCTTTCTTCTTCCTCCCCTTCACGCAGCCCCCTCTCTCTTCCTCCCTTCCGCTCCATCACCTCCGTCACCCATCACCCGGCCACCTGATCCGGGGCTGGCCCGACACCGTGGAAAGGCAACCCCAGCCACCGCCACCCTTTGTCCCGCTTGGATCTCGCCCGAGGCTACCCGTCTGCCGGACCGCGCCCGCAAGGCCCCTCTCCCCGCCCTTGCCGCCGACTGCTCCTGGGCCATTTCCGCCACCTCCCACCCAAACCGACCCCGCATTCGAATCCCTCGCCCTAAAACTTAAGGATCCACCGATCGGTTCCAAGGTCAAGCGGTTTGAACGGCGGTGAGCCTCGCCGAGTCGTGGATCGCTTCGGGGCCGATTCATTTACCCGGTGGTCTCACGAAAAGCGATCACATTTTCGTCCTTTGAGCTTGGGCTTCGCGCCGATCCTAGAATCTAATTCGCGAATCCTCAATTTTCTCCACTCACCGCTTACGGCGGCGACGAAGCGTAGACTCAGCATTAATCGCCGCCCCCGCCCGTGGTTCCCACGGGTGGATCGGGCTCGTGATTCGAAGCCAGAAGAATCTATACCTCCTAAAACTGGACTCGTCCGATAATCGACACTGCTCAATGATGTATGTTGAATATGTCCATCAGATTTTGACTACGTTGAATTAGTTATCAGACAGATAACCAAAGTAGTTAATAAGATTGATTGTGTATATTAAGTAATACAAATTGTCGATTTGATTGATTTGTAATTTAGCCTGCAAATAAAATTGTAATTGTGTGGCCTACCGATGTTTGATTTACCGTGTATATCAGGGGAATGTTATTTAAAGGTGTTCGACTTGTTTTACAGAGTTAAGCCCAAATTTTTAGGGAGGTTCGCCAATTTTCTGTGAATTTAAATGTGCTTTATAATCTGGGCTCAGCCTCGTGGAATTGTCTAATAAGTCTGTGAGTTGCTTAAACCTCAACTCGATATTGGATTATGTCTTTTCATTCTAGATTGTCCAATGTGCCTACGCCTGTGGCAACTCGAGTAAGTAGCTTTACCTCGAGACCCGATTCTTCCGTGAGTTGATATCATATAGTTTATGACACATCATCTCGTATGCATTGTATAGCATTTATGGCATTAGGCTACACCCCATCATCAAACATACATTATTACTTACTGACTTGTATTTACTATGGTAATTAAATTATTTAGTTTGTTATGAAATATATCTCGTATATGAGACCTGGCATGCATGATTTAATGTGAGTGTATTGTCGGGTGATATTGCCGCATTGTAATGAAATGTCAGAATGGGAACTATAGCGGTGACATACTAACGAATTCGGTTACATCAGACCGCGCGACCTGGGTGACGATCGATTATGTTACAGGTTTGCGGTTATGGACATGAGTCTCCCCGTCGAAGCCCCTGGATGCCGGAGTAAGGTCCCCGTTGAGTCACATTTCCTGGGCGCCGGCCATAAGAGTATGATATGTTAGTTACCGGAGTTAAGGACCCGGTCGAGTCGCTCTGGGCGCTAGCCATAATTTATCGATTGCTGTCGATTGAGTTAAGGACCCCGGTCGAGCTTTTCCTTGGCGCCTGGGCCACATTGGATTTGAGAGAGCCGTATGGCTTGTAGTATTGAGGTATAGGGTCCTGCAGAGTTCTCGATTATTGTGATGATTATGTGATGATATGAAACCTGATGTGTGTGCATGCATACATATGTGAGTGTATTATTATATAGTCTCAATATGATATATATATTATATTGAAATTCTATATGTATAACCTGCTGGGTTGTAGAGTGTGGTATAGATTATATGATATTAATTTCACTCGACCGACCGTCTTTAAATTTATTTTTCGTGCATCACAATTCCTCCTTCTCCAGACTCCTTTGATAAAACTGTCGAATTCTCTTCCTTCACTACAAGCTACGCATTTATTATGATATTATTAATCTTTTTGTCTATTTAATCTAGTGTCAATGCTAGCATTTTGGAATATTAGTATGTTTTGTAATTCGTATAATTCGTTCATTTTGTGTATGATGACTGGTGTAATGGGATCAGACTTTATTTCCTCCCTACGAGGTTCGGGGCATATGACATATTATATACATGTATGTGATATATCAGTCAGTGGATCTGATGATAGCTCGCATGAATATTTAATAAGGCTTGCCACTTGCCTCGTGGCCTTATGCCTCCCCATTCCTAGTGCTTGGCCACGGCCCCCTCAAAAGGTCAGGATACTTTCTTCCTCATTAATAACATTCAATTAATACCATACATGTCCCTTCTAGATTTTGACACTTGGCACTATCTAGGCCGTCCATTTCCATCATCTCTCTAATCTTGTAACATGTGTTACAAGAGTATATGTAGTGGGTGACTTTTGTCACATCACATCTCTCTCAAACTTGTTTTATGGCACCTGACACCAGTGCCTCAAAAAATGTGCAAATTTCGACTGTCTCAGAATTCGACAAAATTCAATGTGGTAGCTAGATTTTGCGAGACGATTCCAATGGTGAAATCCGTTTCATCATCCGAGATCTAGAAAAATTTTGGATTTTTATCGAAATTACGATTTCGGGCCTTTCGTAAAATTAGAATTTTTTCTGGTCTGCACGGTCGCAAGAAAGCCATTCTATTAAGTGGTACACATGGTATTGCGAAGACTACATCTGCCAAGTTGGTTAGTTAGATGCTTGGTTTTCAGGCAATCAAGGTAGATCATTTTCCTGATTAATATTAGACTAGACTATGTCAATTTTCTTTTGTATTCCTTGGCTATATATGTTACTTCCTATTTAATTTGTTTAGGTAGATGCTAGTGACAAACTGCGGGAAAGATGACACCAAAGTCGGTATATGAATGGGATGGAAGTACAAATAAATTCTATAAAGGAACTTAGTAATGAAGCTCTAAGCGTTAACATGGATCAGTTAGTAGTAATCTGTTTTATTGTACATGCATCAAGAAGTAACTTATAAGAATCCCGCTAATCATGACTATAATTCCGGGGCCTCAGCATCCAAAGACTATGGGCCGATTATGGATGAAGTCGATAAAGACGTCTGTTAGAGATGTGAGGGGGACCGGGTCGATCTCATCGCTAGCATCAAGACTTAAAATCTAACTGTTTGCATTTGAATGACCGCCAAGGCCAATAACTAAAGAGTCTTTGATGATTTGTATAACTTTTATTAAGTGTATTATATTTTATGTTTTTGTTAGTATGGTATTTGATGGTAGTTTGTGGAAAAGATGTTAAATGTATTAATTGTGTTAGTTTTTTATTCAACACAGGTATTATTGGTGTACAGGTGAGAATTTTTATTAGAATACCATTTTTTATGTATTATATTTATAAAAATGAACTTTATGACGAATTAAAATCGTCCGGAAAAATTGAAGGATCATCTTTTTCGCACGCTTTTTATATCGTAAGTAAAATGTATTTATTCAATTATTTTTTACCTTTTTTATTTCTATAAAAAATTATTTGTGACGATTTTTTTACGTCGCAAAAAATTAATTAAATTATTGGTTTTGCATTTTCTATTTATGTAAAAATTATTTGCGATAATTTTATGTCACAAAATTAAATTAAATTATTATTTTTTACATTTTTTATGTAAAAATTATTTACTACGCTTTTTTATCATAAAAATTAATTAAATTATTATTTTTACATTTTATTTAAAATTTATTTGTGGGATTATTTTTTTACATTGTGAAAAGGTAATTAAATTAAGTTATTATTTATTTTTTTATGTTGGTGGAATAGATTTTAGTAGGTTTTTTAAAATTTTAGCGACGTTTTTTTCGTTCAAATTTTTTTTGCGATGAAAATAATACTGGCGTCAAAATACTTTATGACGAGGCTATTGGTGACAAACACAATGAAAAACCTCAAAAATAATTCCAGGATGATTTTTTTTTAATTTGAAGGACTAAAATCACTACAAAAAGATTTTTGTTGTAGTGTTGGTTTGTAGGAGAAGAGTATTCATTGGTGTAGATGGTCCATGCCCTTCTCTTTTGAGTGGGGTAATCTTGCAAAGGGTTAGGGAATTTAATACCCTTTGTCTGTGATTATGTGGAGCAGCCCTGTGGGTGGGGTTATGGGAGAAGATGAGTGGAGTAAAAGTAAAGAAATCAAGGGAGGAGAGGATCTGCAAAGGATTTCTAAAGGAGGAGGAAGAAGATGAAAAAGGGGGGAAAGGGTTTCATGGCTTCTCGGTATAAGGGGCTTGTATGTAATATTTTAAATTTTAGGGGTTTAAATGCTTAAATGATAAACTAACCAAATTATGTCAATTAAAGATAAAAAAAATATTGTATCCAGTATGGTTTGACCCCTTATTTGGTTTTTAGTTTTATTGTTATAGATAGTATAGTTGTACATTAATTATGATTTTCTAAAGAAAAAATTGAATTTTTATTTTTGATTTTATTTCAAATAAACACGCCATATCGTACCATATGCGCGAAGCATATCACGTAAAAGACTACTAAATCACGCATTAGATCTAATGCAGCCGTTTGGGAGCTAATGCATTTGACCTCAAGGTAAAAGGGTATTGCAATGTTTGGAGATGCATCATAACGCTTGATAACCGTGCACAGGCCATCTATTGCAGCTGATTTTCCTGTATTTTACACAATGTTTATTTAATCTAATGCAAATGTTTATCAATTATTTTACGCAGCTGGTTTACTTTCGGGAGCGCGGTTTGATTTTATGCAGCGTTTTTTGTCCATGATCTATGCAAATGGGTTTTTAAAGGGCCTAATGCAACGGTTCAATAGCTATTTTACGCAGTTAGTCGATCTCGGGCCGAACTTTGGTCAAAAATATTGAGCCATTGTGTGAGAAGGCGTGCTCTGGGTCTCAAAGTACATTGATCTCATCCCATTCAACTTAAATGTTTCACAAAGACACGTAACTTCTTAGTCAGCCTTAGTTCCAATATCAAGGGAAAATATTTAAAATAAGTTTTACTAAGAAGCCATTTGCTATGTAATATAGAAAAGGATATTTTTGTAGGAAATGTCCGCATAACGATCCCTAATATCTTGTCCACAAATGGAATAGCTGCATGGCTTAAAACATAACCAAAACATTATCTTTTGATCGGTTATCAAACCTACTAAGGTTGATTTTTAGCCTAAAATACACAAGAATAAAGCAATCTTTAACCTCCATTTGACATATACAAATATTAGCAAATCATATAACCTGTATATATCGGGCTTATAAAGCTATTCATCCAACATCCTTTATCTCAAATTTAAAATGTACTAGAGGCCGTGATTTATGACTGAATTTTAGGAAGTCAGTCTGTTTAAATTGTTTATTGTTCCAAATTTATCATGCCAAATGGGGTGGAAGGCATCATTCAAAGACATTAGTTCTCTTCTCAAGAATCTAGAGGTGTAATGAGACACTTTTAATCTCGCTTTAATTGTATATCTCTCTTCCTGATGTAGAAACTCATTGTAAAATAAATGAAAGACACTGACAAAGCAAAGAAATTAATGAAGCTGCTTTGAGTTGTGCAAGGCAAGCAAAGCAAGTTGAAACAAGAATCATCAAGAAAGAGTTTGATAACCAACTAAAAAAATTATTTAATAAATGAACATACAGTATGTACCTAGTTTCCAAAATCCAAAGTTTCAAAACTAGCAATGATTCTTTTACACTTAGGATTCACAAGTCAAATAAATATAATATCCATGTAAACAATAACTCTAAAAACTTGAAAGAAAGAGTAAAATACATATCTTGTGTTTGACTTAAAGCCTCGAACTCAATCTACGTATACCTAAGGCAAAAAGAAAAAGATCATGTACAAAATATTGATTCAACAATTAGTATCTAAGTAAAGATCACATGTAAACCACCTGAAATTAATAAGATTTTATAGGAACCTTGAGAAACAAAGAAAATAAATAAAAAAAATTATGCAATTTCTCATTTAATTGATTTCAAAGATAAGAAGAAAAATAGAAGACAATTAATTTTTACGAGTTTTTATATTTTCAAAGTAAGAAAATTGGATGATTGTGGTAAAAAATAACTAATTATAGGCTTTTATCTATATTCTCCCTTCCCTTCCCTTCTTGTTTTCTTTTATAAATAGAATAAAGTTTTTGAGAATTTATACAATTTTGGAGTAAGAAAATTCTGATTATTATGGTAAGAAAAATATATAAAAATTTAACATAGATTTTTATTTAAAATTCTCTCTTCTTAATCTTCAAGAATTCAAGGGAAGAGTTCCCATACATGCTATTGTTTCGAGAAACATGATCATTCAATCAAGTATGAAAAAATAAAATGCACCTAAGGAATGACTTAACCAAGATCTAAGAGAAAAGATGTTTGAATCTTACCGGGCCATAGAGAGCCTACAAAACGGGCACCTGGAATATATTGAAACAAAAGTAAATTAAGAAAAGAATATGAGAAAGAGAAAAAAGAGAAAAAAAGAAAAAAAATTATGAATATGTAAACATTTGAAGGTTAAAATGCAGAACAACTTAATAATCTTTGCTAACTTAGGAATTCTGAATGTAAGATGGACTTCTTCCTGATCAATGCATCTGGTCTAACTCGAGGAAAAAAATGGATTTGTTTCATATGAGAGATTTAGAAACAAAACTAATTAGAACATAAAGTTTAAAAAATGAAATGGAGGATGATCATACAACAAGTAAATTGCTAACCAGCAAAGAGAAAGACATGACATAATGCAAATTTGTTTTTGTGCATCCAAATAGATAATTTTGTTTCTTCAAATCGCATTAGCAACTCCAATGCATTATTAACAAAGATAATTACAAGTGAAATAAATATAAATAAAATTATATTATATTTCATAATTTTTTCAATTATTAATACATTCAAATATGATGGATCAATATTCAAAGAATAATTTAAATGTAAAACAAAAATACAGTTTAGGTTAAGATTGATTACATTTAAAATAAAAAGATCAATTTTATGTAAGTACTTTTTTTGAGATTTAATATTTTAAAATTTTATTATATGGTAAATACTTATTTCCTATTATTAATTTACTAAACATTGAAAATTATATATTAATACATTACGTTAATTTATAATATAAATCTTTTATTAATTTATATTTTTAATATTCAAAAAATTTATATATGGTATATATATATATATATATGTATATATATATATATATATATATGCAATTTTTACATGTATCGTAATTGGTGAGCCTACTATACATAACAAACTAACGATAAAAGCATACAATATCTAATCAGCTTCATAATTTAACTAAATATTAAGGCTGATATGGATAAAGAGGCTCAAAAAGGCTATTATGATAGCTGGATGAAGATAAAATATAATTTTGTCAACCCGATAGGTCAAAATCTTAGATCGCAGGATTTAGCTATATGGGCGCAAAAACATGGATGAATAGAAAGTCCAAGGTATATGTATCATACTACTATACAAACATAAAAATCTCATTGTCTAAAATCATACTACTACACAAACATAAAATTTCAATTGCCTGGGGCAGACAATACTAATAAGATAAATAAAAAACAAGACTATTCTCAAAAGAAAACATGATGTATACAACAATCACCACTTTATCCTAAATATTGCATCTACAAGATTTCTGGTCTAAGAACCATTAGACAATCTTATTAGTCGACAAGAGAAATAAACCATTTGATATCTATTATAATCCAAGTAAAAGTTCATTTTCTTCATAAGACAAATTCACTTTTTGAAAAGTATATTTCATGTCTAGATCGCTTCTTAGTTACTCTCCCTTAAAGTTTCAAAGTAGTAGAAAAAGACAAATTAGAGTCCCACTATAGTTAATGAAACTGTGTACATCTACCCAATCACTAAAACCCAAATTTAATATTTAATTTTATTTATTTATTTTCATAAGACTGATAAAGGGTAAGAATGAGTAATAGGACAAATTGAGAGATTCTCCTAGCTGAATGTAAGAAATCTAGGAGAATGATGAAGCAAACGCTATTAGAAGGTCTCTATTGATAAGACTTTTCTCAATCAATTACTTTGATCAGAGAAAATTATGGGTCCTTGTAAACGAAAAACTTAATCAGTGATCCAAATCAACTGACATGAATAAATGAGAGGCATATCTCAAAATGCAATAATTAAGGAAACAGAGATTGAGCATTAAATTAACTAATAGGGATGCAAGAAATTTGGGTCCTTTCCTAAGAAGTAAGAAGATAACTAAAGGGCTCTAAGTCGCTGTTCTAAAACAAAAGGAATACATTTTCCACTTGTGGATTCAAAATGAAATAAATATAGACATGTACCAATGTGATCAAATGTTATTAGTTCGTAACACAACTAAACAGATTTATGGAATCACGATCATTTGATAAAGTCTACATTATTAACAAACCTAACTGAGGAGCAATAACACATCCTGATATTCATAAAGAATCAAACAGAACTAAACACTGGCCCATTAATAATAATTCAGGTCGCATGAGTCTATAAGAAAAGCATGGAAACAAAATGTGATAGGTTAGAAACTTACATTTTTACAGGCCTTGATGGGCGTATATATAGCCATTTCTCCGTGAATAGATGTGGGTAAGTACGAGGCTGTGAGTCTCTCGTTGATCTTGTTACAGAACTCATCCTGCCTGAATATGGGAATGCTAAGAGTACGGTGAGGGGATTTGACTGGGTTTCTACATATCTAAAGTGCTGATTTTATGATCCCGCTTCGCTGATCACCTTTTCTTCCACCAACGTCCTTTTCACAGAGCAGGGGTGGATCTAAGGAATGGAAGGTAAATGTGTCGCCAGAATCGGCTCATTGAGAGTCTCCGGGTTCCGGCCATCTAACCGGGGCTTACTTCCTCCGGGAGCTGCCTCCCGTCAGCGATCCTGGACTGGAGAAGTCACCACTTGGGTCCCCGACGCACTGTGATCAGGGCGACAATGGTTACCCGAGCGAGGGTCCTCACGAAGGTGTCAGAGCGCCTGACACGGAGACGTCCGTAGCTCACACGTATACCGATGTCTCGCCCTGATTTTCCGATCTCTCAAGTGAATGGGTCCCGGGATCTGGCTGAGGGTAGAAACGAATGCCGCCCGCTAAGGAGGTGGCGTGGTCGGCGGAGAATACTGTGAGTGGAGGTATTCGTAAGACGCCAAGGGTCTTCGGAAGACCACAGACGGTGAGTATGACCTATCATTTCGGCATGGTTCCAAGCTGATCTAAGGGCGGCTTGGCCACCCCTCGCAGCTCGGCCGCGGGTTACGGGCTGATATTACCACCTCTTCGAGCTGGGATTTTGGACACTACTCTTCCCGATCTTGCAAGATCGATTCTGATGTTAACCTGTTTACGGTACGTGGATGCCCAAATCATGGGTCCGAATCCTGTTTTCAACCGATAATTTCGCTTGCGATGGATTTCCTCTGGTTTTAATTTCGATCGTGGTTCCAATTTGGTCTAACTGGGTTTCGGTTTAGATCTCCTCAAAGAGAAAATTACTTTGAATTGTTGTTGGTGCTGGATGTGATTTTGCCACGAATTAGCCGCTCACGGAAGTATGATTTATGGGTGTTGTACAAAAAAAGTATGATTTATGGTTGCTTTAACAAAAAAGGATGATTTATGCTTACTTAAAGAACATTAAATATTAAATATTGAAATAAACATTTTAATATAAAATAAATAAATATTAAAATCGAGGATTGGCTGTGAGGGCTAAAAATAAACCTGGAAGAAAAGGTTTTATGCAAAGGGTTTATAAATCAGATAAGTCAATTTTATGCGCCATTTTAAAACTACCGTGATAAGAAAAACTTACGTGCAAAGCAGAATATTAGATGAATTTTTATTTTTGTGCAACGGTTTGAAACCGCTGCAAAACCGCTGCTATAAGGAACCTATTGCAAAGGTTTGTTAACTGTCAAGTAAATAACCGTGATAAAAGCCATATGTGGTAGTGAAACGACATAATGGAATATGAATTTTAGTTATAAAATTTAAAATATTTAATATTTTATTGTTGGTTGGAGTTTTTTTAGTCTGAATATAATATTTTAAACTTGAGAAGTCTAAATCCCTACAACAAAAATCGTTTTTTGCGACGATTTTTTTCGTCACTAAATAAAAAAATCGCCGCCAAATTTTTTGGCGACATTTTTTTTTTCGTCGTGTCATTGTCGTAATAGCCTCGTCATAGAAAGTATCTTACAACGCAATTTTATTTTCATCGCAAAAAAAAAATTTTGTAATGAAAAAAACACGTAGCTAAAATCTATTCCATCATCCTAAAAAAAATAAAATTAATTAATTAATTAATTTTTAGCGACGTAAAAAAATCGTCACTAATATATTTTTCATAAATAAATTTTTTGCGACGTAAAAAAATTGTTGCAAATATATTTTTCTTAAATAAAAAATTTTAAAAATAATAAATTTATTAATTTTTAGTGATGTAAAAAAATCATCGCAAATATATTGTTCTTAAATAAAAAATTTTAAAAAAATATTAAATTGATTAATTTTTAACGATATAAAAATAAGAAATAGTTTTTTTAAATAAATAAAAATGTAAAAATAATTAATTTTAATAGGATTGTAGATGCGTACACAAATGCATTTGAGCTATCAAATAGGATCCTAAAAAAAATTTTTTGATTTCATCCATAATGAGTTATAATCACACCATTCAAATATTTAATAAGATCAAGAAAGGAAATTTTATTGATAAAAAAACAATTACAAGAATCAAAGAACAAATTTTTTTGAAAGAATACAAGGAAATGGATTAAAACCATTTTTAACTACTTTACTCATCTTCTCGATCTTTACATTCAAATTTTTGGAATTTGTCCAAATATTGAGCCGAATAAGTGACTTGAAGGAACAACTCCTATCACTAATAGTCCCTCTTTGTGCATTTTGGAAATCAAGTTTGACGGAACTAACAAGTGATGGAGAAACCAAATGGAGGCCATTCATATTCAACTGATTTCTAGATGCCAAGTGGATTTTGTTATCCGGACACTGCAGAGGCAGTGCAACAACCTTCCAGTGTCCATTGGTTTCTAGAGATAAAAATGTCAAAAAAGCACACCTGATAATTGAATAGAGAAAGGTTGATAATCAGTCATGCATTATCACAACATCAAAATATAACAATCAAATATCTTCAAGAATACAAATTTATTATAATGATGCTCATCAAGAAATGAGAAAAGTAAATATTGTTACTTCTAGTCATGCATGAATTCAACTCAAACAATTACAACACCCAAGAAAACTCCAAAAAAACTCTAGAATGCTACACAATAAGATTCTAATGTTGTGTAAATTTTTTACTTCTTTTGTGATATTCTAAAGTTGTCTAGCCTTTATATACACGCCTACAACACACAAATTAAAGTTCTCTATAGGACTCAAATACCAAATCCAAGATCCTACCTTTTCGGGAGGAAGCAGAGACCATAGAGCACAAGGAAAACATTCTTCTTTGTAATGTCAGAGGTTTATATAGACAAACATAAGGTTTCAAGTCAAAACTACTAAATTCCACTTGCACGCCATATATCACGTAGAACTTGCTGCACATTTATTGAACTCAACATATCTATACGATAAGCAAAGTAGATTTTTTAGCTGTGAACCACATTTAACCACAAAACATCCAAAATTATTTTACCTATTATCAGAGTTCCTCAAAATTGTAAAACCCGAGAAAATTCTAATTTTTTGAAAAAGGGTAAAATGGTAATTTCGGTCAAAATCCAAAATTTTTCTAGATTTTGGATGACAAAACGGACTTCACCGTTGGAATCATCTCATGAAATCTAGCTACCACGTCAATTTCACGACTTCCGAGATACTTTAATTTCACGCTTTTGAGGCAATCGGCCTGCATCAGATGATCATTCAGAGAGATATGGATGACAAAAGTCACCTACTACATGTACCCATGTGACACGCCGCATGATTAGTGAGAGGATGGAGATGAATGGCTTAGATTAAGCCATGTGTCAAAAATCAAACTAAAGGACACAATGGGAATTAAGTGAAAAGATTAAAAATAAAGACAAAATAAGCCTTCTTCTTCTAATCGAAACGGCAAAGATAGGAGGGGAGAGACTGGTTTTAAGAGAGAGAAAGTATGACTTCCTCTCTAGATTTCGCCGACCGTCGCCCCGCTCTTCGCCAAGAAGCAAAGTTGATCTATGCTATAAGGGCTATGCGTGGACACCGATTTTGTGGAGTTCCGACAACTCCAAGAGGTAGGGATCTTTTTCTACTTGGTTTATTCTTTGGCTAAGAGCCATTTTAATGGATGGGAATTTGTTAAGGCATGGATGGCCATGTTTCCGGTCTCAAAATATTTGAACTTAGTGAAGAAAATCCCTTATCAGGTGGTTTGAACACGCAGCCTAGGGTTCTACCGTCACGTGAGTCAGGTGTGAATTTTTGTGTCGGCTGGGTGAGTCCAAAATGAACTGCTTGAATTAGTTATCAGCCCAAGGGCTAATTTCATGTTATCACGGCGGATTAATAACATGATGTATGTGGAATTAATTTTGTTAATATATGCATGTGAAATATATTGGCATGAATTGTTCGAAATGCATAATGCATCTATATGCATCGGGGCACCCTAGGAATGGTAGTGTGAGCGCATGACATGAAAGAAAATGAAATAAAATGAAAATGGCTGCGGAAAGGAATTTCAAGGAAGATTTTTTCAAGAATTGCCTGGAAGAGTTGTCTGAACGGCTCATCCCCTGAGGCGACCCATATCGTTTCAGAGGATTACCTAGCAATTTGCCTCCGAGGGTTGTCCAATATATTTACCGAAATTCGGTAGTAAGTTTTCGAGAACAAAAACCTTTTGTTTTGAAAACTATATTTTTCTCACATTTGGCTTAGGCATGTGTGAGGGACTCGGTGAGGACTCAAGACATGGGATTGGACATGTAGACATTCAAGTAGGAACATATATTTTTCGAGTGTGTTTATTGCATTACATGTGCAATTTAGTGAGCAACCTATGTAGGAGATTATCACTATTGGGCATTGCTTACCCTATCGAGGGATCATTATTTCAGGTATAGGGAGTGTTTAGGAAGACGACGCTCACTAGAGGCCGATTTTCAGAAGAAAGTCGGATTGTGGTTTTGATATTTTATTTTGTAAAACATGTATTAGAACTCCAAATTTTTATATATGTTTTGGTTAAGAGTAATGTAATAACCTGAACTAGCTATAATATAGTTGATGTATTTTTGTGAGTATTGATGTATACCCAAGGGCCATTTTACTCGCACGCGGACCCTGGGCAGGTCGCTGTAAAATGTCGGGATGTGTTTGTGGTCTTAGGTAGAGCTCCCGCTGCATAAAGGAGACTCACCGATTTTCGTGGAGCCAGGTCAAACACCCACATCCCGAAGACTCGCTGGTTAACGGGTTGTCAACGGACCCCCAGGAAATGGGGCGTCACAAAAATAATAGAAGATACTTCACAATCCTGAAACGAAGGGTAAACATACATTCTAACAGGTCGCACAACCGAGCAGTTCAGGGTGGTCTAAATCACTTATTGCAAAAGATATGTGACCTTTGAAACTGCAGTGAGGGTATTTAGTTGTAAATCTTTTGTATTTAGGGAACTATTTTCGCTATCCGTGATCTTCGAATATTGCTATGGGTTCTTCAAGGGTAATGTATGCATCTTTTCCCGAATCCCAGATATTTTGGGATTACAGTATATGACAATAATTGCTGCTCTAATGATGGAAAAAATTGAACAACTTTCTAGTAAATTGTGAACATTAAGAACTTTGAGCTTTCTGCAATAAAAACACAACCCTCTACAGATTCCATGTAAGACCCGAGAAAATTCCAATTTCTGGAAAAATGGTAAAATAGTAATTCTTGGCCAAACTCCAAAATCTTTCTAGATCCTGACGATTTAAAGTGATTTGAATGCTAGAATTGTCCTACCGAAATCTAGCTAATAGGTAGAACTCGTCAACCTCGAGACACTCGAATTGACACGCTTTTCGAGGCATCCTACTCGCACCAGAAAGATAGGTGATGTGACGAAAGTCACATATTACATGTACTCATGTGACACATGTTGCATGAGTAGAGAGAGGATGAAAATAGACGGCCGAGATAGTGCCAAATGTTGAAAATACAAGATTTTAAGGCATTAGGTGAATAGTTAAATGATAATAAGACGAAATAGTGAATAGTGTCATCCTCCTCCTTTAAACCAAAGACCAAAACATGAGAAGAGGAGATGAAATCTTACTGTAGCTTTTTAGGTTACGTTTTAGAGAGAGAGAGTGTAGCTTCTCTCTAGGTTTACAGACGATCCGACCGTCGAAATTCTTCGGGACAAGAAGGAAGGTCGCTCTACACGATGAGGCCTATGAGTGGGCTCCAATTTTAAGGAGTTTCGACAAACTCCGTGAGGTAGGGGTTTTATCCTACTTGAGTTTTACACTTTGTTTAAGTGTGTTTATGATGCTTGAGTTGATTGAGGCCATGAGTGGCCGTTTGATCGGTCCCAAATCTGAACCGAATTGTTAGAAAAATTTGAAAATTCATTTATGTTCCGTGGATCGGGCCCACGGCAGTCAAGCCATTGTTAAATGTATAATTTGTGAAACAAATTGTATCATGAAGTGTATGTGGCCGGAAATGGCTACAAAATTCGAGTTCACAAAGTGAAACCGATGTCGTATGGCTATGAACAAAGAATCGAGGGTTTCAATTGCTCACGAAATAAATTTTGTGAAAAATGTGTTCATTTGAGTATTTCAAATCGAATTGCTCGTGTTTGTTAATTAGCCCACGCGAGCTAATTTTTGGTGTAATGGATTGTGAAATTACATAACATGTTTGTGTGATTTAAATTATGTAAATATATGCATGATGATATATTTGCATGTGCTATATAAATTGTGTGAAATGGCATAATGCATTTCATATGCACCAGGTAACCTAGAAATTAGGTGTGAGTGCGTGACACGAATTTTCTGAAAAACGAGCATGATTGAGAAAGGAATTTCACATGATGATTTTCCAGAGAATAGGGTTGGGAGACAGTCCAACAGATCGCTTCGGATGAGGACCATGACTATTCGGGAAGTTCTCGAACACATTCGCCTCGGAGGGTAGTCCCATATTTTTACCGACATGTTGGTAGTGTATTTTCGAAAACAACAAGATTTGTTTTGAAAAGATATTTTTCTTATACATGGCTTAGGTAGGTGTGAGGGAGTCGGTGAGGACTCGAGACATGGGTTGGTCATGTAGACATTCAAGTAGGATCACGCATTTACTTGAATGTGTGTTCATTGGAGCATTGCATATGCACTTAAAGGAGAGTAACCTACTTAGGTGATTCTAATTAGCGAAAATAAACACCCTGTCGAGGGAATTATATTATTTCAGTAATAAGGAGCTGACGAGGAGACATCTCATCTTTAGAGGCCATTTTGAAGAAAGCCGGTTGTGCTTTGAGGGTTTTATGAGGCTACATGTATTAGAATTTTAGATTGTAATACGTGTCAGGAGGAAGAGTAAATTTTTAACTCTAAACTATGATAGTCGGTATGTATATATGAGTATTTGTTTTACGGGCCCAAGTGGCCGTTTACTCATGTTATGTCTTATGATGTTGATTGGGACAAGTTAGGGTAATTATGGGTAGAGCTCCCGTAAAGGGAGACTCGCCCGACTTGAGTCGTGGCTCGGGTTACCCGAGCATTCACGAGCATTCCGCGGCCGACGGCAGTCAATCTGCACTCGGTTCGACGCCATGCCTGCATCGCAGCTTCTAGGTATACGAATAATTGGGAGCCTCGGTTTGCATCCATCACCACTTGGTGTGGTTTGATGTTAGGTTTAGGTATGAGATTACCTAGTAAATCACGGGACAAAACTAAGACATTGCATGCATGTGTTTTAGGTGATTGTTTGATGTGTGTTGTGTGATTTGATGAATTGTTGTGTGAAAAATATGCATAACATGATATGATGCAGTATGTGTTATTTATATTTGTGTGCTTAGTGAGTAAAGACATAGAAGTGTTAGAAAATGTTCGGGGAGTTTTACAAAGGTGTAAACCGGAAAAGAAAATTAAATAAAATAAATTCTAAAATTCTATTTGGTTTATCGGGAGAAAAAGTATTTCAAGGTTTTCGCAATTTGCAAAACCAAAGAAAATTGAATAAAATAAATTTTTATAAATTTATTTGAGTGTTCCTGAAAATGAGAAAAATATATATATATATATATATATATATATATATATATATATATATATATATATATATATATATATATATATATATATATATATATATATATTTGGTATTTTCCAAAGAGTTT
Source organism: Tetrastigma voinierianum (assembly GCA_016808115.1). NCBI lineage: Eukaryota > Viridiplantae > Streptophyta > Magnoliopsida > Vitales > Vitaceae > Tetrastigma > Tetrastigma voinierianum. The sequence continues at coordinate 73,340 of JAEQBH010006472.1, forward strand.
GAAGTAATTGAAAAAATGTGTAAAACGAAAAATTCGGTCATATTACTTAACTATTAAGTAATACAATGAGAAATTGTATCGTGACACAAAGAGGTTTCGAGGGCCGCTGGGCTCGTTTGAGTGCGTGCCGCCAACACAACCATTGTATTGTGACCGTGAGTGTGCTCGCGTTACTCAGATATAACACACAAGTGTATCGTGACATAAGCCGAGGCCGGGAGCCGATCGCACAGCCGGCCTGGGTCGAGACACTGGTCACGATACAACATTGTATCAAGGACCGAGGCCGCTAGGGCCGCGTAGGAAGTGTGTCAGAATACACGGCCGACTGCGATTTAGAGGCAGCTGGCTCGGGGGAAAAATTGTACTGACAATGTAAGGGCTTGAATGGATGATTTGCGTCACGATACAACGGATTGTATCGTGACCGAGGAGGGCTCGAGGTCACTGGCTTTGTGTCGATACACCTGGCAGCGGTATTGTGACCGTGGCGACATGAGGTTGACTATGTCGCGACCTGGTGCCACGACACGCCACAAGTAGCCACGACATCACGACCCGCAGCCACGACATCGAGCTGCATTAAATTTCAATGACACGACACGCACGAGTGCACTACAGCCTGCGCGCGGAATAAGGTTGTGCCGTGCACTTGGTGCACCCGTACCGTTGACTTAGTAATCGCTTCGAGTCACCGCTTCGGGGACACTGCTCATGGACACTGCTCATGTGAAAAAGAGTAAAAAAATTTTTTAAAATTTTCTTGTGTATGATTTAAAATATAAGATATCTTCGTCGCATTTACTATAAATGCATCGACGCAGGTGAAAATTTTTTCTGTGTGAATAGTGTCTCTGGGTCGATTATTTACACCCTCGAGATACGCCATTAATGTTGCATGTTTTTGATCGCGTGATTTGTTTCAAATCATATGGAAGGACATATACATGGTATGATATATGGGAATTATGATTGCAGCCATATGCGCATGAAATTAGCGCATGGTGTGATGCGATAGAAAAGGGTGAGTGCTAAGGTTAGGAACTATGACCTTAGATTCGGATAATAAAGGAACGTGAGTTTCTAGAATTTTATTGGAATAAATGAATTGAGTGGTTGGAAGTTAATAATTTAGAAATGAACTGGCTGGGCTTCATGGTCACAAGTCTATTAGTAATTGGTAATGCATTGCTAGTTAGATCGAATGAAAATTACATGAATCTTAAGGCACATTTGACATATGTAGATGGCTAGGTAAAGGGCTAGAACGTAGAGGGCGTCTCCAAATACCGCAAGGCATGCAAGGCTCGTGAGTTCCAGAGTCAAGTAGTGACGGTTGACCGTGATGGATTGTGTGTGGCTAGATTCACAAAGCTATCCTGCTTTGCTGATGATTACGTATACCGGACATGGCCAAAGTCGAGATTCGAGAATGGGCCGGGTTGTCCATTCAGCGTGGATTGTATCTAAATCACTACAAGAAAAAATGATCTTCTGCCGGCGCACCGTTACAGGCGCATATCCTGGGCTGCTAACTTAGTTCTCATATATGTCATCTATGCCAGTGTCAAGAAAGGTTTGAAAGTAACTTGACATATGCATATGTTAAGATTGTCTCTATTTCTTCAAATGATTCAATTTATTAATTTCCATATATGTTAAGATTGTTTGATTTGATGTCAAGGTTACGTCGTTATTCTGTTAAGGTTACTCCAATAGATGTCAAGGTTGAGTATCATATATCATAAATTATTGCTATACCTACTGGGTTGTTTTTAATGCACCACACTCTTTTATTGTTTCAATTTTAAATAAAAACAATAGTTTAAGAAACTTGTTTCCTAATTAACATTCAAAGTAATTAGGATAACACCAAGTGATGCAACAATATAAATAATATTTCGAATTTCTTTATTTTCTATATATAAACACATGACCAAGATATTCAATTCAGATTTTAGATACAAACTAAATTGAAAGCACAAAATTATCTTCGTAAGTGGCGATTCTTTAGTTCTTCTTCATCTTCTTGCTTGCCATATTTCTTGGACACCTAATAGGATAAACACGATATTATTAGAAAAGTAAGCAACAAATACCCAAAAATTAAAACATAATTTTGCTCATATGATAATAGACCTATTAACCCATGTAACATCACAAAGAAAAATATTCAACATCACATATCAATGTAAGTTTAATTTCATAGGATTTGAATAAAGATTAATTAAGGCAAAATCCAAGTTTCGTTTTATAACCATGACAATACATGAATTCTTATATTTTTTTTATAAATCTCTTGGAATGTTTCTCCAAATACCTTTTTTATCAATATTTTTGTGCTTATGATTTTTAATTTGATATATTAGTCATAATTAAAATTTAAAATTAATTAATTTATTAAATAATATAATAATATCACTAACTACTTCTAAATAAAATTCATTAACAATCTATATTTTTTCTTATAATTATTAAAAAGTGTAGCTTTTTACTAACCTCCCTAAAATAGTTTCCAAGTATCTTATATTTGTGATATACTTTTTTTTCTCGCTCTCAAACTATGAGAAGTACTTATTACCTCAAGGTTTTCTACTCCTTTGTTTAGAAGCATACTATTGTTTAGTAAAACTTACTTTATCCTATGAAAAACAATTGTAAATATTTTTTATGGCATCCACATTATGTAAATTTGGCTCCATATCTAGATCATTTTACCATAGTGTTTTTCATGTCATAAAGGTTGTTCCACAAGGGAAGGATTTTTATGCTAAGATTTTGGAAGTAGAAAAAACTTGTATACTGTGAATAGTTTTCCTTTCATTTTTATTTGTCAATATTTTAACAAATAACTCATCATGTTACTTGTGAGTAAAGATTATTTTATCGACCAAAATCTATACATTGATACAGTTTGCTAAGCAATAAGATAAGCTTGATCCACTAAGTAAAAATCTCTTGAGATTTTTAAGAGGGTTTTTAAAAAAATAAATCATGCCAAGGATACTGACCAAAGGTGGAAGACATTCATCAACATGTCGCTTCGTAGCAAAAACCTACTCATGTATGTTTGACTCCGTAGTCTCATATACATCATATTCTTCTTTGGTTTTGAAAGTTTCCCACGCTTCAACTATTTAGGGTCCTTCTCATTTAAAAAAATTGGCAAAATGTTCATTAAAGCACCACAAAAGAGGAATAAGAAGGCTCCTTGCATCTAAAATAAAAACACAAACCAAAAAAACAGGGCAATTGAAAGTATTTTCACAATAACGAAATAAAACCATAATAGACGTAAGATAGCACTAATCAAATTATAGATGAAAATTCTCGAGGCAAAGGGTATGAGCCCATGTCTAGAATCTAATCTATAATAAAATAATAAAATTATAAAATTCAAGAGAAAAACAACATGCAATAATCACAAATAACTATGGTATTTCCAAACTCTACTTAGGCGTATACCACATTCATAAAGAGACTAAGCTTCAAAACTACATGCCACCAATAACCTATGTTTCTTCAATGCAAATCATAATTATACTTGAAAATGCAATTACTGGTCATAGCGAAGCAAAATCCAAATATGTATCGAAGTATCCAAATGTATTCCCTGGATGTTTTTTTAGAACCAATACTTTGAACTTCTACATATTTAGAAATTCCTATATGCTTGCCAAGATCCATGTGCATGATCAAGGGCCACTGCAGATACCACCCTTATAGTGATGGTTCTCCATAGTCTTAAACAGTATGACTAACTAGGAAAGCCTAATTGAATAATAAATAGCACCATAATACAATAAGGAATAGAAGCCTGAAAAACAAACATAGTGGTGATGACATATATGAAATTAAAGTTGTTTCATATAACATGAAAAATCAAATGATTCAACCTAAGTACTAAGCATATGTAGAAGATTAATGTGATAAGAAACCAAAATGCCTATTCTATGTTGCCTAGTCAAGAGGCATGTTTTCTTGGCAACCCATTAAAAAGGATTATGATTCCATTTCAGTCTCTCAGCCATACAATTTGATTTAGGATTCACAAGAGAAGAACAAAGTTTAAAAGGGAAATGAAAAATAAATAGCAATTGATATATATAAAACCCAATCCTATGGAATTTAGAAAGTTAAGAAATAATAATGCTAATAAATAATTAAATCACAGAAATAAGAAAACTAAACCTATTCTCTCAAATTGAGAGAGTCCCAAACCAAAGCCATGCTACATTGAAGAGTCTATGGCTAGAGCAAAGTAAGAAATGAACCTTTAAATATAACACTTGAATTTTAAAAATGAGAAAAGCCTCCCTTGAAATCATAAAAAGTAGAAGTACCAAGAAAAGAATGTAGCTAAAGATAAAAACTTAAATAAACATAGAAGCAAGAAACTTTGTTTAAAGTCATGAATAATAGAAAAATATTTAGAATTAGAGTATCGGAAGGAAAATGTTTTACTGATGTTCGAAACTGATGCTCTTAGAACATGGCTGGGATGTTAAGTACGGGTAAAATCCAGCATGGTCTGTATGAGACCAGAAATTAACTAGAGTTGGGGACAAAGATTATTGGAGTAGCGCTATCCCATTATCCCATACTATTCTTTGCTTTATTAATGAATATATTTACTAACTTAGAAAAAGAGCAATACTCGTTTTGTATTCCCTTTTATGAACTTTCTGAATGTTTTTAATTCAAAAACATTATTTTATATTCGGCATGTACTTAAGTAGTGGAAAAATCGTTGCTCTCCTTAAATCTATGAATAGCCCTTTCCTGATAATTCAAGCAACTAGGAAAACATTTGTACAAAGGAAGAAATTTTTAGCTGGTCTTCTTTCCAAGGAGCTCTACTTCATTACCTAGAAGTGGATATGGCTTAAGTAACAATGGATATAGCTTGGCAACAATGGATATCTTACATACCTACCTTATTTTGCTACCACATATCTAAAATGAAAAGGATCACCAAATAAAACTTTTAGGATCATATAGACACATAAAATCCCATGATCAAATATAAATTTTAAAGTAAAAATTTTCATGGAAGAATCTAAGATTGCTTTGTAGATTATGTGCCAAATATTTCCTAAACTGGGAAAGTACACATTAGGAAAGTACAAGGGATTTTTTTCTTAATCGAAGTGAAAAAAACAGATACAAGTAAAAAACCGAAAGACAAGCAAAAAAAGTAGGAGCACCTGGTATGATTGTTCATAGGAAAATTCCAGTCAATTGTGTAGTCCTAATTCTTATCCATGACTAATTGCCTTGGGATAAAAAATAAAAATAGAAACTACATGCGGTTACACTTGACCACACTCTAACCCAAATCTTTCATGATAACGTGGAGAAGCTTTAAGACTTTACATTGAGAAACAACAGTCACCATCACCTTTTAATTTGATAGCAAGGGAAACTGAGAAAGCAAAAGATGCACATCAAATTCCATGAAAACCTCAAATTGAATAGGATAATTAATCCGTGCAAAAATATCCCATCATGAAAGTACATTGAAAAGCAAAGAAAAATTAGTCCAAACCTTGAAAGAGACAGGAAAGCTTAAAAAGGAAAGCCAACCTAAATAAATTCCTAAAGATATAAAATGGAATTTACCTAATTTACTTAAAATCCTTTTCTTTCTTTTTTCTTTCTTTTTTCTTTTTTCTTTTATAAATATATACTAAATCCACCTAATTACATTTTAAAGAAATATATTTTTAAATTTAAAAAATAAAAATAAATTAGCATTTCTTGAAACACCTAATTTCATAAGAAAATGATGCTTATAACATTTATATTATGATATTAATATTTTGGAACGAATGTAGCATTTCTTCTTACTTCCACAAGTTTGCTTAATTCAAAAAAAAAAAGTGATATCTTAATCATACCTCATTTCAACATGACATGTCTCATAACCTTTTTAAGCCAACTTGCTTTTATAATGTAAACTACCAAAATCGACTTGAATGGATGTGGATCCAAGGGTCAACAGGTCCTCATAAGAAGTTGAAAAAGAACCAAAACTTAGCATGTCCGAAAGCAACCTATGTGTCATGATTAAACTAATTTACAACTATAGAGATGGAGTTTAATTTTTCTAGTTTATATACATCCCATGATTTCAGGTCTTGTGAAACAGATTTTATATTATTTTTAATATATGCCTTGTGGACTTTTGGGGTATTCTAAGGGAGGCCCATTCTTGGTAGGTGAAAAATTGCCTTATTAATCATACACATGGCCTCAATTTAGGGTTTATAAAATATAAGGAAAAAAAACCTACCGAACTGATTGTATAGAGAAGAAAGAAGAATGCCTATGGTATTGGTTGGGGAATGATCAAACTTTTGAAGTGTACTGTGCAATCCTACAATTGAATAAGTATACAAATATAACATCACAGTACAAGACAATGAGATTATAATAGAAAATATCTGATCAAGTACACAATTCTGAGAAGTAAGGTATAAAAGAATGAAAAATCAAGGTACTAAATACTGGAACTAAGGTATGAAGAAGAGCCCTTGCACACTTATCACTGATCTCCCTTCTGGTTGCCAATAAAATGTAGGAAAAGCTAGTCCACCCAATCCAAACAGAAACATTAAACCTTTTCAGTTTTCTTTTTTTAATTTCTATTTTATCAGCAACCAAATAGAGAGCAAACCTTTAAACTCAATCCGTCATATAAAAAATACACCCAAAAGTTAGTCACCACCATAACAAATACTCGGAGATCCACCATTAGCGATTAGGGCGAATCGATTTCAGAAAAAACCCAAGAAGAAATTTGGAAAGCAAAATACCTCATACTCATAGTCACATACCACAAATCAAATACCAGAAATAGACATAATCGATGAAGATCTGAGAAATCATGAAATATAGTCCATCAAAGGAAGAAATAAGAAAGATCAATCGTATAGAAAAACCTAAGAACTCACCATGGTTTATATGAAAAGATCGGAGATGATCGAGGGGAATTCTCAGAAATGACAAAGAGAAAACCTAGCGTAGCTTATATAAAGGATGTTGGACTCAATGTGAGATGTCGTACCTAATCACGCTCTTGGATGTCAACCTAATCAACCTCCTGATGTAGGAATCCACTGGTGAGCTCGATCTCGAAGCTTCCTATGCTAGACTCCTCGGTGTTGATGGTACCGCAAAGAATGAAAGTTGGAAGAGAAGGTGAGCAAGAGAGACAGTGGGAAAGGTTTTAAGGTAGCTTAGGAATGAACTATACAGGAGCGATCAGAATACATGTCTTTATTTGGATATCAATAATAGTGGGTTTCAGATTGATATGTCTATAGTTTCAAAAAATAAAATAAAATTGATTTGTCTATATGGGTGATTTTTTTTATCTGGCCATAGTTATGTATATAGTAAGCCCAATTAATTTTCTCGACAAAAAGGTTATTTCTTTTGTCATTTGGATTCAATAAATGTGCATTTTAGATATATATTTTAATCACCTTACTAAAGTTACATCATTATAACTCATTTTTCTTGAGTGAATAATAATATCAATAATAATAATAATTAAAGTCCTTGTAACCTAAAAAATAAAAGTCGAATAATGTCATTATGCATGGTTATTGTTTTTATTAATTTACATATGTTAAGGTGAAACTTCAAAATCTCTCATATCTGTTAAGATTACTTAAATTAATATTTTCTAATGATAGATATTCACTTAAGTCAATAAATTATATGTTAACAAATGTGTTTTTTGTAGTAGTGCCTACAGGATATGGACTCCATGGTTGGGGCGATACGACCATAGAGAGAGATAGAGGATGCCGGACTTCGGGATCTGCGAGTGTTAGTAGCAGAGGAAGGAGAGTCAGTCTTCTTCCGGTTCGAAAGAGGCGAGAGAGCTTAGTTCCGCGAGGGTTTGAGTCACGCCATCGGACGAGGGCGGATGGGGATTATCGGTCGGGTTGGGCGAGATGGTGTGTGCTACAATTGCCGGCTGGACACATGAGGAGGATTGCCCCTAGGACAAGGATCCCGGGGTTTTGGGGCCGGCTACGGTCCCGGTCAGTGGTGAGACGGGGAGAGGATCTGATACATTCCTCCACGGCCGCGGTGGAGGCGAGAGGAAGCGATCTCGGTTTCGGGGAGCTACGGACACCTCCCATTCCGCAGTATTAGGCAGGGGCAAAGTATGGGTGCGAGGCGGAGGGCGAGGCCTGGTAGGGACATCGGGGTTGGGCGTGTCTACGCCATCCTGCACGGGGGCTGAATCAACGGATCCCGGCCCGGGTTATAGAAGTGCGTTTTGCTATCTAGCCTGGGCAAAGAGTGTTATTTGATTCTGGTGCGTCGCATTCATTCATTGCTGCATCAGTTGTGATAGAGTTGGGCTTAGAGGTTGATACCTTAGAGGAGCCTTTGTATGTGAGTTCTCCCCTAGGGATTAGGGCAAGAATAAGTATGATATGTCATGGTTGCGAGCTGGAGATCTCGGGGACTCTACTCACAGTGGACATGAGGATCATGGGCATGTCAGAGTTCGATGTCATCCTGGGGATGGATTGGCTGACAGCTTACAGGGTTGTTATCGATTGTGAGCATAGGAGGTTACCGCTGCGCGAGGCGGTACTCGTGTAGTATTTTTAGAGACAAACATGTGATATTTTTGCCCAGACGGTATACGAGGAGTCCAGGTGTCAAGGGCGATTAAGCGGGTTGACTAGCGAGCCTTACCACTGAAGGACGGAGAGACCGGACTTAGATCTACCTCGGTAGTGTGCGAATATGTGGATGTTTTCCATATGAGCTACGGGCCAGCCTCACGGAGGGTGAAGCCGAACCGATGTCGAGTTACACCACCGGTACTTAAGCCCATCTCTATGACTTCATAGGATGGCACCGAGTTGAGTGCGAGGGCTTCAGTCGGCTAGCAGGGCTACTAGATAAAGGGGTTCGATGGAAGAGGCACTTCACCATGGGAAGAAACAGGTTCACATTGCAAGAAGGACAAGACCGCTCCGTGCATTGACTTCTGACCGGGTTGAGCGGGGGTTCGATCGAATCGATTACCCGTGCAGAGGATTGATGATTTGTTTGATCCAATTGAGAGAAGCGAGTCTACTACAAGATGAACCACGCCGCCTTTGGTTACCATCGGTGAGGTTAGGAGATAGATATCCCTAAGGCAGTGTTTAGGACGGCGTTATGGGCACTTTGGAGTTTCACGTTGATGCCGCTTTTGGATTGACGATGCGCAGGCATTCATGGGATCTCATGCATGGGGTGTTCCAACCCTATACAGAATCGGAGTTGTCGTAGTCTTCGTGGATGACATCTTGATCACACTTCGATGGAGTGGGAACATGGTATCACTTGAGGATCGTGTTACGAGTTGTTGAGTGACCATCCAGTACGAGTCGATAAGTCGCGAGTTTTGACTTATTGAGGTGAGATTTTTAGGACCGATGGTGTCAACATCGAGGCGATGTCAGTGGACCCGAGAGAAGGTTGAGGCACGTGATGAGTTGGGAGAAGTAAGTTAGTCTTCGAGATACGCGATTTCTTGGGATTAATTTGGGTATTACGGGGAGATTCATTGGGATTTCTCTGGATAGCGGCACCTATGACAAGGTGACCGGAAGGAGTGAGTTTTGATTGGGACAGTAGATGTGGTCATTCGGGAGTTGAAGAAGGAGACTGCCGGCTCTGTCTTGATATCCCGAATGGGGACGGGTACCACCGGTGTTGGCGGTACCTAGAGGCGGGCGAGATGTGTTTTGATGTAGTCCGGAAGGGTAGTAGCTTATGGTTCCCGTCAGTTGAAGAATCATGAGCAGAATTACCCCACACACAATATGGAGTTGGCGGTCGTAGTCTTCGCCTTGAAGATTTTGCGCCACTACTTATATGGTGAGGAGTTCGAGGTATACGAGACCCTGAAGTACGAAGTATATCTTCAGCGACGGGACCTCGGCAGCGGGAACCCAGCGCGGAGATGGATGGAGTTCTAGAGATTATGACTTCACTTTGCATTACACCACCGGGTAAAGGCGAAGATGTGAGTGGGCGATACACTGTCGAAGTCACGGGAGTATTGGCTAGCATAGCTTCCCGGGAGTGGCGGATGCTCCAAGGCTGTTGGGCCAGTTTAAGAAATTCTGATTACATCGGCGAGCCTGAAGTACGTTAAGGGAGTTTAGTGGCTACGCCGTCTCTATTGGCTTGAGTGATCGAGTCCCGGTGGCGGGGCCTTGAGATAGTGTCCATCGGGGATAGGAACGATCGGTGTATGGGTGACGGTGGACGATCCACAGGATGGTAGTCTTGGTATAGAGGGCCGGGTAGTGGTTCCCCATTCGGCCGGAATTTGAGAAGGAGATTCTCGGGGATTTTCAGCGATCTTGATTTGTCGTGCATCAGGTGCACGAAGATGTCTGGGATCTTCGTCGTCGGTATTCTGCTGAGCGGAATGAAGAGACATGTAAGGGACTTTGTTGGCGATGTCTCGCGTTTCGGCCAATTAAAGGAGCGAGCACGAGAAGCCCGGCGAGTACGCTTGACCGGTGAGTAGGCTGAGTGGAAGTGGGAGCACGTCACGATGGATTTTGTGACCCGCGCGCAGGCATCGCGAGATGATGTGGTATGGGTGATGATGGACCGGCTCACGAAGTTGGCACATTTTCTGGCCGGAGTGCGAGCCAAGCCTTCACATTGGGAGGATTCTACGGGTTGTATATTCGAGAGATAGTCGGCTACGCTGGGTACCGTATCCATAGTGTACGATAGGGACTTCTGGCGCACTTTGAAAGAGATTTCCAGTATGGGCTACGGTGACCATAGTACATCTTTCCGCTATAGGCGGATGGTCGGTCTGAGAGGACTATCGGTGTTAGAAGGGCAATTTGCGGCGTAATGTCTGGATCATGGATAATGGCTGGGAGAGCACTTGCCCTTAGTGGAATTTGCACACAACCGCGAGTTATCGAGCTGAGAGTATCTGGTCTTCCTTGAGGCATTGTATGGGAGGCCATGCGAGTCAGATTATGTTGGGCCAAGGTGGGAGAAACTCCATCTTGGTCACGATACGATTAGAGACACCTCCAGGTAAGCTTGATCGACGGCGTGTTCTCACGACTTCAGGCCGACGAGCTATGCGGACATCTGACGTCGACCCTTGGAGTTCGAGGGTTGGAATCCGTCTTCTTGAAGGTGATGCCTAGAGAAATTGGTCGGTCGACAATGCGGAAGCTATCGTAGGGTTCATTGGGCCCTTCTAGATACTCGAGAGGGGTAGGCAGCATTGCGTCTGGGTTGGCGTTACCCGCCCGGCATGTCGGGTGTCCACGAGGGTGACTCCGTCTCAATACTCAGGAGAGTATACTCCAAATCCAGCTCATGTGGTGGATTGGGGACAAATTGAGGTTGACATTGATGGGACCTTTGAGGAGGGACCAGTGTGCATTTTGGATAGTCGTGATCAGGTTTTGTGACCTTGAAGCGAGTGAGGCTGGTGAGGGTGCTATGGCTGACAACATGGGTGGAGGAGTCAGCGTGGGGCGCGAAGACCGCGATGCGGGCCACCTATCCGCTTCTTGTTTAGGGATGAAGGTGCGTGGTTTAGTCGTTTAACATTTAAATGACTATTTCACGTACATGATATAGTGCACGTTGCATATGCATGTAGTGATTGTGATTGTCAAAATTTCGGGATGAAATTCCTTTAAGAAAGGGAAGAATGGAGCAGAAAATTCTAATTTACAGAAAAATAGTAAATCGTAATTTTCGATTGGCTTGAATTTTTAGATCTCGGGATGACAAAGCAGTTTCATCGTTAAGAATCGTCTTCATGAAATCCTAAGTAACACATTGAATTTCATCGAATTCCACAGTAGAAATTGGCACATTTTTCGAGGCATCGCGTTTTGGGTGCCATAAAGCGATAGGTGATGTGACGAAAGTCACCTATAACATGTACTCATGTGACACATGTTGCATGAGTAGAGAGATGATGAAAATGGATGGCTGAGATAGTGCCAAATATCGAAAATCTAAGATTTGAAGGCATTAGGTGAATAGTTAAATGATAATAAGACGAAATAGTGAATAGTGTCATCCTCCTCCTTTAAACCAAAGACCAAAACGTGAAAAGGAGATGAAATCTTACAGTAGCTTTTTAGGTTACGTTTTAGAGAGAGAGAGAGTAGTTTCTCTCTAGGTTTACGGTCAATCTGACAGTCAGAATTCTTCGGGACAAGAAGGAAGGTCGCTCTACGCGGTGAGGCCTACTAGTATGCTCCAGTTTTAAGGAGTTTCGACAAACTCCGTGAGGTAGGGGTTTTATTCTACTTGAGTTTTACACTTTGTTTAAGTGTGTTTATGATGCTTGAGTTGATTGAGGCCGTGAGTGGTCGTTTGATCGGTCCCAAATCTTGGAATCGAATTGTTAGAAAATTTTGAAAACCATTTGTGCAGTCCGTGACTATCCATGGGCTGTTTGGGTTGTTAAATGTATAATTTGTGAAACAAAGTGTATTATGATGTGTATGTGGCCGGAAATGGCTACAAAATTCGAGTTCACAAAGTGAAACCGATGTTGGGTAAGTGGCCGTGAACAGTAACCCGAGGGTTTCACTGTTCACGTGAATAGTGTTCATGAAATAAATTTTGTGAAAAATGTGTTCGGTTGAGTATTTCAAATCAAATTGCTCGTGTTTGTTAATTAGCCCACGCGAGCTAATTTTTGGTGTAATGGATTGTGAAATTACATAACATGTTTGTGTGATTTAAATTATGTAAATATATGCATGATGATATATTTGCATGTGCTATATAAGTGTGTGAAATGACATAATGCATTTCCTTATGCATCGGGTAACCTAAATTGGGTGTGAGTGCATGACACAAATTTTCTAAAAAACGAGCATGATTGCGAAAGGAATTTCACATGATGATTTTTCGGAGAATGGGGTTAGGAGACAGTCCAACAGATCACTACGGATGAGGACCATGACTGTTCGGGAAGTTCTCCAACACATTCGCCTCGGAGTGTAGTCCCATATTTTTACCGACACGTCAGTAGTGTATTTTCGAAAACAACAAGATTTGTTTTGAAAGATGTTTTCTCATACATGGCTTAGGCGGGTGTGAAGTCGTGGACTCGAGACATGGGTTGGTCATGTAGACATTCAAGAGTAGGATCACGCATTTACTTGAATGTGTGTTTTCATTGAGCAGCTGCATGTACTTGGTGGAGAGTAACCCATTTAGGGTGATTCCACTGCGAGCATTAAGCTCACCTGTCGAGGAATTATATTGCCCCCGGTGCGAGGGCGCACGAGGCGACTCATCTAGAGCCGATTTTGAAGACGGGGTTAGCTTTGAGGGTTTTATGATGTATACATGTATTAGAATTTTTAGATTGTAATACGTGTTTGTATAAACAGATGCCCAACTCTTAGAAACTATGGTATATAGTTGGTATGTATATGAGTATTGTTTTATGGGCCTAAGTGGTCGTTTTTACTCATGTTATGTCTTATGATGTTGATTGGGACAGGTTAGGTACTATGGGTAGAGCTCCTGGCCTGAGGAGACTCTGCAGATTTTAAGTGATCGTTTGGGTTGCAGGCATTCACTGATGTGGGTTAACCGGGTAGTCAGCGGACCCAGGGTTTGGGCGCATTCAGGGCCTCCTTGAGAAGCTTGACATATCCAGGTCGAGTCTGAGATAAATTTAAAAGAAAAAATAAAAGCAAATTTGTAGCCAGGACATTTTAAGGCAAATCAAGCTACAAGGGAATATACGGACATTATAGCAACAATGATCGAAAACATTCATAAGACAAAAATAAAAATTATATATGTGAAAAACTTGAAAGATTAAATCATAACATATCATGTTAGTATATACTATGCACATTGATGCACATAGCACACAGAAATCTCATCCAGGTTAGTACAAGATGGGTCAAACGTAAAAGTCACAAAAAAATGAAAAAAAAAAAGAAGAAAGAAAAACTGTTAAATTTGTATTTAAAGATAATACGTATAGTGAAAAAGTTGGGTTTTAAAAGTGGATTCAATTAAGTGCATTAAGTCAACATATAATTGAAGTGAAAAAAGAAGATGACAAAAGATGGTCTATAAAGATCTGTTGGTTAAAAAAGCAGCTATGTAAATGCAATTATCAGGTTGACTTCTAGTTTCTGTCAATCCACAAGCTCGGATCTAAATTCCAAGAAAAAGCAGCCAATAATCTAGTTTTATTAGTAGATTTCTACTATATGTTAGTTCACATGATAAGATTTGCATGAAAATTGTAATTTCAATTTCCCTTCAATGCGGTGCTCATGTTTATCAATATCAATCTTCTTTTGATTTCCCTTTTTTTTTTTTTTGTGATCCAACCACTTCACTAAGTCTGATGTGTACCACTTGGAAGAAACCAAGTCAATAACACCCTTTCGATCATCTGGCATAATTTTATTCTAATACCTCTTGTTCATTCAATTTTTCAAGAGAAAATAACACATGAAGATAGTGAAGCGATCAAGTCTCCAGAGATAAACAAACCGAAGAAAACCTTCTAGTAACATAAGGGGGCAGCACGCAATAAAAAGGGCATCGTTTAGAATAATCGTTATTCTCAATAGTCTATCAGCCATCCATCTTAACAGAGGAAATCATTAAAATACAAAAACGACCTATGGATTAAAATCACTCTGATGGAGAGAGCAGGAAAGGAGAAGAGATACCAAACACTCGCAAGGTAATGTACACAAAAATTATCCATAGAGGACTAATTTCATTGATATCACTCAGTAAATAGTAGGGATTACAGTATCTATAGGCTAAAATGATTGACAAAAACAGTTTTCTCTAAACAATATGATAACACTATAATAGAATTCGGCTTATTCAATTCTTTCGATCCCCATCCCACACTCTCATAGGCTAATCCATTCCCACTAACTCCAGTAATAAACCCCTAATCTAAATGATGTCTTCAAAATAAAAGAAAAAAAATAGTCATCTTAACATTTTAAACCCTCAAAAGGAAAATTATGAATAAAATCTATATGAGGAGACAAACTGGGGAAATCAAAGGGAGAGAGATCGAAAAATCATAAGATTTTCCATGAGGTTCATCTAATGTTGTGTCCAATACATTTCACCTGCAACACTTAGGATTGGCTTTCCATTCTACTTTAAATACATTTTCACTAAAACTTGCACAAAGAACAAATGAGAGAAAACCAAAGTAGTAGATAAGAAGCCCTCTAAAACCTGAGCGTACCACAATTGCATTAGGAAGATCTCCACAGATTACACAACAAAAATCAGATGAAGCAGTTACATCTGCGAATAATATAAGATCCACACCCAAAAATCAGGTTTTGGTGTACCTTGAAAAAGAATCCAAACAAAGGAATGGGTGAATTTTTATCACAAAAGGGAAATTCATACCTTAGTGAGCATAATAATAAATATATATCTTTGATAGAAATGATGAAGCTGTCTGAAATCATACACCATTGCAACCAAGAAAAATTCCCAAATCAGCAAATAGTACTTCTGTACAGGAACAACAACAATAACTCATTTTATAATGTGTGAAGAAAGTTTGATGGAAGTGAAAAATACCACATTTTAATATAACAATACACATAATTAAAATTTTACCCAATGTGACTAAAATGGGGCATTCTAATTGTTGCAGTGTCTGGACAGATTGCGCTAGAGACTTAGAGTGCTAGGAAATCTACAGTAAGAACACAAAATTAACTTGAGCATCCCAAATACATAAACTCTTAAAGACAATTTTCTAGTTCTTCCACACATAAAGAATAGTTATCCAAAATGATAAGGGTGATTTGGGCATGCTTTCTTGAATATGATGTCACATTCAGACAAGTAATTCTGCAATACTTTGGCATAATTGAACATATAAATAGAAAAAGAATAAAGATACCAGATGATAATAATGAAAACCAAATATTGTATTCTCCAACATGTAATCCAATTCAATTTAGCGATGTATCCAACTGTTCTGCGACAATCTTGAATAAGTTTTGGAAAAATAAAGAAATAAGAAAGGAAAAGAGAAGAACTCAGAGCATGTAAAGCTCAAATTGGGTACTTCCCTATTGAGAAAGCGGAAAAAGACAAACAAACCACAAATCTAAGGGAACCCAACTCAACCGATCGAATAATAATGAGATTGAACGAGAAATTAGTATATGTAAACCATCAAACACTTGGGATTTTATAATGTATTTTCTTTGAAGCAAACCATCAAGCATGTGGTGGGTGTTGATGACATGAAGGGGTGGAGGCAAAGGAGAAAGGGGATGTGGTGGTGATGGTGATGGATGTGGTTTTGGTGGGTGTTTGTGCTGTGAGGGTATGGGTGTGTTGACACAGATTTAAGGAGTTTTGGAGTGTGTTGTGAGGGATTTTTGAGAGACAGCCGAAGAGTAGAGAGGGAAGCTAAAGAGAGGGAGGACAGAAGTGCGTAAGAGAATGAGATAATGGTGTGGGTGGGTGAAATACAGAGGGTTTAGGGGTGAAATATAGATGTGTGTGTTCGATTGAGTCGTGAGAGAGAGAAGGGGTTGTGAAACCCCGAGAAAATCCTAATTTTATGAAAAAGGGTAAAATGGTAATTTCGGTCAAAATCTGGAATTTTTCTAGATCTTGGATTTACAAAAGCAGGACTGCAGTTGGAATGGAGTCTCACGAAATCCTAGCTGCAGTCGAATTTAAGTGATTCAAGGCGGTCAGAAAATTTGCACGTTTTTCAAGGCAAATGGGGTAGTGCGGGACACTTGGCACATTTTGAGTGGCTCACAGTGTGCCACATGTCAGGTGCAGAATGATTCAACTTGAGCTCAAGTGTGGGGCCCATGTGGACATGTGACATCTCCTAATTGGAGGAAAATCAAAGGTGGGTGGATAAGTGGATAAAAAATCCAAATAAGCCAATGATGGCTTGACATGTGGCAATGAGGGGACACAAGAGGAATAAAACAAAAGAGAAAAGAGCAATTCTCTTGGCATTTTGGGCAGAATACATGCAGTGGAGGGGAAATCAAATTCTAGAGAGAGAAAGTCCAACTTCTCTCTAGATTTCCTAGCTTTTGGACCGTCGGTTCGCGTCGGGTTAAGAAGCAAAGTTGTTCTACGCGGTAAAGGCTACGCATGGGCACCAATTTTGGGGAGTTTCGAAAACTCCGGGAGGTAGGGGTCTTCTCCTACTCGGTTATTTTCGATTTTAAAAGCCTTGTAAATGGCTTAGTTTGAGTCGTGGTGACGTTTGATCGGTCAGGGAGTGAGGCTGAATGCGAAATTTTGGAACCCATCTTGGACAGTCTATGGAATGTTTGGGTGGCTTGTGTTATATTTGTGTTTTTCTTGATGTTAAATAACATCACCCAGGAATTGTATTTGAGATTATTAATATGAGGCGGAAATGGCCATGGATTCTCGGTTCCACAAAGTGGAACCAATGCTTAGTGAGAGGGCTGCCCATGGATAGCCCACTGCTCGTTTAGGGACTGTTAAAAACAGTCTCGGTTTGCTTGATTGGACCGAAAATGGTCCATGTGTGTTGTAAGCAAAATATTGCTTGAATTGGATGGCTTGAATTGTGTGGAAAAAGAAATTGTTAATGCATGAAAATTAATTGTCACGATTATATGAAATATAATTGTGTGTAAGCCATTGGAAATAAATTGTTATTAGCCCATGTGAGCTAATTTTGATGTTATTACTATGAATTGAATGACATGATGCATGTGAGTAAATTTATGTTAGTATATGCATGATTTATATATTAACATGAATTGTTTGGAAATGGCATAATGCATTTCATATGCACCGGGGCACCCTAGAATGGTAGGTGTGAGTGCATGGCATGAAAGAAAGAAAAATGAAAAATGGTTGTGAAAGGAATTTCAAGGAAGATTTTCCGAAGAATTGCCTTGGAGAGTGGTCCAACAGTTCATCTTAGAGGCGGACCCATGACTGTTTGGAAAAATTACTCAACAATTCGCCTCGGAGGGTAGTCCAATATATTTACCGAAACTCAGTATGATGTTTTCAAAAACAAAAACCTTTTGTTTTGAAAACGATGTTTTTCTCACATTTGGCTTAGGCATGCATGGGGGTGGTGAGGGGGCTCGAGGGAGTGGGAAAGGGTGAGTCACATTCTCATCCGTTTCATGTAGACATTCAGAGTAGGATCATGTATTTGCTTGGGTGTGTTTGGTTGCCATTACATGTGCACTTAGGTGGGAGTAACCCATGTAGGATAATTCCCTCTTGGGCATTGCTCACCTGTCGAGATCATTATTTAGTGCGAAAGAGTGTTTGGGAAGGCGGCGCTAACTAGAGTCGCTTTGAAAGAAAGCCCAAGCGTGTGAGCACACAGTATTTATTTTGTAAAACATGTATTATAATTCTAAATTTTAATATATGTTGTATTAAGAGTGATGTAATCAACTCTTGAACTATTGTAATATAGTTGGTTAGATTTTTGGTGAGTATTGATGTATGGGCCCAAGTGGCCATTTTTACTCATGTATGGGTCTCATAATATGAGACACATAGGTTTTCCACGGGTTGACGGGTTGTCAACGAACCACCGGGATTTGGGGTGTCACAAGGGTACCTGAAGAGCGAGGGCCTGAGTCGGGTCTTCTACCGTAGAGGACCGAGAGGTGAGAGAAATCACCAGCTTTGGTATCAACCCCTTCGTCCCAATTGGTCACTCCAGGATTCATCTCCCTCACGATCGGTAGTGAAGCGAGACTCCACGATATCCTCTTCCTTAGAATGCCCAAAATCTTACTTCAAACTCATCGACTTCCTCATCTTCATCAGCACCTTCGCGGGCACCTCGCTAGACGCTAGTTCTAGGGTCTTTTGTTAATGTTCTTGTGGAAAAATGTACTGGGTATATGTTTCTTGGGTTCTTTGTTGATGGGTTTGTTCGAAAATGTATTGGGATTGAGCTTCTTCTAGGGTTTGTTGTTCATGGATTTGAGCAAAAATATACTGGGTATGAGATTCTAGAGTTTGTTGAAGAGGGAAATGAGTGTCTGAATCTGGGTTTTCCTTGAAGTGGTTGGCGATGGAGGGTAATGGGTGGGGTTCTTGTGAGTCGTCTTGAGCTTGTTGTGGTTGTTGGGGCCATCTCTAGTTTGCTAAGCTTGAGGTAATGACGATGGTGCCTATCATCAGATTGATGGTGTAGATGCAGATAAAAACTATGCAAACTATTGATGACGTTTTTTAAAAACGTTGCTAAAAATTAATTAGGTTGTTATTTTTAAAATCTTTTACTTACGGAAAAGTTTATTGCAACGTTTTTTGAAAACGTCGTGAAAAAATAAGTACATTGTTATTTTTAAAATTTTTTATTTACGAAAAAGTTTATTATTGGAGACGTTTCTAAAAAATGTCACGAAAAAATAATTAGACTGTTATTTTTAAAATTTTTAATTTACGAAAAAGTTTACTATTCGCGACGTTATTAAAAAACGTCGCGAAAAAATTAAAAAATTGTTATTTTTAAAATTTTTATTTACGAAAAAGTTTACTATTCATGACATTTTTTAAAAACGTCACAAAAAAATAATTACATTGTTATTTTTAAAAATTTTTATTTACGAAAAAAGTTTAGGAGTTTTTTTTTAGTGAATTAAATGTTTATTAGAAAAAATTGAATGTTAACTAAATGAAATTAAGTGTTAATTTGATGAATTGAATGTTTATTTGGTTTTAACTTGATAAATTAAATTTTAATTGGATGAAATTACATGTTAATTTGGTGTTGATTTGATATATTACACATGTTAATTTGATGAATTGAGTGTTAATTGAATGAAATTGAAAGTTTATTTGATTAGTGTAAACTTGTGAGACCTAGAAATTGAAGTACCACGAAAAATGAAAGCGAATCATAATTTCGGTAAAAAATCCGGAATTTTTCTAGATCTCGGATGACGAAACTGATTTCACCGTTGGAATCATCTCACGAAATCTAGCTAATACGTCGAATTTTGTCAAATTACGGGAGCGGTCGAATTTGCACGTTTTAATGATAGATTATCGGGTGTCGTAAAACTACATTGATGTGACAAAGTCACGTATATACTCATGGCACATTTGCAGAGCAGAGATAAGTGATGGAAATGGACGGCTGAGATCATGCCACGTGTCAAAATCCAAGAGAAGGGACATGGATGGCATTATTTAAATTCTTAATGAGGAAGAAGACAAGATAGCCAATAGTGTTGTCTTCTTCAAATTGAGCCAAAAACGTGGGGAAGAACCAGAAAGTTAGGTTTTGAGGGTTTTTGTGATTTCTAGAGAGAGAAAGTGCACATTCTCTCTAGCTTCTGGTCAATCGGACCGTCGGATTTCTTCGGAGCAAGAAGGAAAGTTAAACTACGTGGCAAGGGCAACGCGTGGGCACCGGTTTTGAGGAGTTTCGACAAACTCCGTGAGGTAGGGGTTTCATCCTACTTGTTTTACACTTTATTTAAGGCGTTTTGTAATGTTTGAGTTGGTTTGAAGGTGAGGGCCGTTTGGTCGATCCCCGAAAACATGGGGCCGGGAGTGTCAAATTTATTGGAGCTCGGTTGGACGAGTTCGTCCTTTGTTGGGGCTGCTTGTGTTGTAATTATGCATTAAATTGTGTTTTGTGTGTATGAGGCGGAAATGGCCATGGGGAGTCGGTTCCACTAAAGAGGAGCCGTGTAAAGTGGAAATTTACCGTGGACAGCCCACTTGCTCTATTTTGGGACTGTAAAAACAGTCCCGGGTTTGTGTGAATTGGACCAAAAACGTCCATGTGTTGGGTGCTTGAAATTGATGAAATGAATGGTTTGAGTTGTATAGGAATTAGTAGGTTAATGCATGAACTTTGTGTATTAACACGAGTCCTAATTATGGAATATAATTGTGTGTGTAGAACATTGGAGATGAGTTTGTAGATAGCTCAAGTGAGTTGATTTGGAGTGATGGATTGACGAAAATTGGTATATTGGTGAAAGTGTGTTGAAATTACATAACATGTTGTATGTGATTTAAATATATATATATATATATATATATATATATATATATATATATATATATATATATATATATATATATATAGAGTAGATATATTATCGTGAATGACATGAAATGGCATATTTCATTTCATATGCCTTTGGATAACCTAGAAATTAGGTGTGGTATGACCACGGGTACCGGAAGCGAACATGGTTGCGAAAGGAATTTCACAGAATGATTTTCCGGAGAATGGGGGTTGGAGGCGGTCAATGGTCATTTAGGAATAGGGACCATGGCTGACGGGAAGTTCTCAGCTTGCATTAGCCTCGGAGTAGATCCCATCTTTTATCGACGGTCGGTAGTTAGTCCCGTCTTTTTATGTCGACGTTCGGTAGTGTATTTTCCAAGAACAACAAGTTTTGTTTTGAAAATGATTATTTTCTCATACATGGTTTAGAGCGAGTGTGAAGTCGGTGGCTCGAGACATGGGAATGGGCATGTAGACATTCAAGTAGGATCGCGAATTTCTTTCGAATGTGTTTAAATTAGAGAGTATTGCACATATGCGCTTGGGTGGGAATGCAGTTTAGGGTGATTCAGCTCTTGAATGATAAATGCCATACTGTCGAGGGAACATATTTTTCAGGTATAGGGAGCGTTCAAGGGGACAGCTCATTCCTAGAGGCCGATTTTGAAGAAAGCCGGGTTGTGGCTTTGATGGTTTTATGATGTATTACATGTATTAGAATTCTAGAATTTTAATATATGTTGTATAAGAGAAATGTTATAACTCTTGGACTATTGGAATATAGTTGGGTGTATATTTTGATGAGTATTGGTTTGTGGGCCTAAGAGGCTATTTTTACTCATTTTAATTGTATGTGGACCCTGTGTGGCCATATTGAAGCTATTTGAGTGAGGTTTGTATTTGGAAGTAGAGAGCTTCGTACAAGGAGACTCTACCTGATTTTCGTGAGTGGGGTCGGGTTACCTGACATTCACGAGTATTCCGCGGGTTGACGGGTAGTCAACGGACCCCCGGGTTTTGGGGCGTCACATAACTATTTGAATTTGAATGTTAATTTAGTGAATTAAATGCTTATTAGAAAATAATAAGTGTTAATTAGATGAAATTGAGTGTTAATTTTGTGTTAATTTGATGAATTGAATGTTAATTTGATTAATTGTATGTTAACTAGTTGAATTTGAATGTTAATTTAGTGAATTAAATGTTTATTAGAAAAAATTGAATGTTAATTAGATGAAATTAAGTGTCTTTATTTAGCCGTTATTGGTGATGAATTGAATGTTTATTTAGTTTTAATTTGATAAAATAAATTTTAATTGGATGAAATTATATGTTAATTTGGTGTTGATTTCATATATTAAATGTTAATTTGATGAAATTGAATGTCAATTTGATAAATCTGAATGTTAATTTGATAATTTGAATGTTAATTTGATGAATTGAGTGTTAATTGAATGAAATTGAAAGTTTATTTGATTAATTTAATGTTAACTATTTGAATTTGAATGTTAATTTAGTGAATTAAATGCTTATTAGAAAATATTGAGTGTTGATTAGATGAAATTGAGTGTTAATTTTGTATTAATTTGATGAATTGAATGTTAATTTGATTAATTGTATGTTAATTTGATGTTAATTTAATAAATTAAATTTTAATTAGATGAAATTACATGTTAATTTGGTGTTGACTTAGTGATCTCAAGGCCCGAGTAGGGCGCTTTGGGCATTGCTGCGCGCGTGGGCTTCTTGTGCAAACAGAGGCCCCGAGGCAGGGCCGACCTTGGATTAAAGGGGCGGGGGTGGGCCGCGGGCTTCATTTGAGCCCCGGCCGGCCGGCAGCTCAGGCCTGGGACTCTCGTGGAGACCCAGGGGCGCCGGCTTGGCCGAGAGCCGCGGGGCCAGGCCCGAGGCAGTTTAGGCCGCTGGCCAGTTTATGGGCCGCCAGAGGCCCATCTAAGAAACCCACTTAAGAAACCGCTAAGCCCGACCCTCAATGTGGGTTTTTATTTAAATTGTATTCAAAGGATTAAATAAAAGTATGTTTAAAAACAATTCAAAATAAAAAATACATCATTTTAAATTTTATTAATCAAATATAATTAATTTAAATGTATGAAAAGTTTACATCATTTCTGAAAATAAGTACATCCCATTGGTTAGTACACATAGCGATCGATCATTCTGTGCTTTTCAACCATAAGAAAATAAAAATACAATATACATTTCGATAAAATATTTTAATCATTATTTTTCGGTGACGGGAACTATCTTTGATCATTAAGTATGTTGATATTTTTAAGTTACGTATCGACCAGTAGTTCGGCTTCTCGAACATGATCATGCAATCTCTTGTCAACAAACTCAATCTTTTAAACATACTCTTTGCCGATCGCTTGAGGTGACAAATTACATCTCTTTTTGTTAACCACTCTTCCACACACTTTTCGCGGCTTCAATGCGTTGTACTCACGAGGCACAGTTAATACATCACGTGCAATAATAGATAACAAGTATTTAATTTGTTTTTCCACCATTTTAAAATATCAAAATCTTCATTATCTTCCAAATGGAATTGTTTACTGTGAGATATCTATCTTATATATGTTTGTATTATTTGGAGAAATGGTTGTTGCCTTTTCTACTTTTGAACATTTCTAAAAGGGCTTTTATAAAGATGAGGGCTTGTAGTGGATGATGATTTTTATCAATTAATATTATTCTGTATTTTCTTTATAAATATTATATAAAATATATAATAGCAATTTACTTCCATTTTAATTTCTTCAATTTTTTATTTGATCTTCATTGTAGAAAATAGTGGCAACCATTCATCTAAAGCATCAAATTTTAATCTAGGGTCCACAATTAAACCAATATAATAAATTAAAGGTATTTCTCCCAATATTTTTAATTTTTCTATCTGACTATAAAAATTGTATCATTAAAAATTTCTGCTTAAATAATTTTTGAAGTACCATATAAATACTAGTTATTTGCATAATGACGATGTGAAGTTGGATAATACACTACAAAAAATATTTGTTGAAGTATCAAAATTTTAAAAGATCTGCCGTAGAAGGTCATGATGTCTTGTCGTAATCATTTAATACATCAACATCTGCATCATTATTATTATTAGATAATTGCATTTAGTATAATTGTACTACTTTTATATTTTGTAATATTTTGTAAAAGCTTATAAAGTAGAATTCCATCTAGTTGGTATCTAAACTTATATTTTCTTTTCATATTTGCGTTGCAACAATCAAAAAATAATTCATGTTTTAGCAGGAACAGAAGAATTAATATTATATGCAATGTCTCTAATTTTTTTCTAATGTGCTATCAACTTGTTTTAATCCATCTTTTACAATCGAATTTAAAATAATAATGCGCATGTAGCGTGCGTGAAATAATTTGCATGATCATCGTTTATTTGCCAAAATATTTTTAATCTTTGCATTGCTACATCATTATTTGAGCGTTATCTAATGTTATTGTAAATATTTTATCGTGAATCTCAATCCATATTTTCATCATTTATTAAAGTTGCTATATTTTTACCATTATGTGGAGTATTTATTGTTTTAAATGAAATTATTCTTTTATTTAACATCAAATTCGCTATATATAATGGCGATAATACAATAAAAGCTTCTTATGCATTAAAGATGTCCAAATATCAGATGTTAAACAAATTTTTCCTTCAAAATTTGCAAAATATTGTTTAAATTTTCTAGTTCTGTTTGAAATTTTCATAATATCTTTTTAACGATGTTCAGGACCCGACCTTTGAATTGAGGATTAATCAATGTTTGAATTGTTTTGAATAATCATCAGTTTCCATCTTATTAAAGGGTTGTTAAATTTCTTATTATATGTCAATCGTTCGCACTACGGCCAAGCGGCTCATCGCTAAGAAAATGTGTTTAAATTCGCATTCATGCTACCTAATTGCATATAATTTCTAATATCTACATTATGCTTGTTTTCACAAATTTCAATGTGTCTTTTTAAATGACTTGTGCCCGAATTTGATCCACCACTAAGAAGTTTGCTACAAATTTTACATTTTGCTTTTATTTCTTTTTGTATTTTCTAAAATTATTCCTATTCTATCAAAAATTCCATATATTTGAACTAAGTTTTGCTTAATGATGCACATGAATCTAGAAGAAGATGCACATGCACTATCCATATTAAAATTATTAATAAAATATTATACTAAAAAAATAAAATAATGAATCAAAATAAAATGTAACAAATAAGAAAAAATAGAGGTGGAGAAATATTACTCAATTGGAAGATCGAAGCCGAAATTCTTTAAAATCTGAACTATTGAAGTCACCAATGTTTGATTTGCACCACCAATAATATCATGTAATATGAAGAACAATTGAAGAAAATGAAGTATTAAAGAATATGAGAGCAAATTGTGAAAATGAAGTGAATTTGGAGAGAGCATGAAAAATTAAAAGATAGTTGATGAAAAATGAAGAGAATTTGAGGAGTATTTATAGAGAAAAAAAAAAGTGAAAAAAACAAAAACAAAAACAAAAAGAGGTGTGCAATGGTCAGGCGGGCGAAATTTGTGTGGCGCAAAAATTAAATTTGGTAGGCGTCAGGTGGCTGTTACGGGCTTAGGCCGGCCGAACCGGGCCGCGGGCCTAACTTGATCGGGCCGGCCCGTTGGAGACCCATAGGTGTTGTTTTAATGAAATTATATTTTTATTAGATGAAATTGAATGTTAATTTGATAAATTTGAATGTCAATTTGATAATTTGAATGTTAATTTGATGAATTGAGTGTTAATTAAGAATTTATTTATTTTATTAATTTAATGTTAACTAGTTGAATTTGAATGTTTTTACGTTAAATATTTTATTTACGTAAAAAATTTTTATTAAGACATTTTTAAACGTCGAAAAATCAGTAAAATTTTTTAAATCTTTTATTTACGTAAAAAGTTTATTGGCGATGTTTTTTAAAAACGTCGCGAAAAATCAATTAAATTATTATTTTTAAATCTTTTTTTACGTACAAAGTTTATTGACAAGGTTTTTTAAAAACGTCACGAACAATCAATTAAATTGTTTTTACCTAAAAAGTTTATTTGCGATGTGTTTAAAAAATGTCACAAAAATCAATTAAATTGTTTTTTTAATTCTTTATTTATGTAAAGGATTTATTTCTGACGTTTCTCAAAAAATCATAAAAAATTAATTAAATTGTTTTTTTTTAAATCTTTTATTTACATAAAAAGTTTATTGGCGAGGTTTTTTAAAAACGTCGCGAAAAATAAATTATATTGTTTTTACGTAAAAAATTTATTTGCAACGTTTTTTAACAACGTCGTGAAAAATCAATTAAATTATTTTTTAAAATCATTTTATTTATGTAAAAAGTTTATTTGTGACGTTTCTCAAAAACGTCACGAAAAATCATTTAAATTGTTTTTTTTTTAAATCTTTTATTTACGTAAAAATTTTATTGGTGGCGTTTTTGGAAAACATCACAAAAAATCAATTAAATTGTTTTTTTTTAATCTTTTATTTACGTAAAAAGTTTATTGGCGAAACGTCGTGACAAATCAATTAAATTGCCAATTCCCTCCATTTCCCATACCAAAAAACATGAGAAAATCACATTTTCGCTACCTTTTTGAAAAACGTCGCAAAAAAAATTAACAAAATTGAAATTTGCGACGAAATTATAAAATCGTCGTTAATAGTAAACTTTTTGCGACAAATTTAAAATCGTTGCGAAAAAAAACGTCGCAAAAAATACTTTTTGTTGTAGGGAATATTACATGTCTAAAAACTTCAGGGGGTTTGAGTATATTTTACTAACTGATAGACTAACGGTCATAGACAACAGAAGTCTAAATGTTACGAGTGTATAAACTTTAAGAGGCCTGTATGGAATATTTTAAATTTCAATGGTTTAAGTGATTAAATGATAAATTTCAGGAAGTTTGAGTTAAATTCTCCCAAAATAATTTACATCCATATATATAATAATAAGTTATATGTCAAAAATCTCCACATTTGAATCTGATTCCCATTTCATGCCAAGTGAATTTCAAAAATTATTTTTCATTTCATCCACCTCATTTCTGGCTAATTTCATCAACATTTGCATTTAGTTTCAAATTCCAAACAATCATTGTGTTGTGTATTTTCGTCATACAAATATCCTTCTGATTGATGGTGCGTATCGATATAGTTAAAAAGCAAACCGTTGTAAACCCACGCCCAGGGTGTTTTGTGATATTATTGTGACGCCCCCAAACCACAAAGTGTCAGATTGACTCACCGTCGACTGCGGAAAATCATATATCTCGGATGTGAGGCCAGCATCTGTGAGTAAAAATCACTCTTAGGCTCATAAATCAATACTCATGAAATAAATATCACAACTATTCTCCAATTATCTCCCAATAATTCAATAGTTGATTACACTTTTATACAACATATATTAAATTCTAAAATTCTAATACATGTATTCCAAAAGCATCAAAACCCTAAACTGGTTTCTTGAAATCGGCTCTAAATGAGAAATTTGCCTCTCGTGTGCTCCACATTACGAAAGATATAATGCTCAACGGGTGAAATTTTATCGCCATTAGTGGAATCGCACAAATGGGTTACTCTGCCTAAGTGCATATGCAATGCTCAAAGTAAGCAGCACACTCAAGTAAATCATTGATCTTACTTGAATGTCTACATGATCCCCATGTCACGAGTCCTCATGAGCTTCGCTCACACTTGCCTAAGCCGTGGCATGAGAAATAATCATTTCAAAACAAAACTTGTTGTTCTTGAAAATATACTTTTAATTATTCGGTAAAAGTATGGGACTACCCTCAGGGAATTGAATTGGTTGGTGAGCTTTCGGAAGCGGTCATGGTCCTCATCGAAGTGATGGTGGCCCATCTCTGACCCAATTACCGGGAATGTATCCTTGTGAAATTCGCTTCCCTTGGCCGAAGTGTCAGTTTTAATAAAAACCATGTCATGCACTCACACCTAAGTCTAGGTTACAGTGCATATGAAAATGCATTATGCCATTTCAAAACCATTTGCTAATATGTCAATATGCATATTTTCAATCCTTTAATTTTACACATGTAATTCAACACATCACTCATCACCCAGTTGCTCAATTGAGCAAATCATAATCATCTCAATGACACAACACAATTTAATTCCATGTAATTGTGTCATTATACTCTTTCACATTAAAATAATGTCTTAACCTATCTCTTTCCACACATACCAAGTCATTCACATCAAAAGCGATTCTCATGCAGAAACAAATGGACATTTATAGTCCATTTCATACAAGTGGGATTTGTTTTACGAGTCCCAAAAGCAGGCTAATTAGGGCATCCCACGGGGCGGCCCATTCTTCGACATCGATTCCTCTTGATGGAACCGATTTCCATGGCTCTTCCCGGTCTCATACTTGCCAACATACAATTTAGTGTAAATTATCATCGAACACCCCAGCTTGATCCACCAAAAGCTGCTACGAACTGCACAAATGGGTCTTAAAAATCCCAACACTTCGGTCCCAATATTTGGAACCGATCAAACAGCCCCTCCTGGCCTCAATCAACACAAACATCACAAAACACTTAAATAAAGTGTAAAACAAGTAGGATGAAACCCCTACCTTTATGGGTTGTCGAAAACTCCAGCTTGGAATGCACAGCGTTGTCCTCATTAGAACAACTCTCCTTCTTGTCCTTGAAAAAGTCGACGGTCGGATAGCCTACAATTCTAGAGAGAAGGAGCCAGCCTGCAAAATGTGAGAACAAAGCATGCGCATGTTTGATTATTTCCGTTTCTTCCTCCTCAGATTTTTCTTTTCCTTTTGTTTTATCCTTTAGCTTTGCTTTCTTTCTCATTTCTCTTCTCACCCTCTCACATTTTCTCCTTTCTCTTTTCATTTATCTCCTCTCTTTGGATTTCTCTCCTCTTTTTGGAGCATTAAACGTATGAGTCAAAGGAGGAAGTTTCCTCCCCTCCTTCCTCAAGCCAAATGAGTGGCTACCAATTTTCCTACCTTTATTCCTTATTTCTTTATTTTCCTTTTATGACATCATGTCCTACATGGCTTAATATGAGCCATGGAATCATTTCTCACACATGGCTAATTGTGAGCCACTCCTTTAATGCCAAGTGTCATTCTCTTAGGGTGCCATGTGGCATCGCCTAACCTTGCCATGTGTCTTTTAGGCGCTGCGTCTAGAAAAGCGTGGAAATCACGACCACCTCGGAATCAAAGCGAAATTCGGCGTGGTTGCTTAATTCGTGAGGCGATTTCAGCGGAAAAGTCCGGTTTAGTCATCAGAGATCTAGAAAAATTCGGTTTTACGAAATTGATTTTACCACATTTGAGAAAAATTGGGATTTTCTCGGGTTTCCGCGATTATGGCCCGGGGTGTTTGTATTATAATTATTATATGACAAATGAGTATTGTCTTTGCATGGAAGCCTTTCCTACTCATTATTATTTATTGTTATGGGACCACAAATATGACAAATGAGTAATTGTGTTTGTATGGCATCTTGCCCTTTTGATGCACTTTTGTCATTGTCGTTGTTGTTACTGTTAATTGTCCGTTTTCACTCAACCTCAAATTTTCTATCTCAATTACCTGTCCCACACAAGACAATGATTCCTTCCATCATTATCACTTACCACGGGTTTGGAAACAGCATCATTTCTTATCCCATGTGATCAGTTGGTCGATCGGCTTGACATCCTTACATGGTACAACGATAATCTTCATCATAATTTTTAAAATATCTTTGTACAGATGCGCAATATTCCTTCATTCATGATTTTTATAAATAATAAAGGCACTGATTCACATGTGAAATCGCACGTGTGCGGGGACTGATGATCTTCACCCGTATTTTTTGATGAGTGTGGGTACATTGTCATCTCATGAATTTCTATTTTTACTCATTTTAACTTTTTATTATCAAACTACTAAATTCACTCTTTCTATATCTATCTCATTAGTAACTAATTTCACCCCATGCTATATACACCCCATTTAATAAGTAAACTTACTTTATATTTTCTCATAATTAGAGTTTCATTCTCTATCTCATCTCATGCACTAACAAAAACACTTTTTCAATATAAATTTTTCCAGTGAGTTCATGTTAGTATTACTTCTCAATTTAATTATATGTTTGATTTCATGTTTGTCATATGAATTTTCATTAATTTCAGTATGTATTTGTAGCGCCCCCCAGGTAGAGGTGTCAGATTGACCACCCGTCGACTGCGGAAAATCTATATGTTCATTATCCACGAGACACACACATGAGTAAAATGGCCACATTGGCCTACACGTCATACTCTTCAAAATATATCCAACCAATTACATTACATGGTTCAAGGGTTGATTACACTCTTAATACAAACGTATACTAAAATTTATGGTTCTAATACATGTTTTACAAAAAGATAACAAAGCCACAATCCGGCTTTCTTCTCAAATGGCCTCTAATGAGTGCACGCCTTCCCGATCACTTACTGTACACAGGAAATAATATTCCCTCGGCAGGTAGGCGATTTCGATGGTGGAATTACCCTAAATGGGTTACTCCCCACCCGAGTGCACATCGACTGATTCGATAAACACACTTTCAGTAAATATGTGATCTACTTGAGATATGCACGTACTGATCCCGTGTCTCGAGTCCTCACCGGCTCTGCTTGCCTAAGTCGTGGCAGCCGAAAAAACACCGTTTTCAAAACAAAAGCTTTTTGTTTTCAAAAACACACTACCGAGTTTCGGTAAAAATATTGGACTACCCTCCGAGTCGAATTGGTTGGAGAACTTTCCAAAACAGTCATGGTCCTCATCCGAAGTGATCTGTTGGACCATCTCCCAACCCAATTCTCCGGAAAATCTTCCATCGAAATTCCGCTGCAATCATGTTCCATTTTCATTTATTTCATGTCATGTACTCACACCCTAATTTCCTAGGATTTACCGATTGCACATAGAATGCACATTATACCATTTCGAACAATGGTGCTAATATATTTGTACATATTTTAACATAAATTAAATCACCACATCATGTTAACGCATCAAATTCACGCATTAACATATTAAATTCCACACAATTCAAACCATTCATCTATGGCTACATGCAGTGCTTGTGAGACTTTTTAGTCGGCCAATCTGGCAAGGTAATTTTTAACGGTCCCAAACAACGATGGGGTGTCGTGGGCGATCCACTCACAAGCATCGGTTCCGTTTGTGGGCCCGAAAACCATGGCTTCGGCCTCATACACACAATCATAATTTATTGCATAAATTATCCACTAAGTCACCCCCAAGCAGTTTGTGTTTGTCAGCCCCATCCCGAGAACTCCACCGGTTTCCAGGTGCAGGACGTCAGTAACCCTCCGCGGCCTTAAATCAACCCAACCATTAACAAAACACTTAAATCAAGAGTAAACCAAGTAGGAGAAAACCCCTACCTCTTGGAGTTTGTCAAAATTCCCCAAAATTGGTACCCACGCGTAGCCCTTGCCGTGGGGAGCAACTTTGCTTCTTGTATCTGAACTCATTTTGGGCCCGATCATTGAATTCCTAGAGAGAAGATAGGTGCTTTCAAAAATCCCACCTTTCTCTCTCTCTTTGGCTTCTCCCAAACCGGTCGAGAGCTTACAAGATTGGGACAAGTGACTTGTCCTCAATGCCACATGTCCAACTCTAAGTGGCTCATTACAATCTCATCCCTTATCCATCTACTTTGAGATTTTCACCCAATTCAAGACGATGCCATGTGTCTCATGTGAGCCCCACTCGTTCAACGCTCGACTTCCTCACATATCGACACGTGGCGCCTGCCACCCACAAGGTGCCAAGTGTCCCGTACTACCCTCGCGCTCGAAAACGGAAATTCGACCGTCTCACTCCATGAAATCTCGACGTGGTAGCTAGATTTCACGAGATAATTCCAACAGTGAAATCCATTTCGTCATCCGAGATCTAGAAAAATTCCGGATTTTGACCGAAATTACCATTTTGCCCTTTTTCAGAAATTGAAATTTTCTCGGGTCTTACAGTATTGATATCTTTGTCAAATTTAATAAATCTTTATTTAGAATTTATATGTGTGCATATATGCTTGTTTGTTTTTGATATTTAATTTTGCGTTTTGTAGTTTTGCTTGTTCCTTTTATCTTTGTTTGGTTTTTTTTCTCCTTGGTTTTTTGGTTTGTTTCTTTCTTTGTTTCTTTTTTTTTTTCCCTCATTTTGTTATTTTCTTTTTTCTTGTTTCGGTCTGTTTCGTTCTTTTCTTTTTTCTTGTTTCAGCATATTTGTTTTTTTTACTTATTCGATTTTTTGTTTTAGTTTTGCTTGATTTTTTTTTCTTGTTTCGTAAATATATTTATGCATTCAAACTAATTATTTTCTTTTATTATTTTTTTTCTTACGATGATTTCTTTCATTAAAGGGATGAACATAGAATGAGTGAACTTAATTATTAATGGGGTGTTACTAATGAAGTGAGTATAGAAGGGGTGAACTTAGTAATTTGATATTGAAAATTAAATGGGGCGAAAATGAAAATTTTTGGGGTGGGAGTAGCCCCACCTTTTTTATATGCGACCTTCATTCATGAGTTTTAAATAAATGAATTCACAAAATGTATAATATTGTGTAATGCAAACATATCTACTAATGTGATAACCTCGCTTTGATGTGTTTTTATTTTTACTTTGATATGTTGACTACTCGACCAACAGATGAGCTAAAAATTATTATGGGCATGCACATTAATGTTTAATTTTTTTAATTGATCGAAAAAGTTTAAAAATTCATATTTACTGAAATCATACTTAATATTGAAAATTTTATTTGAGATATATGGTTGAAAACTGATATACATAGCGTAGAAATAAAAAATTAAAAAAATTTAATTATAATTTCTTACCAAGAATGAGACTAATTATTATCATTTACAATTGACCCTAATGAGTTTTTATCATTTGAAAGCGTTGCAAGTCAATGTCATCAATTCAAATAAATAAAATGTAATCAATAAATAATGAGAGGGCACAACTAAATATGTTTCAGTGTTATTTAAAAAAACTACATATTAAATATCAAGAAAAAATAATTGAGGGTGGGTCTGCGGAGTGGCCAAATTAGCAAATCTTCATTCCTAGAATTGAGGAATCTTTCCTTAAATAAGTCCGTGGTTTCAGGGTTGAATGAAGTTGACAAAAACACAAGTGCTACTTTTCAAAACCCAACAAAGCGAAGAAATAGGAAATATTTTGATCCTCATAAGATGGCGATTTTATTGAGGGTGAAAGTGTTGTTAAGGTGAGATTGTTTTTACCAACATCCGTTGGGTCCAAAAGTCCTAAGCATTAAGCCTGGGCCGTGATGTGGAGTAGATTACCGGAGAGATTGTGCATTGTAGCTATCGTAGCAAAGTAAGCTTCGACAGGTAAGGGATGTTACTACGAGGAGAGAAAAGGAAATCTTCTTCCTCTTTTAATGACCAAAAGGCCTTAGACCGTATGGTTTCAATGCTTATTTCTACAAGAAAGCTTGGTTTGTTATTGGAGAGGACATTACACCTGCCATAAAAGAATTCTTTTCTAACGGGATCTTATTGAAGGAGTTCAATGCCACCATCATCACATTGGTTCCTAAAATTCCTAATACATCATGTATGGGGGAGTTTTAGGGTTATTTCCTGCTGCAATGTGTTTACATAGCTATCTCAAAGCTTATTGCTAACAGAATCAAAGATGCACTGAAGGATATAATTAACCTAAACAAATCAGCTTTCATCCCTGGAAGAAGGATCAGCGATAACATTCTTTTGTCCCAAGAGATTATGAGAGATTACCATAAAGGTGGAGGGTCACCCAAATGTGTTGTCAAGGTGGACCTTATGAAGGTCTATGATACATTGGATTGGGACTTTATGATGGACACCTTAGGTGCATTTAATGTTCTAGTTATAATGAGGAAGTGGATATGGTCTTCAGACATTCTAAGTTATCTCGTTAACATTAATGGAAAACTTGAAGGTTTTTTTCCTAATGTGAGAGGATTAAGGCAGGGGGACCCTATTTCCCCATACCTCCTTGTTATGGCCATGGATGTGCTTAGACTAATTGTTCAACATAACATAAGGTCTAATAACATGTTTAAATACAACTAGAGGTGCAAAAAGGTGAAACTCTATCCGTTAACATTTGTTGATGACCTGTTGATGTTTTGTCATGGGAACATTAGCTTTGTCTCTCAATTGAAGATGGCTATTGACCAATTTAAGTGGGTGTCTGGTCTACAAGCCAATCCTACCAAAAGTAATTTTTTCATGGCGACAATCCAACCTCAAGATATGGAGTAGATCAAGCAGGTTGCAACTCATCATCTCTGTCCTTTCTAGCATGCATATCTACTAGGGTACCACCTCATCTTACCACAACAAGTTTTGATAGAGTTGACAAATCATGCGTGCTTTTATGGAAGGTTGATCTAAAACTACTAGGGCTAAAATTACTTGGAAGGATGTGCGTAGGCCAAAGCAAGAAGGAGGTCTAGGTATTAAATGCCTGAAAGTTTGGAATGCAGCTTTCATGTTAAGGCATTTATGGATTCTCTTTGAGGACAAAGAGAACTTATGGGCCAAATGGATCTCACACTCTACCACTCAAGGGAGGTCCTCCGGTGGTAAGGCCATCAAGCAAATAGCCTGGAATTGGCGTAATATGTTAAAGTCGAGAAACCTGATTAGAATTCTCACTCTATCCACACCATAGAATGGTGAGACAACAACTCTTAAGGTATGACAATTGGCACCCAAGAGGTACTCTTATTTTGAATTGCAACCATAGAATTATTGTTGATTCTGTCTTATCATAGGAGGCTAAAGTGAGCAGTATTATTTGTAAAAGCCAGTGGTTGTGGCTACATTCTCTTACAGTTGATTTATGTGATATATCTAGCACTATGCTTTCCTATGCTCCAAACCAGGCCAAAATGGATAGTGTGAAGTGGGCTTCTTCTGTCAATGGCAAGTTTTCTATTGCATCTGCTTGGGAACTTATTAGGAACCCAAACCCAAAAGTGACATGGTTTAAACTGGTTTGGTTCACACATGCAGTTCCCATAATGAGTTTCATATTATGGTTGGCTGTTTATGAAAGACTCAATACTAAGGATAGAATTTTTAATCCTAGCGTGAGTACGGACTACATTTTGTGCAGAAGGGCTGCTGAAACTCATGCCCACCTTTTCTTTGAGTGCACCAATTCTCATAGTGTTTGGCTTCAGCTACAAAATTAGCTCACTCAATCTTGGCAACCCAAGACTTGGTTGGTGTTTATTGCTTGGGCTGCTCAGCATTGGAAAGACAAATCTCTTTTGACTGTGTTGTAGAAATTGAGCCTTCAAGCCACAGTGAACTGCCTTTGGAGAGAAAGAAATAACAAGTTGTTTAGGAATGAATTTAAAGATCCTGAATCAACTTTGTACATCATTTTGCAAAATCAGAATCAACAAATGGCTCAACAGTGGCAATTACCAACCCATGAATCTTTCTATATAGCAATCCCCTGTTCATGGGTTTTGAATGCTTGAGGCGACTGCTGTTGTACTTGCAAAAATGCTACAAGCAAGTGTTGGTGAAGCAGAACTTGTTCCAATCCTCTGATCTGAATAGTCATCCCCTGTTCATATCCTTTGTTCCTTTGTGTCTAGATTCTAATGAAGATCATCATTGGGAAGCCGTATGCTTGTGGCAACTGCTGCTTGCATGAAGCTACATGCAATTTTTTGGAGTAGCTCTCCCTTGTTGGTGCATGGAGGTACTGCATAGTTGGAACTTCTCTGTGTATTGCCTATTTGATGTATCTATTTCATGCTTTGTTACGTCCACCATTTTATTATTTTTTTCAACAAGTCTGTGGGAGATGCCCTTACTCAGGGCATCTCTTACAGATTTGTGTTTTGAGTCTTGGCTTTTGGGTTTTTTGATGTTTGTCTTTGAGTCCTATGTGACTTCATTGTACATTTTGTGGGTGATTACCCTTGTTTATGTTTTAATACATTTTACCTTCCAAAAAAAAAAAAGATATTTATCTATGTATAGATATGCAAAACATATTAATAATCTTCTCTCTTCTTTGGACACGCCAACAAACAGCAAACATGCACAAGGTTAATGACTTATAGTTAGAAAAGCTATTTATATCAAGTAACTCATTCTAAATGACTACTTTTAGCTATTTACCCATAATAGGAACACATTAATCAATTAAAATCACATAAGCTTACCCGTTTGGGAGAGCTTGCCAAAAGCACTTATTAAGCATAAATGAGTAGTACTAGTGGTGCACACCTGTGCATAAGCTAATAATTCGCAGGATAATTCTATATGCGTCAAATCATTATCAAGCATTTGATGATAGTGGGTCCCACTGATCCAACCGCTGACAATGTTTTAGTGCACTCTTTTGGTGCACAAATTGAGTGTGCTATGCATTACTCTAATTCACAACACGCATAAACAAGCTTTAAGGTCTTGCTGAGAGAATATGCATCCTAAATATGGTGCACCACACAATGCTTAAAACTTCATATGAATGGGGTTAAGATGAGGCAACATGTACAAAAACTGGACAAGAAATATATTCATACAATGTGAAGAGATTGCATCTCCTAAGGAACAAGCCAACAATAAATTATAACTCACTTGCATCGGAGTCGGATGATAGAAGCTAATCAACACAGGACAAGTAAGGTGCGGATATACCTTTCTCGGATTGAATGATTTTCTAATCACAGTAAACGCCTCCTTCGGTAGCATTGAAGCAACCTGCAAAGTATGAAAGATATTGAAGATCAATTCTTTTGAAGCCAAAGGCTCAAAGCATTTAGGAAAATTGAGAATAACAAACAACAACAACTCAACAAAATAGGAACACCAAACAGCTTAGGCCATGTTATGTGCTTTTAATTATATGTATTTTATCTAATTATATATTTATTTGAATGTTATCTAAGCTAATTACTAAGGTTATATAGGGAGTAGGTTAGTGATATAGTTTGTGCTCTGGCAATATCAATGGCCATAAATTAGAGTGCATGTCATTACTGTCACTTCTCTTGAAGTTGCACAAGAGTTCTTGCATAGGCAAGACATCACTTTTTCTTCAAGATTTGTTCACATGTCCACAGAATTACCAAAATATGGCTACATGACAGTAGCTCTAACACCTTCCGGCATACAATGGAAGAAGATGAGGAGAGTCGTCACCAGTGAGGTGCTGTCAACTCAAAGGCACCGTTGGCTTCAAGATAAAAGAATAGAAGAAGCTGATCACCTCACTAGTTACGTCTATAATTTGTGAAATGACCAGGACGAGGGTGGCATAGTGAACATACATACTGTCACACAACATTACTGTGGAAATGTGATTAGGAAATTGATGCTTAACAAAAGATCCTTCAGAACAGGAATGGTAGATGGAGGGCTAGGTCCCCAGGAAATAGAGCATGTTGAAACTCTTTTCAAAGTTCTCACATATATCAATGCATTTAGCATATCATATTACCTACCATGCTTGCAACTATTTGATTTGGACGATCATGAAGGGATCCCCCGCAAAGCTCTAGAAAGAATAAAAAAAATACAATGATCCCGTAATTGACGAAAGGATTCACATGTGGAGAAATGGGATTAAAAAAAAGAGTGAGGAGGCTAAAGACATTCTTGATGTTCTAATTCAGCTTGCTGACCACTCAACTGGGGCTCCACTATTAATATCTTCAGCAATCAAGGTGCAAATTCTCGTAAGAACACTTTCCTTTCCTTTCCAAATCCCCTCTCAAGCCCTTAAACTTTTGCTCTCTATTAAGTAATTAATATTTTTTATTGCATTACTACTTGATAGTATTAAAAAAAATATTATACTATGTGCATGTAGATTAATTGAAAGTACGTATTTTATGTAAACCCCGTGAATATAGAAGATATATATATATATATATATATATATATATATATATATATATATATATATATATATATATATATATATATATGTATGTATGTATGTATGCCACTTAGAATTAAAAAAACTAATTAAAATTAAAGGACTACATGGCATGACAAGACAACTTTAATTTGTTAATGATGATACCTTAGAAGATTTTTGGCTAAATGGGAGCTCGAGAGAAGAGGTCAGATAAGGAGGTCAGACAAGGCATCCACAGCTCAGGGGACCCAACCTCGAGCTTTTCTCAAAGCAAACGATCAGGGAAATAAGGAGGAAACAACTATATAATGGAAGGTATCCTCGAAACAATAGCTAAGCTATACTGAAGGCACAAAACTCTCAATTGACCAAGATCTTCTCCCAAAATCAAGGAAGATCCCAGGAATGCAAGGCAAGGATCTCGCGCCAGATCCCTTAGATGTAGGAATTTCATTATAAATACTGGACAAATCCTCCATTAAAACGAGAGGAGCAGATGTATAAAAAAAACATATTGTAAACTGTTTTCACCATGAATAGAAATCTCAAGAGCAAGAGATCTCTCATAGAGCGGACTAGCCTAACCCCGAGCTCCTGCGTGGAACAACTATACTTTCTAATGCACAATCCATTCCCCAATTTCCCTAGTCCATTGCGAGCGAAGAAGCTCAGATTAAAGAGCTCATTCAATCACTCGGATATTCTGCTCATCCATATAAAATCACACCATCAGTTTGGCGCCGTCTATGGGAAACGATTGTTCTCGTTACAAGTACGCTGATCATTCAGTGACTGATGGTCTCAACCCGAAACATGAGCAGAAGCCAAATGAATCCCCCACGGGTGCAAAACCAACAAAAGGCCACTAGTAGTCGTCAACATGAAGATCCCTAGGGTTTCTTTCCCACAGGAGAGGCTAATCCTCCTATGGTGGATCCCCCCACAAGCAATGAACTAGAGGCCCTTCGCCTAGTTAACCAACGACTACTCCAGAAAAATGAAGTGCTCTTGAAGCTCCTGCAAGGTCATAAGCAGACGTAAGCAGCCCAGCAGGGCTAGAATAATCCCCCACATAGGGAGAAGCATCATCTCAACCCCTCAGAGAAGCCAATGAAGGAAGAGAAAACAGTCAGGCTCCCCTTCCGCCTCCTAGGAATGTTGACAATGAAGAAGTACAAAGCCAAAATGTTGGGGTCGAGAAGAATGATTTCCTATGAAGCCCCAAAACCGGGGTGTCCATTGACAACCCGTCAGCCTACGGAATATTCATGGATGTCGGGTTACCCGACACCACTCATGAAAATCGGGCAGAGTCTCCTTTGTACGGGGAGCTCTACCCAATGTACAAACCTGTCCCAACAAGTTTACAATGACCACACAGGGTCCACATGCTAGTAAATTAATGGCCACTCGGGCCCCCGCATCAATACCACAAAATATATATCCCAACTAAATATATTACATGGTTCAAGAGTTTTTACATTACTCTTAATTCAACATATATTAAAAAGTTGTAGTTCTAATACATGTTATACAAAATCAATACCAAAGCCAATAACTGGCTTTCTTTCTTCTAAACGTCTCTAGCGAGCCGTCCTTGTGCACACTCCTCAGACCTTAAATGGTGATCCTCTATTGTGCGAGCAAAGCCCAAGTAGTTGGATAATTTCCTACATGGTTACTCCCACCTAAGTGCGCACATGCATGGCAAACAATCACATTCAAGCAATTTCATGAACCTACCGAATGTCTATACACCAATCCCATGTCCCGAGTCCTCACCAACCCCCACATATGCCTACCGAATGCGAGTAAAAATATCCAATTTTCAAACAAAAGCTTTTGTTCTCGAAACTCACTACCAATTTCGAGCAACATACTGGATCACCCTCCGAGGCTAATTGTCGGATATCCAAATGTCATGGGTCCGCCTCTCGAGATTTAACCGTTGGATAACTCTCAGGAAATTCTTCGGAAAATCTTCCTTGAAATTCCTTTCACAAACATTTCGTTCTTTCACCTCTGCTGTCATGCACTCACTTAATATTCTAGTACGTTTCGTTGCATATGGAATGCATGATGCCAATTCCCAAAATTTCCATGCTAATATATTCACATGCATATATATTAACATAATTAATTCACATAAATCATGTTATGCAAATTCACAACCAATAACACCAAAATTAGCTCACATGGGCTAATTGACAAACACAAGCAATTCATTTTGAATCACCAACATCATAAAATCACACCTCACAAAAATTCATGTCACTATTCACAGCGAACAAAGGAACCTCGAGTGGCAATCGTTCACGTCACACAAATAATAATTTTCTCCACTCCGCCTAAAGCTTTTGAGACCGAATTTTTACGCTAAAATGTCTCTCGTAACATTCTAATTCATTTACATGGTTTGGGCCAAAGAATAACGAGCAGAAAGATCCCTACCTTCGAGTTGTCGAACTCCACCAAATCGGTGTCCACGCCAGTAGACGACTTCTCATTTCAAGCCAGCCGCAACCGACTATCCGATTCATCAAAATCTAGAGAGAAGGAGCACACTCTCTCTCTAGAAAATCAAAAACCTAGCCACTGCATCACTTTCCGGCCTACTGCACGATTTTTGGTCTTTTAATTTTGGAGAAGAAGATCACTATTTGACTCTTTTGTCTTATTATCATTAACAATTCAAATAATTCCCATAATGTCCCTTTTTCTTGATTTTTGGCACTTGGCTTAATCTAAGCCGTCCATTTCCATAATCTCTCTAATCTTGCAACATGTGTCACAAGAGTACATGTAGTAGGTGACTTTTGCCACATCACATGTCTCTCAAACCCATTTTACGGCACCCGATACTCGATGCCTCAAAAAACGTGAAATTTCGACTGTCTCGGAATTCGACGAAATTCAACGTGTTAGCTAGATTTCAAGAGACGATTCCAACGGTGAAATCCGTTTCATCATCTGAGATCTATAAAAATTTCCAGTTTTGATCGAAATTACCGTTTTGCCCTTTTTCAGAAAATTGGAATTTTCTCAGGTCTTACATTTCCTCCATTTCCAACAGGAAAGAATGGAACAATATTGGGAGCAGCACTTCAAGGACATCAAACAAGAGCTCAGCCAAATGAAGGAGGTTGTGAGGGGTAAGACCCCAATCATGATGGATGCTTTGGTGCAGCAGACTGAGTCCCCATTCACTACTGAGGTGTTACATTTTCCTCTACCTCTAAAATTCAGAATGCCGCAAATAGAAGCCTTTGATGGGACAAAAAATCCCATGGATCACCTCAATACTTACAAAAATCATATGAAGTTGCATGGATACCAAGATCCAGTGTGTTGTCACGTCTTTGCCATAACACTGAAGGGCTCAGCCTTAGCATGGTTCAACAAGCTCCCCCCAGCCTCGGTGTCTTCCTTCAAGGAGCTCTTTATTTCTTTTGTGTCCCATTGCATTGGCGCTCGGACATACCGAAAGCCTAGCTATCACTTGCTGAATGTGAAGCAGGGGCCACATGAGAACCTACGGTCCTATGTCCAGAGGTTCAACTCGAAATCTTTGAAGGTAGATGTCCTAGATGAGAAGTTTGCTATTACCGCTTTTATAGCTAGTTTGGGAGTACAGTCAAAAGACTTGATGTTCTCTATATTAAAGAACCCTCAATCAAGTATGGCCGAGGTGCTAGCGAAGGTAGAGAAATACATAAATGGTGAGGAAGTTCTCCTCTCAAAGGTAGGGAGCTCTTCCTCGCAAAAGGAAAAAGGAAAGGAAGAGAAGAAAAAGGAGCGTAGTCCCAGGAGAGAGAAAGAACGAGATAGGTATCCCAGAAGAGACAAAGGTTATTCCCCTAAGAGGAGAGGAAATGTCAAAGACCTGTTAAGTCCTCCATAGCCAGAACTGTAGTCTAGGTATGCACCTCGGCAGCTCACTCATCTCACCGCCTCAGTGTTGCAGATCCTATATGAGGTACAAAACAAGAAGTTCTTAAGGTGGCCACCTCGAATGAAGGCAGACCCAACAAAAAGAGATCCCACGAAGTACTGTGAGTATCATAGAGACCATGACCATCACACTGATGACTGCATCCAACTAAAAAAGGAGATCAAGTTTATGATCCAATGAGGACAGTTGCATCGCTTTGTAGTGCAGGATAACCAGAACCAAGTACACAACATCAACGATCTTTAGGAGAGATTAGAGTGATATCTAAGATTTCTTTGGAGAAGGAGTCCGAGTTCAGCCAAGTAAACCATCTCTGAAGAATTAATGGGATTCTCGGAGGTACCTGCTTGTGTCAAAGCACACCCTGGTGAGCACAATTATCACCTTTTCGGACTTAGACCTAGAAGGCTGCCAGCATCCCCATGATAATCCATTAGTGTGTGAGGTTGTCATTGCGGCAGGCCCATTCATCAGTTCCTAGCCCGACAACGGGAGCTACGTAGATATCATTTTTGCCTGCATGTTCCCTGACAAAATGGGTAGTGTAGAGTCCACCCTTCGTGACCTCTTCAGTACCCTTCGGTACTAGCTCGTTGATGAGAGTGCTCCCCATTGCTGTGAGTCCGCTTTTATCATGGGTTGAGCTCTCACGGAGCGAAAAAGGCAGTTGGGACTGGCGTAGCAGTACACCTATGAGTGGGCTCCACACAGAGGGTACCACGAGGGTCACGAAGGAGTGTGGACCCCACAATAAAAGCGCCTTTGTAGGGTCCACACCTCGTGACCTGGTACCCTTCGGTGGGAGCCCACTCCTGCAAATCTTGATACGCCAGTCCCAACTGCCCTGGCTCGCCTCGTGAGAAGCTGAACCATCTTATGAGGACTCTTGCTAGCTAATGGGGAGCACTCTCCTAACTGAGATGTGTAGTAGTGAGTGCTCACAGTTGCTATAAGAGTCCTTTGCATGGGTTCGAGCTCTCGCGGAGCGAAAAGGCCGGGTTGGGACACAGGCGTAACGGTACCTATAGGTGGGCTCCCACGAGTGTGACGCCCCAATCCGGGTGTCCGGCCACCGTCGACCAGCGGAATTCTACTTGTCTCCGTCATAGAGGCACGTGCACGTGTAAAAATGACCACTTGGGCTCTACTTGTATTACTCATAAAATGTATATTCTATACAAAAATTTATTTAATTACAATATATTTACAATTGTATTTAATTACAATTTATACAAAACTGGGTCTCTTGCCCAGAATTTTACAAAAATACAAGAGAAGGCCAGTTTGGCCATTTCTTCAACTCTAAGGCCTCGGATGCGTCCCGTCCCAATGCGTCTTGATTACCTAAAAAATAGTCAGGCGAGGTGGGCAGCCAG
Source organism: Tetrastigma voinierianum (assembly GCA_016808115.1). Taxonomy (NCBI): domain Eukaryota; kingdom Viridiplantae; phylum Streptophyta; class Magnoliopsida; order Vitales; family Vitaceae; genus Tetrastigma; species Tetrastigma voinierianum. Next base: position 116,806 of record JAEQBH010006472.1, read on the forward strand.
TGGTGGAATTTCCCTCTTGGATTACTCCCGCTAAGTGCGATGCAATAACACAAACATCAACACATGCTAATATACTTAATATGCATATATTAACAAATTTAATTTCCATTCATCCTTATCATTCGGTTTATAGCAATATAACATAAACTTAGCTCACAGCAAGTACAAACCTGACCCATCAATCCATCTTGGGCGCCACAACATCACACAAACATGTTATTTTCTCATGGCAATAACACAACACCACACAAATCAAACAAATCACACAGAAAAGCGGCCGTGGGTTGTCGAAACACTCTAGGGATTTCTTAGTCGGTCCCAGCTTTGGAGCCAAGGAAACCACGACCATCAGGCCTCAAGCAATCCTATCCATTACATAACCTTTAAGCAAAGAGTAAAACAGAAGTAGGAGAAAAACCCCTACCTTCTCGGGTTTGTGAAACTCCCAAATGCGGAGTACTCACACGTAGCCCTCGACGTTTAGACCAACTTTGCCTCTTATGTGAAGCGGCCAGACGGTCGATCGTCGTAGATCTTAGAGAGAACGGACTTTTCTCTCTAAAACCCCATCTCAGCCCCTTTGCCGTCAAACAACCCTGGCCAAGAAGAAAATGAAAGTGGAGAAGATGATGTCTTCTCCTTAAAATTCTGAGTTGCCTATAATTGGTTGACTTCTCCCGGCCCAGCTACATGGCTCGATGTAGGAGCCATGGATCTCCTCTTGTTGCCGTGTGTCCTCATGAGGACATGCAAATGGTTGGCATTTGGTCTCACCATGTAACAGCAGCCCTCTAATTCTGCCACTTGGCATCCCTTACAACGCCATGTCATCCAGGCACCAGCCTCGAAAACGTGAAATTCCGACCACCTCGGAATCCAACGAAATTCGACGTGGTAGCTAGATTTCACGAGACGATTCCAACGGTGGAGTCCGTTTTGTCATCTGAGATCTAGAAAAATTCCGGTTTGACGAAGTACCATTTACCCTCCTTTAGGAATACGGATTTTGAGATCTATATTCTTCCCCCCCGCAAAGAATTTAAGTCGAAATTCCCACGCACTATCGCATCCAACCACGTGCATATCGACCCTACATTAATTCACCTTGGTATTATATGGCGACGCTTCCGAGGTCGATCGCGACAACCCTAATGGGCGTCGGCAATCCATGTCTGAATGATATCCATTCCGCGAGACCCTTATAGTTCACCCGCGATAAATTTTCCAATAGGTATCCAACTCTCGAGTCACTCCCGACTCCTATCACTCAACTCTAAGTCTACGTGATAACCACAACCATGTGTTTTCATCCCAAGTCACTCCCGACTCCTATCACTCAACTCTAAGTCTGGGTGATAACCATATCTGTATGTCCTCACCGCCAAGTCTGGAGCTCATCCACTCAACTCTAAGTCTGGGTGATAACCATATCCGTATGTCCTCACCTCTTGGGCACAAAACTTTTCGGCCTACACTTCGAGCCTCTTATATTCATTCTGAAGTGGGATCGCTCCTGGGTCTCTGCACCCACCACGAAGTGGGACATCTCCGGGTCCTCTTACCTGAAATTCGGGATCCTTTCATGGGTCTCTTACACCACGAGTGGGATCACTCCCGGGTCTCTTGCACCCACCACAGTCGGGATCGCTCCCCAGGTCTCTTACACCCATACAGAAATTTGGGACATTTCCCCGGGTCTCTTACACCCATACAGAAATTTGGGATCTCTCCCCGGGTCTCTTACACCCTCTCGGGGGTCGGGATCACTCCCGGGGTCTCTTACACCCACACGAAATTCGGGGATCCCTCCCGGGTCTCTTACCCATCTGAGTCTTTCGGGGTACTGCGGGTCTCCTTCACCGCTCGGGATCTTCACCTAAGGGATCTTGGCTCCCTTCTTGCTTTATGACACTCATTACTTTCTCTTCATTTCCTGATTCGAACTATGAGTCTTCATTGGACGTAGTCCCAAGGACCAACTCAACCCACACTCACCAAGAGTGGTGAACGACCATACCGTGCACCCACGCCTGACTCGACGTGATGTTACCGTGCACATAGTATGATGACCTATCCAGGTCGACTCTCCCTCACCCAGGCCTCTAGGGAAGAACATCCATCTGGCTTCTCTAAGGTCTCAACCTCCTAAGCCCAAGTCTATCACCACAGATGCAACAAGAATGAGTATGATGCATCCAATTTAAAATTACTTTAGTCAACAAAGTGAGGTAGAAAGCATTACCACATGTCAGAGCTGTCTGAGCCTTTGAGTCTGTACCCGCGAGATCTACGCTCCTAGGAATGATCTCGCCTCATATGTCCAAGGCGTAGTGAAATAACATATTGTGCGCCCTGTCGATAGAAGTCCTAGCTGCCCCGAGTCCTGTGCGACCTCAGGCCACCTGCGGCCTATTTTTGTCTTGCCCGAAGGTGCTCATTATAGCACCTCGGCTGAAGCTGGTTCCTCTGTCACACACGTACTAGGGTGCGGAGGAGCAATTTGTATACTCGTGTTCTCTGACAAGCGGGTTCATTGTCCCGAATCCACAGGATCCACTGTCTCTAGGGCAATCCGTCTCACATGCCAGTGTAGCCAGGAAATAACATATCACGCCTGCTGACTAACCGCCAAATCCACATTGGTCACGGCTTCGTGTGACGAAGTCTTACGCCTCTTCCCGAACTAGAAGAGTTCAGTTCTCCCTCACTTTACCAACACCCGCATCTGAGTGTTGCAGGCATCTCGATCTCTCTCTCTCTATGGTGATTAGTCCCAACCATGAGTCCATGTCCCGTGGCGAAGTCTATGATCTTGCCGAATGGACAACCGACCCATTCTCGAATTTCCTAACCTTGGCCATGTACGCAGCCCACGTAATCATCAACAAATGTCGGGCTAACTACGTAGATCAGCACGTAGTCCATCACAGTCATCGCCCCCTGCTTCAGCTCTAGGAACTCCTAAGCCTTCGCAATCTCTGGAAAGTACTTACCATGAAACGACTCAGAAACTCTTGCCCGTATCACTTAACCTCTAAGTCTCTAGAAGTCCTAACCCATCTCCACCATACCGGGCCTCGCCCTCTAGATGGAATGCAGCTAACCTGATCCTGGTCGTATCGGAGGTGATCTCCATAGCCTCCAATATGTTCTCAATCTGCATAAACCAATGGTCTGCCACCATCGGGTCTCCTCCCCCAGTGAGCGTGGGATGGTGCCCTCCCAAACCCACAGGTTACTAGGACCTCCACGAGCTACCGCTCACGTCACGTGCGATAGCAACGCTTCTTCTCTGACCTCAGCAAGGCATGCTGATCAAATACGGGCGGCTGGTCAAATGTCGGTGGTGTCTGACCAGTGCCCCGTGGATGTCCTCTACGTCCTTGTCCTCTACTAGCCATCTACACAAGTCAATGGTAGATTAAATTTCAATGCAGTATCCCTAAGGCTCAAACACAGCCCTGAGATACTATTCATACACCGGAAATTTTTTATTTTTTATTTTTCATACACCATGTCAAGGCAATTAATTTCAATAACGTGTCTCAAGGGTGAAAATGTAGCCTCGAGACACTATTCACACACCGTAAAAAAAAATTTCACATACCACGTATTTGCATTTATAGTAATTTACCGTATGATAACATATATTAAATCATACACAGAAAATTTTAAAATTTGTACTCTTTTTTTTTTTTTTTTTTTTTTTTTTAATCCCTATGAACAGTGTTCATGGTGGTATCCATGAGCGATAGTCAAAGCGGTACCCCTAAGCGGTGTACTAAATCAGAGAGGCTGGGTTGGGTGCACGGTCGCTACACCTAGAACCCATGTCGGCGCGGCGCACCGCTGCGCGGTGCCCAGTGGTGGTGGCGCTGCGCCGCTGCTTGCCAATTCGCGCGCGTATCAGCAGCGCCGCGGCCAGTGCGTGTCAGCGCCTGACCGGCGCGTAAATTTCGCTCCGGCGTGCGCGGTGGCTAGCGCGCAAGCTCCCAGCCGTGGGCGCGTAACCGACCTCCTGCCTTGCCCGGTCAAACCGCCCGGTCGGCGTCACTTTGATGTCGCGACATCAAAGAACAACGCGGGGAATCATCGCCAGCGACGTAACCGCCGATTGTCGCGACCGCCGTCCTCTCTGCCGGTACCGAGCGGTCGCCACCTCATGTCGCGACATCCATTTCATGTCGCGACATCCGTTCCCTGAGGCCAGTCGTGGCGGTGATTTCATGTCGCGGCGTCCCTGGCGTGGCTCATGCGACGTCAAAATGATGTCGCGACTTCACATCTATCGCCCGTATCGCGGCGTCAACGCGGTCTTCGACCTCTACCTTGTTGCCCGTATCGCGCGAATTCGTAGCCGTGACCGTTCCTCACATTGCCCACGCCGCTGCCCGTAGCCATGACCTGCAATGATGTCACCGACATCAAACTCTTCGGCCGCTACCTTTCATTAGCGATGCCGTATCAGCGACCTCCTTCTTGTCACCGTAACCAGCGACCTCAAAATGATGTCGGCGACATCGAATCTTGGCCGGAAATCCCGGTCGTCCATCCGAGACTCTTGCGCAGCCAGGTCGCAGCGTCACTCCACGAGTGGCGACCTCACACCCAATCAAACCAGGTCGCGACTTCAATCTATGTCGCGACCTCAAACAGGTTCTAACCTGCAACAAAAAATTTTTTCTTTTAAAAAAAAAAAAAAATTCTCATTGTGCCTTCTCTGAAACTCCAGTCCTTACAGCACTACTCACTTAGGTGCGTGGCCTAAAATAAACTGTGCCCTCTTAAGATACATTAGCTTAACCCTCAAATCACCTAAAAATTATATAAAATTTTAATTTATATAATTATCATTTCGAGTTTAATTAAAATCATATTCTTGTCATAACTGGAATAATTTTCGATTTCCACAAACCATTATTTAAAAAGCGAGCAACGTCGAGAAAAATATTTTTTTTTTCGTTTATTTCTGGAGCGTTCTGCCCATAAATCCTGGAACATCTAAGGTTGTGTTTTCGGCCTAGTATTCCAACGATTTCCCACATGCTAATCTGGCGTACAAATTCACCACCAAATTCACATATATGAACATGTGTTATACCATCACACATCACCTTTAATTCACGAATGCACAATGATGTATAGTCTATCCCGTTACCCTAAAGTCCTAGTATCTCATATGCCTAACTCTCTACACCCACCGGGCTCCCAAATTGTCGTTTACCTTAGCTCTAATGCCATCTTGTGGCCCCGATCCGGGGTGTGCGTGACCCACCATTCGACCGCTGAATTCTACTTGTCTCACGTCATGAGGCACGTACACGTGTAAAAATGACCACTTAGGCCTACGCATCGTACTCATAAAATGTATATTCTATACAAAAATTTATTTAATTACAATATATTTACAATTGTATTTAATTACAATTTATACAAAGCCCCAGATACTTGCCAAATTTTACAAAAATACAAGATAAGGCCACTTTGGCCATTTCTTCGCTTCTAAAGTCTCGGATGCGTTCCATCCCCAAGCGCGTCTTCGATACCTAAAAAAATAGTCCCACGACGGGGTGAGCAAAGCCGGTGGTGAATTCTACTTGGATCACTCCACTAAGTGCGATGCAATAGCACACCAAACATCAAACCACAGTACGCTAATATATCACTCATGCGTATATTAACAAATTTAATTCCATTCATCATGTCATTGAGTTTATAACAATAACGTAAACTTGGCTCCCGCATGTTCAGGCACAACCAGTCCATCTTGGAAGGCGCCCACAACATCACACAAACATGTTATTTTCTCATAGCAATAACCACGACACCACAAATCAAGCAAATCCCACACAAACAGCGTGGTATCGAAACGCTAGGGATTTCTTATGCTTCGGTCAAGCTTTGGAACGAGAAACCCGCGACCATCAGGGCCTCAACAAATCCTATCCATTACATAACCCTTAAGCGAAAGAGTAAAGCAGTAGGAGAAAAACCCCTACCTTCTCGGAGTTTGTGAAACTCCCAGTCACGAGTCTTGTGGCGTAGCCGCCGGCGTTTTAGACCCGACTTTGCGTGCGTGACGGCGGCGGTCCGATGTCCATTAGATCTTAGAAGAAGCGAGACTTTCTCTCTCTAAACCCCATCTCCGACCACGCCCGTCAAACAACCCAGCCAGAAGAAAATAGAAGTGGAGAAGATGATGTCTTACTCCTTAAGTACAAGTTTGCCCACACTCGTTAGTTGACTTTCAGCCCGACTTTACATGTGGCTCCAATGTGAGCCATGGATCTCCCTCTTGGTACCATGTGTCCTCATGAGGACATGCAAATGGTTGGCTTTAGTCTCCTCCACGTGGCAGCCCTCTAATCCTGCCGCTTGGCATCCCGCACCTTCTTGGTATGTCGTGTTCAGACGCCCGCGCCTCGCGTGAAATTCCGGCCACCTCGGAATCTACTTGAAGTCGGCGTGGTATCTAGATTTCTGAGAGGATTCAACGGTGGGTCCGTTTGTCATCCGAGATCTAAAAAGTGGGATTTTGACCGAGTACCATTTTACCACTCCTTTAGGGAATCACGGATTTTTAGGGGTCTCATGAAGGGTACCTGAGGGTCACGAAGGGTGTGGACCCTGATAAAAATGTAAAGAATGCATATGTATATTTATATATATATATATATATATATATATATATGGAGTTTCTAATGATAAAGAAGTAAAAGGTTTTAAATGGATTTATAAATGTATTTGGAAGAAAGGTTTTCTTGTCTGGTTACCCCAACCCCATGTAGTGTTATGGCCGATATCGGCCGAGTACCTTGTAGCGTGTGGGATTTGGGGAGTAAGAGTTATAGGTTACTAGCGAGGGAGGGAAATGGGTGTTTAGGTAATATCCTTTACACGTGATAAGGTGCTATCAGTGAACCATGCAAGCGTGAGTTTCTTCCCGCGGCGTGGTAGTTGCCATTGGAATGTGACTATCCCTCACCGTCAGTACTCGAAAACTGTTCGGTGTGTTTATTCCCTGGGTTCCATCAGAAAGAAAGAAAGAAAGAAAGAAAAAAAAAAATTTACCACTTCGCTTCCGCATTATTTTCTAAAGATATGTTAAGGATTGTAAATGGGTTCGCTCCATGGATTTTATTTGATGGTTTTAAGGAAAAGTTTCTATATCCATTGGAGTACCGGGAGGTCCCCTCGGGTTCATGTAGGGTTAATCAAGGTCGGGATCAGCTAGCGTGGTATCGAGCCACGGTTTTGAAAATATTATAAAGATTTGAAGAATTTTATTTTCATATGATTGTTTTTAATGTTTTATTTTTACAATTGCATAAATTATTTATGTGATTTAAAATCATATATACGATACATGACATCATTAATTTTTGATTCTGAGAAAATGCGTCGTCGGCGGACCCCACGGGTTAACTCCACGAGGTAGTGGCTACCACCACCCAGGAATATGTTGATGGAGTGCAGCATGTTCCTCCGCCCCCGGTATAGTGACCACATGCCACCAGACAAGACCGCCACCACCTCCTGAGGTCTGTGGGAGGGAATAGGAATGCCTTTAGAGCGAATGAAGCAAGCTTTTGCCACTTTATTAGCTCCAAGGCGGTGCTTCTATAGAGAGGCGGCTAGGGAACCTGAAGCTATGATGGATTAGGAGACCGGAAGGCTTCATCATGGTTAAGGGAAATGAAGCAGGTCTACGGGTGATGCGGTGTACGGATGAGCGAGATGGTCATTTTACGCGCTCTCCTACGGGACGAGAGAATTAGAGTGGTGGGGCGGGTTCGGAGGAGATACCCGGAGGGAGTGCCACAGATCTGATTCGAGGAAGAATTCTGAGATAAATTTGTTCCATCCAAATTCTGAGAAATGCGAGAAGGGTGAGTTCTTTAAATTTGGAAGCGAGGACACTCTGTGGTGTAGGCGCGTTTTACGAGGCTCGTCGGACATCATCCATTTAGTAAGATGAAGTTTCGAAGACAGAGGTTTCTTTGTAGGTCTTAGTCCGGAGATTTGGACCACGGTGGCGTCGGCTTGACCCACACCACTGATGCGGCCCGGGTAGTAGGGCCGCGATTTAGGGATAGAGAGGAGCATGGGTTTGAAATCGAACTCTGCACAGGTAAAGGCAGAAAGCAGGTGGGTGACGTGGGTTCAAGGGGAGGAGGTTCGATAAGCAATTAGGGACTTTTATGGTTGTTATCTAGCCTTCAATTAGGTTATATTAAGGCTTTAGCTATTAAATTGACATGATTCTAGGTTGATTTTCTTTAAGAAATTGAAAAGAAAGAATGATATTATAAGGATTGTCAATTTAGGTCAACTTTGGATGTTAATGGAAGTGATGTTGTTTGATTGGTTATAATTAATTTCATGACATTACTTGAAATGCTTGAAGGAATTAATGGAATTAATGGAATTAAAAGTTGAATAGAAAATGAGATGAGAGGGTTAGGCCAAGAAAGGGTTTAATTAGAAATGCATTGGTTTGATTTAGTTTAAGTAAATCAATGACATTGGATGAATTATCAAATGTAATTTGTTGAAAGAAAATGGAAGAAATTGAAGAAATAATTATGAATGTATGTGACGTATGGTTGACCACCTTAGGAGAAGTATGGAAAAGTTGAGTTTCCATTGATTTTGAAATCAATTGGAGTGATTAAATGCCTAATGGAATGTGTTAGAATTAATGTTTTAAGAAAGAATTGATTAAGGTATAAATGTAATTTTTGCTAAGGTGAAGGGCATTATGGGTTTTTCACTTTAAGGATGCTAATGGCTTGATTTAAGGCTTGCAAAGATGTTATCATGGCCTTGATTTAAATTGGAAGTGAATTGGATAAGTTGAGACTTCATGATGTGGATGTTCCCAAAAACTGACATTCAGAGCGATGCAGGCGTTTTGAGTTTCTAGTTATGCCATTTGGACTTACGATACCCAGTAGCTTTTATGGATCATGAGCAGGATTTCGGGCCTTACTTAGATCAGTTTGTGATGCGTGAGCATTGTGATATCTTGATCTATTCGGGCGGTGGAAGAACATGCGCGAGCGCGGGATGGTCTGCGAACATTGCGGGAACATCGATTATATGCTAAACTTAGTAGAGGTGTCGGTTTGGCTCGACGATGTCGCTTTTGGGACGCATAGTTTGGAGGGTCTCGGTGGATCGCGAGGAGTGTTTATCACGGGTGGAAACCTCTACGAGTGTTACGGAGATAAGGAGTTTTACGGGTTTAGCGGGGTATTCACAGTAAGTTCGTTGGGGATTCTCGAAGATAGCCGCACCTTAGTAGGCGACGAGGAAGGAACCGTTTTTATGGTCAGAGGCTTGTCAGCAGAGCTTCGATGAACTGAAAAGGAGATTGACCTCGGCTCGATGCCCACACTTCCATCGGGGCAGGATGGTTTTGCGGTGTGTTGTGATGCCTCTGGCGGGGTGCAAGGTTGTGTGTCACGGAATGAGGTGATTACATGCTTCTAGAGCGATTGAAGAAGCATGAACATAATTATCCTACACGCGTGTGGTGACTAGCCCTAAGTAGTATTTGCCTTGCGGATATGGAGCATTACTTATATGGAGTGCCACGTAGGATTTTACGGATCATAAGAGCTTGATTATGCATTTCTGAAGGAATGAACATGAGGCGGAGGAGATGGATTGAGCTGATCAAGGATTATGAATGTACCATTGAATATCATCCTGAAGCGAGCGTGGTAGCGGATGCTCATGTAGAAAACCCATGAATTCCCTATCGCGCGAGGGCCGTGCATCTTCCTCGACTCATAGAATTGGGTGCTTAGGTGTGGCCGAAACTATGGTCGGGAGTCTTTATTAGCCACATTTCATGTACGTCTGTGATGATAGACGGGATTAGGAAGCGATTCGGGATCCACGGATAGTGAAGTTGAGAGGTGAAGTAAGTCTGGAACGAGGGATTTATCGTGAAGGATGGTACCGTGGTCATGGGACAAAGGTTGTATGTACGGATGTAGGTGATGTGAGGAGAGGGTGTAGGAGCCCGTTTCCTAAAACATCGCATGCATCAGGGAAGCCTGAAAAAGTATCATACCCTAAAAGGAACACTCTTGGTGGAAGGGGTATGAAGGGATAATGCGGTTAGGTCTCAGGATGTCTCACATGTCGACGGTGAAATGGGAACATCGAAGCACTGCGAATTTATTACAGGTCACTTAGATCCCTCGGTCAAATGGGAGAGAATCATGGATTTTGTGGTAGGACTTCCACATTCTTGGGAATGTAGCCTTGATACGATATGGGTGATTGTAGACCGGTGTGAAATCATCCCATTTCCACCCACTATCAAAATTAGTGATTCATTGGATAAGTTAGCCCGATTATCGTTAGAGGTGTCGGCCTGCGCCCAGTCGCGGTTTCCATTGTTTGAGCCGAGAGATCCGGGTTTACCTCGGTTTTGGCCCGGTTCTGAGAATGCCCTTGGCACTAAGCGCATTCCAGTCTGACTTTTCATCCATAGCTGGATGGCGATGCGGGAAGGGTATCTGAACTTTGAGGATATGCTTGGGGCATGTGTTGGAGTTTAGGGGAGTTGGGACACCATCTACCCCTGATGGAGTTCGCATACAATGGCGATTATCAGGCGATATTGGTATGGCCTGCCAGAGCTCTTTATGGGCGAAATGTAGAACTCCGGTCTACATTTGGGATGAGGTAGGTGAAAGGAAATTAGTAGGTCGGAAATTGTCAATGACTTGTGTTAAGATCAAAGTTATAAGGGATGAAGCAGAAATTACCTGAGATTGACAGAAGTTATGGGACAATCGCAGTAGGGACCTAGTGTTCAAGATGGGGATATGGTATTTTTGAGGATTTCCCCATGGAAGGGCATCTTAAGATTTGGGGAAACGTGGAAAATTTGGAGTCCACGATATATTAGGCCATACGAGTTGTTGAGAGGATTGGGGAGGTGGCATATCGGTGGGTTGCCATCGGCCTAAATCTCATTCCACGATGTTTTCTATGTTTCTATGCTCCGCAGATACATACCAGACCCTTCACATATATTGGCCAGAGCAACCGGTGGAAATACGGAAAATTGCGTCACGAAGAGGAACTAATACGGATCTCGATCGTCGAGCAAGTGCAACTCCAACAAGACTATTTATTTGGTGAAATTATTGTGGAGGAATCGCAGTAGAAGCCATGTAGGGCATGAGGAGATGATGAAGGGCATTATCCCCATCTCTCTTTGATGCAGTGCGAATGTTTAATTTCGAGGACGAAATTCTTATAAGGAGAATTGTAACTTTTAGAAATTTACCACTAACAGTCTTGACATGTTTGAATTATTTGTAACTTATAATTTCAATGTTTCGTGAGTTAAATGAGAAGCATTAAGAACGAGAGACCCGAAAATTTACAAGACTTAAGGATAAAATTGTAATTTTGCCAAAAAGGGGCATAGAAGTCATAAGATGAAAAGGGTATGGGTTAAAATAGAATTATGCCTAAGTTGATTTCAAAAAGAGGAGAACCTAAGGACCTAAATGAAATAAAATGAAACTTAACAAAAAAAAAAAAAAAAAAGGTTTTTGAGAGCCAAACATGGCCCCTAAGGATGAGGAAACGTTTAAGACCAAATTTGGTCTCAATTAAGGGGAGAACAAAATCGTAGAGAGAGAGAGAGAGAAGAAAGAGAAGCGAGCAAAAAGGTATGGATTTTTTGTGTGGATTCTGCGATTTGGTATGGAATTGTATGGATATTTGGATTTGTATGAGAATAGGATAAATTAGTAATTGAGCAAAAAGGGGATATGAAAATCAAAAGTGTAGAGATGGGCCATAGTAGAATTAACAAGAGTTACAATTGCAATTTTGGCAAGTGTAGAGGTCGAGAATCTAAATTCAAAAGATGAGCTTTGCTTTCGAATAGAGGAGGGCTCGGTCATGAGAGAAAAAGGGAAGAAAGAAAGGGAAGAAAAAGAGAAAGGAGGGAGAAAGCGGTAGCGAGGGGAGGAAGGTGAGATGTGATGATTTTTTTACAGTGCTTTCAGAAGCTTTCAAGTGCTCTACAAGTGGTAGCAAGGAGAGGAGTCAAAGGAAACCCAGAACAAGTAAGTTTTAATGGTGGGAAAGTTGGGTTTGATGTTTTCCATGTCTAATGTCTTGAATTTTAAGTATGGATGTTAAATTGGTGGTATTTAAGGTTGAATGATATGATTTTGATATCAATTGAAAGAAAGAAATGGATTAGGTTAGGCTTTGAAAAATAAAGTGGAGTGAATTATTTGGGTTGATGTTTTCATATCTAATGTCTTGACTTTCTGGGATGGATGTTAAATTGGTAGGTATTTAAGGTTGAATGATGCTTATTTTGATATCAATTGAGAAGGAAATGGATTAGGTTAGGTTTTGAAAAAGTGAGGAATTGTTAGGATTTGATGAGTGAATTTTGTGTGATATGTTAGAAATGGGTATAAAGCGTTAGATTCGTGTTTAGAGTGAAAAAAAGTGGAAAACACATTAGTGTTTTAAAAATGACAGTCATTGGCTCTCTATTTTTAACATTTTGACGGTTTCGTATTTTGGCCTGCTTTCTTATTTCCAGATCGATTTGAGTGATTCAAGTCCCTGGTTAAAATGACTGGTAAAACCATTTGTCTGAAATAGGTTCCCTCAATTCTGATTCTATGTGGCCCAAAAAAATTTGCTCAAGTAGGGCCATGTAGAAAAGCCAAGTCTAGTTCGGTTTTTGAACATAGATTAGCCCGGTTGTTTTGGACGTAAAGTGAGTTTCAGTGCTACAATTTGGGTGATTCCAATTGGAGAAGAAACCTTAGCACCTTAGTTTCAAAAGAGTATAAAGAACCAGTGTCAAATATGGAGTTAAGACATTGAAAAATGGGTATTTCAAAAAGTCCCGAGTGTAAAATCAGTAAAATGACTAGTTTGGCATGAAAATGCCATAACTTGAATTTGGATGAGTCAATTGGAATGATTCCAATTTCTATGTAAATTGGGGTCATAGAGAAAAAAAAAAGGGGGGATTTGAATTGAGGGCATTAAGGTCATTTTGTAAAGTAAAGGGGTATTTTAGTGTTTCATAATTAGTCTTTTGAAGTGTGGTTCAATGGGATTAAAGTGAATGTGATGTAGATGAGTGAAAATGAGTGTGTATGAATGGATTCAATGGAAGTTAATGTATGGTTGTGGTTTCTTGAAAAAGGTGAAAAGGATTATGTCAGGACGGGAGACGGAGCTTGGGATCGAGCGGTGAACGGTGAGTGTAAAAAAGTAATCTTTACCAATTGGGTTTTAAAAGTGCATGGTTTAATGTACCATTGAAAGTTTAAGGGCAATGATTTCATAAAGGTGAAGACATGTGGAAGGTTATTTTAATGCATGTGAAAATGTTTTATCTTGCATATTATATGATTATGTTAAATTATATATGTATGCATGTGTTAAAAGGCATTATAGATTTAAAAATGTGTGAGAATGCATATGTATATTTATATACATATATATAGGTTTAATGATAAAGTAAAGGTTTTAAATGGATTTATAAATGTATTTGGAAAGAGTTTTTTACGATGGTACACAACTCCATATATTTGTTATGAAGTGATATTAGCGAGAGTACCTTAAGCGTGTAAATTTAGAGGAGTAAAGTTATAGGTTACTAAGCGGGGAGGGGAAATGGAGTGTTTAGAGTAATATCATACACGTGATAAGGTGCTATGGCCCGGAACCACATGCAAGCGTGGGTTTCTCCGCTGGCCATGGTGGTTATGTTGGAATGTGACTGTCCCTCACTTGTCGAGTACTCTGAAGCTGATTCGGTGTGTGTTTATTCCACCAGGTTCCATCGAAGAAAGAAAGAAAGAAAGAAAGAAAAATTTACCACTTAGGCTTCAGCATTGTTTTCTAAAGATATGTTAAAGTTGTAAAGGGTTCGCTCATGGATTTTATTTGATGGTTTTAAGGAAAGTTTACATATCCATTGGAGTGGAGGATCCCCTCGGGTTCATGAAGTTGAAAATCGGTCGGGATCCTTCAACGACGGTGGTGATCACATTCAGTCATAACCACTGCTGCGGAGAAACTCACGCTTGCATAGGGTTCAGTCATAGCACCTTATCACGTGTAAGGATATTACTCTAAGCACCCATTTCCCTCATCGGTTAGTAACTTTATGCTTTCACACATACAAATCTTTGCGCTTAAGAATTACCTCATTGATGCTCGGTGCATACTTGATCATATGGGGTTAGAATTGCTTAGTCAGTAAAACGCTTTCTTCCAAATACATTTTATAAATCATTTCAAACCTTTACTTTATCATTAAAACCCATATATATATATATATATATATATATATATATATATATATATATATATATATATATATATATATATAAATATACATATGCATTCTTTTACACAATTTTAAGCGATCCATAATGCCTTAACACATACATACATATATAATTTAACATAATCATATATATTAGTGCAAGATAAAACATTTTCACATGCATTAAAAATAACCTTCCACATGTGTCTTCACCTTTGCAAATCATTGCTCTTAAACTTTTCAATGGTACATTAAAACCATGCACTTTAAAAACTCAATTGGTAAAAAATATCATTTTTACACTCGCCTTCGTTCACTTCGATCTCGCTTTTAAAACTTCCGTCCAGATAATCCTTTTCACCTTTTGAAAACCTGACCATACATTAACTTCCATTGAATCCACCATACACACTCATTTTTCACTCAACTACATCACATTCACTTTAATCCATTGAACCACACTTCAAAAGACGGAATTAAAGGAAATGACCAAAAATACCCTTTACTTTACAAGAAGCGAAACCTTAATGCCCTCAATTAAATCCCCTTTTTTTTTCTCTATGACCCCAATTTACTTAAATTGAATCATTCAATTGACTTATCCAAATTCAAGTAATGGCATTTTCATATGAAACTAGTCATTTCGTTTTACTCGAGACTTTGAAATACCCATTTTCAATGTCTTATCCATATTTGACACTGGTTCTTTATACTCACGAAACTAGGGTGTAAGGTTTCTTCTCCAGTGGAATCACCCAAATTGAACCATGAAACTCACTTTACGTCGAAAACAACCACAGGGCTAATCTATGTTCAAAAGCCCAGACCCGAGGAATTTGGCTTGCACATGGCCTGCTGAGCAAATTTTTTGGGCCACATAGAATCAGAATTCGAGGAACCTATTTCAGGATGTTTGGTTTACTTAGAGTGCAACAGGGACTTAGATCACTCAAATGGATCTGAAATGAGCAAGTTATGGCCAAAATCTGAAGGCGGGTCAAAGCAGAAAAGAGCATTTCTGTCTGGGAATTCGCCTGAAAATGACGAATGTGTTTCTCTTCCACTTTTTCCTCTAAACCTCCAATCTAATGCCTTAGCACCCATTTCAACATATCACACAAATTCACTATCCAAGTCCTAACAATTCCTACTTTCTTTTCAAAACCCTAACAATCCATTTCCTTCTCAATTGATATCAAAATGGCATCATTGATCTTAAATACCACCAATTTAACATCCATCCGGAAAAGTCAAGACTATTAGATATGAAAAACATCAAACCTAACAATTCACTCACTTTATTTTCAAAGTCTAACTAATCCATTTCTTTCTCAATTGATATCAAAATCATATCATTGACCTTAAATACCACCAATTTAACATCCATACCGAGAAAATTCAAGACATTGACATGAAAACATCAAACTAACTCCCACCATTAAAAACTTACTTGTTCTTGGTTTCCTTTGACTCCTCTCCCTTGCTACCACTTGTAGAGCACTTGGAAGCTTGAAGAAGGAGAAAAAAATCATCACATCTCTCCTTCCTCCCCTTGGCCACGGTTTTCTCCCTCCTTTCATAACTCTCTCTTTTCTTCCATCTTTTCTCCTTGGCCAAGGCCCTCTCTATTTGAGCAAAGTTCATCTTTTTGAATTTAGACTTTGACCCTCACACTTGCCACAATTGCAATTGTAACTCTTGTTAATTCTCTTATGGCCCGTCTCTGCACTTTTGATTTTCATATCCTCTTTTGCTCAGTACTAATTTATCCTTATTCTCATAAAATCCAAAATATCCATCTGATTCCATACCAAAATCATAGGAATCCATACAAAAAAATCCATACCTTTTTGCTTGGCTTCTCTTCTTCTCTCTCTCTCTACGATTTGTTCTCCTTTAGTGAGACAGAATTTGGTCTTAAATCAAGCCCTGTTCTTAGGCCATGTTTGGCTCTCAAAAACCTTTTTTTGTTAAGTTTCATTTTATTTCATTTAGGTCCTTAGGTTCTCCTCTTTTTGAAATCAACTTAGGCATAATTCTATTTTAACCCATGCCTTTTAAATCTTATGACTTCTATGCCCCTTTTGGCAAAATTACAATTTTATCCTTAAGTCTTGTAAATTTTCGGGTCTCTCGTTTCCACGTTTCTCATTTAACTCACGAAACATTGAAATTATGCTTACAAAATACCCGAAACATGTCGAAGACTGCTAGGGTAAATTTTGGGGTGTTACATATAGGACGGGAGAAGCTCGAACCAGTAAATGCCCAACATTTGGGGTTCTCGGGAAAGAGTGTACCCACCGGATCGATTCGGCTACCGTGCTCCTTTGTGGGAGATCCTCTATACCAGACCACCCACAACTATGAGATTTCTAATCATTGATGCCTGCAGCATACAATGTACTACTCGGGAACCTTCCCTCATCTGATAGAGTTATACCTTCAACTTATCATTTGGTAATGAAATTTCCTACATAAAATGGAGTTGGAGTGGTCCGAGGAGACTAGTGTGTAGCACGGGAATGTTATATGGCATTTGTCAAGAAGAAAGAAGATGAAAATATTTAACTAGATGAGCTCGATATGATGGATGAGCTAGACACTAGGCCCACGTCGTCGGAAGAACTGGAACCTAATGGGGATGATGAGGGAGCAGGACATCTTGTTCCGGTAAATTCGGCGAGAGAGATCAAAGACCTTCTCATACAATTTCTGAGGAGAAATATGGAAGTGTTTGCCTAGAAGCAAGAAGATATGGAAGGCATCGACCAATTGGTCATTACACACAAGCTCAATGTGAATCCTACCTGCAAACCCATTAAACAAAAGCGAAGAAGTTTTGCCCCAAAGCGGTAGAAGGCAATCAATGAGGAGGTCGACGAGCTCCTCAGCGCAGGCCATCAAAGAGGTAGATTACCCCACATGGTTAGCGAATGTGGTTCTTATCAAGAAGAATAATGGCAAGTGACGACTTTGCATCGACTTCACTGATCTCAATCGAGTTTCCCCAAAAGATAGCTTCCCATTATCTCGGATAGATTTGATTGTGGACGCCACCACGGGACGTGAGCTCCTCAGCTTTATGGATGCCTTCTTTGGATACAACCAGATCAGGATGAACTCCGATGACCAAGAGAAGACCTCCTTTGTGATTGAACAGAGGACATACTGCTACCAGGTCATGCCTTTTGGATTGAAGAATGTTGGGGCCATTTTCCAACGCTTAGTGAATTGAATGTTCCAGAAGTAAATTGGGACATCCATGGAGGTCTACATCAATGATATGTTGGTAAAGTCTCTAAAGGCAGAGCTCCACATCCAACATCTAGCATAATCATTTCAGGTTCTTAAGGAGTACAAGATGAAGCTCAATCCTACCAAATGTGCCTTCGGAGTATCTGCAGTGAAAGTTCTAGGCTTCATAGTCAACAATAGAGGAATTAAAAAATTCTTGAAGACAAAGTAAAGCTGATGCGGATATGCGGCCACCGTGCGTAGGGATACCGAACATCTGACATGAAGGATAACTGCCTTGAGTTGTTTTGTGTCCTGATCAAGCGATAAATGTCAACCCTTCTTCCAAATCTTAAAAAATGCATTCAAGTGGGATACCCGGTGTGGGAAAGCGTTCAAATCCTTGAAGGAGTATTTGAGCTCCCCTCGTGTTATGGTAAACCCTTTAGAAGGGGAAGTACTTACTCTCTACCTAGCTGTCTCATATTTCTTGACAGTGCAGAACTAGTAAGGGAGCGTGATAGAGCTCAGCAACCAGTCTATTACTGTAGTAGAGCCCTAACAGAGGTAAAGGAGAGATATCGAAAGATAGAGAAGCTTGTCTTAGCTTTGGTTACAATGGCTAGAAGGCTTAGACCATATTTTCAGGCTCATACTATTGAGGTGTCGATAAATCAGCTAATGAAGCAGGTACTACATAAACTGGAGTCTTTAGGGAGGTTGGTTAAATGGGCCATCGAGCTTAGTGAGTTCGATATCAGGTACAAATCTAGGACTGAAATAAAAGGGCAGATCCTAACAGATTTCATCGCGGGGAGTGCAACTGACACCACATGGAGTCGCTGACCCAACCTCAACCTCACGTGAAGCTATCCCGGTGGATGGAGGCTGTAATGCTCAGGGAAGTGGTGCAGGTTTAATTCTGACCTCCCTAGATGGAATAGACATTGAATACGCCCTCAGGTTTGGGTTTAAGGCTTCAAATAACGAGGCAGAATACGAAACTGTCATTACTGGACTCAATCTTGCTCACTCAATGGAGGTAGAACAACTTGAGATTTGCAGTCATTCTCAACTCGTGGTGAAGCAGATAGAGGAATTTTAGGCAAGAAAATGGTCATTTACCTTAGGAGGGTGCATGAGTTGATCAAGAAGTTTATGCAGGTTAAGTTCTTTACATGTTCTAGAATTTGAGGAATTCACGACCAGGCGGCTTTGACAAGGTTAGCTCTGACCTCGCAGAGCAAATCACGGATGAGCTTATACCATTAGGAACATAGCGGGAACCCAACCATGAGTGTTAAGGATGAAGTTCTTCAGTAGAAATTATGTCGAAATTTGGATAGACCCCATCAAAGGGTACCTTTAAGATGGAACATTACCGAACTGACCCTAAGGAAGGCTATAAGCTAAGGAATGAATCGCCCGAGATTCTCTATCTTGTAGGGGAACTTGTATAAACTAGGTTTTTCGACACCTTTTCTCAAATGTGTGGGAGAGGAGGGGCATGACTATGCTTAAAGGAGACACTTGCGAAGGAGTACATGGTAATCATATAAGAGCTCGGCTTTGTGGGAAAAGCGCGAGAACGAGAGATACTTCTTGCTCGTTATCTTTAAGTGATGCCACAGATTTGGTCAAAAAATGTAAGGTCTGTCAGATACACGCCAATATCTTTCATTGCCCTCCAGAGTTCCTGACTTCAGTAGTTAGCCTTTGGCCTTTCCAGCAATGGGGTTTGGACATACTTGGACCCCTTCCTGTCAATGTTGGACAATGCAAGTACGCCATCATTGGAGTATATTACTTCATCAAATGGGCGGAGATGGAACCTTTGGCGGCGATCACATAACAGAAGGTCCAGAACTTTGTGTGGAAGTCAATTGTTTGTAGGTTTTGAGTCCCCAAGGCAATCGTCTCTGACAATGAAAAGCAGTTCGAAAACCCTAAATTTAAGAAGTTTTGTGTCGAGTTGGGAATAAATTACTTTTCAATACAGCTCATCTTTCAATCCAACGAATGACGAGAAGTCACCATTCGAACCATAAAGGCAGCTCTGAAGACCAAGCTGGAGGCTCTAAAAGAGAAATGGGTAGAACACATCCCAAAAGTGCTATGGGCTTACAGGACATCTGCCAGATCAACAACCCAGGAAACACCATTTGCTTTGGCATTCTAAACTGAAGTAGTGGCGCCTGTTGAGATTGGACTCCCATATCTCAGAACTGAATTTGCAAGATCTGAGCTTAATGATGAGTCACTCTTGCTGAATCTTGACCTTCTTGACGAAAAGAGAAAAGGAGTTTTGCAGCGTATTCAAAGTTATCAAAGGAAGACATCAAGGTATTATGATAAAAAAGTTAGACACAAGAGTTTCAAGATTAGGGATCTAGTGCTTAGAAACCTCCTGTCCGCAAGAAAGGACCCCACTCACAAAAAATTGGGCCCTAATTGGGAAGGTCCCTTTATCATTTCAAGGGTGGTCAGACTAGGAAACTACGAGTTACAAACAAAGGATGGAAGAGTCCTACCTCATTCTTTGGAACGTGGAACATCTTAAAGGTTTTGATGAGATTTATTTTGTATAACAACGAATTTATTATCAATAAAACAATGAGTTCTTTGACTGTTTTTGCGATACCATGCTTTAGCTAAAAAGCTAAGATGAGCTCTTTGCTTCGTAAATTCACCGATGAGCTCTTCGACTCATAAATTCACGATGAGCTCTTCCGCTGTAGAATTTACGTGAGCTCTTGGTTCATAAAATTAAGATGGCTCCTCGGCTCATAAAACCCGCAATGAGCTTTTCGGCTCGTAAAAACGAATTGACTCATAAAGTAAAAACAAAGAAAATTACTAAACAAAGAAAAAGGGTCCCATATTTCGTCAAGCGGTCATGAAGCACAAAGAAGAAAAACCAAACGGAGTTCTATACTCCTCCAGAGTTTTCCTTGGCCACGGCTTCTTCCTCCTCTAGAGGCATTAGGAGCCCGAAGGTGTGTATTCTCCTCCTTCATCTCATCCCTTTCCTTCCACAGTCTGCAGAAAGTAATTTAGGATTTTGTCTGACCAAGGAGGAACAAAGCGTCCTCGAAGCGAAGACCAGGGCGAAGTGGAAGAGCTATCGAGACCTCCTCCCTCGCTTCACGGAGGTTGTCTTAGCACCCACGTCTTCATAAAGTTTAGGAGGAAGAAAAGGCGATTTGGGATGGGTAAAATCTAGAATCTATTGCACCAAAAAGGAAAAGATTTTTTAAAGTCACTAGTTCGGAGAAAGACATGGGCCTAGCGTGAATGACATTCCAATGTGATCATTTATCAGATCGCTCGGCGCTGAATGACAAATGCAGTTAAAATCTGGTATCATAGGAATTGCTTTCGAGAAGGCATCAGATACCGACTGTATAAGAAAAAGCTTTTCAGGGAATGAGAATCCTATTCTCTAGGCAGTGATACTCGTTGGACCTCCAAGAGTTTTCTGAAATGAAGAAAAAGCGTCGAGACCACCCTTCAGGAGAGAGAGGGAAGTCAAGAACCAGAGGTTGCAGTTTGAAGCGCCTCCACCAGAAGCGACTAAAGGAACCTCATCCTCTTCAAGTTCAAAAAAGTAAAGAAACTTAGCTATTGTAGGAAATTCATTGTTACCCTACAACCTCCAAAAGATGAAGAAACTAATCAAGGCTCCCATCCACTGCGAGAAAGACGAGGACTCAGTCCATAATAAGCCAGGATCCGCTGCAGCGGAAGGATGAATGGAAGGCTCCAAAGTCCCTTGAAAAGCAAACTGTCCTCGAGGGAGGAGGTAGTTCTGAGGCTCGCCGGAGGTTGGGTTCGTAGGGCAAGTCCAAATCAGCGAAGAAACGCCTCTTGATCCCATCTAGGTCTGAAGTCGTCATCGATGAAGGCAATAAGTGATGAGAATGCCACTTCCACTCAATCCCAAGGGAAGACCCATTCCATGAATAGAGAAGAAAGGGAGGCAGCCATCAGAAACTTAAGGGAAAGAAGAAACAAAGAATGTAAAATCTTCAAGATTCAAGAAGAGGTTCCAAGATTTATGAGCAATAAAGGAAGACCAAAAGGAACCGAGTTTAAGAACAAAAATACCAAAGAGCCCCGAAACACACGGAAAGTCGGTGGTCCTTGAATCTCAAATTATGGTGCGATACTTGAGTTTTTGGAAAGTAAATATGCACATGCAAAACAAGAAGGCCGGAAAGCCAGGCCAAAGGAATCTTCTCAGATTTCTTTGGGTTGAGGTCAGCTTGTATGGCTACATGAACCTTCCCTAGAGACTTCTTAGATTTCTTTGGGTTGAGGTCAGTTCGTATAGCTGTAAGAACCTTCCTTGAAGCCTTCTCAGATTTCTTTGGGTTAAGGTCAGCTTGTATGGCTGCATGAACCTTCTCTGGAGACTCCTAAGATTTCTTTGAGTTGAGATTAAAACCGGCATTTCTCAGGCTCAACTTCCATTGAAGTTCTCTTGTATCTTTGTGTAATGGCAATGAATGAACCATGATGGGCCTGATATCAAATTATTTACTTTCTATCCCATAGATGTACTTGTCATGAATCTCAACATCAAGCTGCTTACTCTCTTTGTCAAATCCAGCAAACTTCTTGTCATGGTGAGGAATGCCAAGTCCAATGTTCCCTTGAGGGCACCAAGTACCAACATCGAGCTCTCCATGGGTTGGTACTTGATGATGCTTTTTTTCAACCGGACTGGGCTGGAGTGTGTTGGACTCGTTGGGTCGGAACCAGGGCTGTTGTGGACTGGTCTGAAGGCTCTGGATCATCGCTCTGAATGTGGCTGCACTCCTACGCAAGACCCGAGAAAGAAGAAGAAGGGTCGCGAGGCAGCGGGAATGTGCAAACTAAATCACTAAGTCAATTCTTTACGAGATAAAAGATAGATTTGCACTTAGAGAGGCGAAATGTGTTTTGCGTACCTTTCAAATTGGGTGGCACGGTATTTATAGTATATGTTTTTCCTAAGTTGGATAAGTGAGATTAGGATTCTTTCCCATTGGGCCCGGGATATTTCTTGCTTTTATCGGTGTCGAACTCGATTAGGGATATTGAAGAAGCGGTTTATTTAAATTATCTTTCTTCTACTCATTGGTGGGATCAGAAGCGATGCATGATGGTATATCTTAAAGATTATCTTATTTTCCTTCTTGGTGAGATTTATTTGGTTGCAGATAATATGTTAGGGTTATTCTATTTCCCTTATCAGGCGGTTAGTTTGATTTGTAGAATGTGGGCGCCTGATTACCCTGAAGTGGCCTTTAAGTAGTGGACTGACCTTCCGCATCACCCCAGGGTACGGCGTCGAAGGCTTTGAGTGTTCAATGGCGTGCCTCTTCCTTGGGTTTGGCGGAGTGGGCTGCGAGCCGTTTCAAACCACATCGGTTGCCCCGACCCTTATTGTACGATTGTGCGTGGGTGGGGCACATGCGTTCTACGTGTCGGATCTGATTTCCGCGTGTCTGCTCGGGGTTGGGTTAGTTAAAGGCTTGAGTCGTCTTCATACGTCTTATGATAATGATGACTCTTAGGTTTTGCTCATTTCTCCCTTCACTGGAGTTTCCTTTTCCTTGGACATATCTGTCTTGTGTGCCGCTTGATCTTGAAACTTTTTCTTCGCTTTTAACGAGGTTTGGGTTCCCTCTTCCTTAATTTCCATCTAAACCTTTTTGTCTGAGTCCTTTTAAAGCGTCTTTCACGAGATAAGCCTTTAGTGTTATTCCTTTTTGGGACCATTGTGTCTTTCTCACATTTGGCGGTGTCATTCGGGCGATAAGTCGGGGCGTTAGGGTTCGTCGACCAGTTTCGTTCTCTTTATCTCTTGTCACCATGGGTCACAGTGGCTCTTCTTCTCTGCGTATTGGAGGTGACTCTTATTCTGCAGGTGCAGGCGCGCCGACCGTTGTGGTCGATCCTCGAATGCTCGGGGGTACCCCCGCTTTTCCTTTGAAACGAGGGTAAGGGGAGAGTAAGCGGATTAAGTATCACAGGGGGTGAAATACTAAATCCGCGTTTGAAGATGCTTTGGTTTGTGGGGCTATGAGGTTGGTCCCTCGTATGGAACCACTTTCGCTAAGGCGTTATCGACCTCCTTTGGCGTCCAGTGCGGTCCCACGATGTTTTGACATCCTATGTGGTTTAAGGTACCTAGGTGGTATGCTTCTTTGAAGTAGCTTTTCGATAATGTTATTACTTGCATCCCTTCATAAAAGGGTTTCACGGCTTTCTGATACATCCTTCTGGCTTTACTTGTCATTTGAGGTATTTTAGTTTAGTGTGGTTTCTTTAGGGACCGGGGCTCGAGTGTTCCCAACCTCAGCTTTGCTCGCTTTATCTTTTAGCGAAGGAAGCGCCGGGAAGCCCTCACATTTTCCAAGCGTCTTTGGCGCTCCTCACGGTGATTTAGATCTTCCCTCCTCGGAGGCTTTGGAAGGCGTTACTTCTTTGTCAGCGGCCGCCATTGATTTGTGAGCGGGTAGCCGTTCTTATTCGTATCTTGAATTCTATTCCTAAGCATAAGTTAAGGTTATCCTAGCATTATAGTCTTTGTGGGGTCACGGTCATCTCCTGAAATTGGTCTAAATTGTTGATCCTTAGGAGCTATTCTCCAAAGGTGTGTAATTGAAAAGGAAATTATGGGGTTGTGTTTTGTTGATTTGAGGATTGATTAAATTGACTATTTTAACATAGAAGGATGATTGTTGGAATTCTTAGGTTTCCACTCACTAGTGATCATGTAATTCCCACCTCTTAGTTTTGTAGTCATCCCAAGGCCATTAATAAATGGTCTTCGATGAAGAATTTTCTTTAAATGCTCTTTTGAAAGGAAGATAAATTGAACAATGTTAAACACTTGTTGCCAATTAATTCAAACTCTTAGCTTGCATTTGTGATCAAGCACAACGTGTCTGGGGTCTC
Organism: Tetrastigma voinierianum; assembly: GCA_016808115.1. Classification (NCBI taxonomy): domain Eukaryota; kingdom Viridiplantae; phylum Streptophyta; class Magnoliopsida; order Vitales; family Vitaceae; genus Tetrastigma; species Tetrastigma voinierianum. The sequence goes on from JAEQBH010006472.1 coordinate 141,341, forward strand.
TCGTTCACACGTTGTGAGGATCTTGACTAAGGTTTTACAAAGTTTTCTCTGAGAAAGATAACATCCTGATCATTTGAGAGTATAAAGAGGAATTCAGGGGAATATACCTTGATCAGGATAAAGTTTCATAGTAGAATCCCGGCATAGAAATTTAGAGACTCCATGGAATTTATAAGGTAAATCATAATTGAAGAGAATTTAAACATAAAGGAACTTAGAAAATCCGGGTGATTGCAAAACCTAAGGGCCAACAAAATACTCGTAATGAACGAAGTATGAGTTCTACGAAAGATTACATGTGCTTGAAATCGGAAAACTCTAGAAAAGCAAGTGCAGCCTAAATAAAGCAAATCTTCGCCGCTATGGAAGAGAACATGGCACCTGAAAACCTAACCTACAAGTCCAAAAGCTACATGTCCTTGTCCTTAGGCTTTTATACCCCTCTCCAATGTGATCCCGCATTAAAAGTTGATTGACAAGCGTGCCCTTGCGTTAGGATCAAATGCCTACTCAATTCCCACAGTTTTCATACAGGTGTACCGGTACATGTTAGTGAGTGTAGAATTTTTATGTTGCTCTCTGCCGCTTACGCATAGGTGTCTGGAAATTTTATGTGAAAATGCCGGTACATGTTGCTCCACTTCCTTGCTTTCCGGCATAGGTGTGCGGTACATGTTCGAAGGTGTCAGGTACATGTTGCTCTCTAGTACTTTTCGGCATTGTTGCAGCCGAAGCTTCTGTCGGTTTCCATCATCCTCGATGATCCGTATTTGCTGCCGGACATGAAATCCTTATACGATTATGCATTAGACACGAAAAACACAGTACAAGTCCGAGAAACACGAAGCGATTAAAAGTACCTATTCTCATGCAAAATGTAGGCAACATGTGACTTGAAGGTCTTAGTTCTCTTGTATTGCTACTGAAATTGTGTATTCGACAACCGCTTGACAAGGGCTGACACCACAGAGCGATTCGATTTGCTTGAACCACCAGAGAATCGTGAGTGTCGCTTTGTTTTTGGTATAGTCTTTATGAGGTCATTGGATATCTCTAATTTTGCATTGTTCACGTGCCTCTCAGGTGCTCGACTCGATCTCAACCCTGAAGATGACGTCATAGCGCAGGCGTTGGTTGAGTGTCCCCCGCGTCCACTGCTGTGAATCTGATCGAATCGAGATATTCCTAGCCCGCGAATTTGAGGTCATCCGCTCTGGCGTGCGAGGCCTTCGCCTCCTTCCACTATGAAAAGTCTCTCCCCGCCAGGCCTTAGCTGCCGGCCCCGCAAGGAGAGCTTGGCTCGGGTGGAGGCAATTTGTCTCGGAAGTCTGGCGTGAAGCGGAAAACCTTGGACTCAGTTGAGAAAGGCCAGGCCGATTGCAGGCGAGTTAGAAATTGGGGCGTCTTCGTCTTCCCCCCTTCTGCGTTGAGCATCGGGCGATGTTGTCGCCTCGGTATGGTCCTTAAAGCTTTGAGCTCGCCAATCCCGTCACAAGTTCACGGCGAGGTAAAGGCTCTTACGGGGGCGTAGTGCCGTTAGCGATGCATTACCCGTCGTAGTTTGGAATCCTCCTGCATGGCGTTAAGCCACCTTCCTCCAGAGGTCGAGGAAGAGTTGAAGAGGAAGGGTTCAGAAGCGAGGATGCGACTCCTTGCTCTCAATCTGAGGCTTGCGTGGGGCGTTATCTAGTCCGTCCTTAAAGATTATGATCTCGGTGGGCTCGTACTTTGTTGAGAAGCTTTGGCTACATCCCACCAGGGGTTGCCTGTAAGTTCCATGTCTTGTCGTTTAGGCCTAAATTGGGGTGTTGATCCTGTGTTAGATGTTGATCTTGCGTTGGATGTGGCGGTGGCTACTCATTTGAAGAGTTTGCGAAAAATCGATCTAAGCGAAGAGAGCCCCGTACCAAAGCTACTCGGGTTTACAAGGCGAGGGTAGCTTCCCTTACATCTGAGCGGACGAAGCTGCGGGATTGGGTGCAGCGTATGGCCAGGAGGCGGTGGAAGCCTGTCCCGGTTGAAGCATACCACGTCGTACGTGCTCGGTGAGTGTAGAAGGAAGATGAGGCAGAAACGGCGAGAGCGGTCGGCGACTTGGGAGGATCAGGGATGAAACTGCAGGCTGCTGAAATGACTTGCTAGAGGCCTTTGGGGGCGAACATGATGCATGATATGAACGGATGGTTAGGGATAAACTTCTTACATCCAGGCATTTGCGAAGTCTAAGGAAGAATACGTGCGGTGAAGATGAGCTAGATAGATCGTTATTTGCTGGGCGGGGCTCGTCGTGATGAGGCCTCAGGGTTGCAAACTCGGTGAGCCTTTGTGAGGAGTGTCGTGGGCTGCATGGGGATCTTCATCAACAAGTAACTCTGGTTGCTCAGCGGGATGAAGTTATAGGAAGATTGAGGGATGAGGCCTGTACTCAATGGGCTTCTGGGTGGCTTGCCTTTCAGAGGAAAATGCTGTACTACCCAGGACACGGATTTCCAGCTATGGCATCTGGTGACGAGGAGGCTAGGGAGTCTATGCTGACTATTCCTAGAGAGCCGACACCCGTGAGCCCCTCCCCTTCTTCACCCTCTGCTCACCTTCGATCTTTGATCTCAACGCACCTTTCGGCTTGCTGACGTTGGATTTTGTTTTATTTATTTTTCTTTGGGCTGGGACCACCCAGGACATATGTAGCACTGTAATAAATGTTCTCTTTTTCTTTTCTTTTTTACAACTTTACATGCCTCCGCTTGTATTTTCAAATTTGTTCGCGCCAGGCTGAACTAATTTCTTGGGCATAGCACAGGTTGAAGCGTTTGGGTTGGCGGCTCACGGGTATCGGTTTGGTCAGTAGTTGATCTCTCAAAATTGAAATTTGGTCGGGTTCACAGCGTTGAGGCCTTATGGGTTTGTGAATAACTGGTGGCTGACTCTTAGGTTATGGCACAGTGTAGAGTGGTCGAACTGGATTAAGGCGAGCTACTAGGCTCGGTATTTCGAGGCCTTGTGGGTTTGAAAGCACAGGCTAAAGCGACTCTTAAGGCGCAGCTGTGCGGAGTAGTGAGCTCTTCAAACTTAGCTAATGGGCTCCCGAGGCCCCAGGCCTTAATGAAATTTGGCTTGGTGAGCCAAACTCTTAAATTTGCATGCTTTGTGCGAAATGGTCGAACTAAGTCAAGGCCCGAGCTACTAGGCTCCGAGTAGAGCCTTGTGGTAGCAGCTAGGCAACTCTTGGCTGCGTAGCTGATGAGTGAACTCGTCAGTGAAGGCCCTTTGGGCTCACAGGCGTGCAGGCCTTCTTGAAGTCGCTGACTCAGTTGCTATGGAACCAGTACTGGAGATTCTGCCCTTCCGGGTGGTAACTCAGTGCGTGAAATGAAGCCTCGGGTTTGATTGTCTTATGGGAAATCCGCTGAAGATTACGGTTCGGGTTTGTTGGACCTACTGCTTGTGGGGTTTTGTTTTCACCGTCTCCCCTTTATGGGAGTTATATTTATTCCTAGCCGTCTTTAGGAGATGAGTGAAATGTGTTTCTTGTAGCTTTCTCTGTTTGTGTTTTCTTTCTCTTTCTCTCCTTTCTTCTCTTTCATTCTCTCTTCCTTCCTTTCTTCTTTTCTTCCACATCTCATTCTCCCCTTTTTATTTCCTTTCGTACAAACTCTTTCCATCCCTTTTTTCTTCTTATCCTCTTTTCCACCTCCATATTTATTCCTCCTCTTTTCTACCTCTATGCTCTTCTTCTCTCACTCTCTCTCTGCTCTTCTCTTTAATTTTCATCGTTTTCCTTTCCTGCTCTTCTTAAGGGCCTTTTTTTTTTTTTGAGGGGAAATGCTTGTCTTCGTATTATACGAGTGTCTTGGATATTTATTGATTGTAATTGAATGTAATTTGATTGGATTAAAGAGAGACTTTTTCCTTTTTTGCTCATGAACCTTTTCATTCTGTTGTATGTGATCATTAATAAGTGTTTAGGCGTCTAATAAAATAACGATGCGCTGAAATCATCATCGAAAATTGATAATGCTTTATTTAAGATTACAAACCGAGGTCAGTAAGCGGCAAGATTGTTCGCATTCTAAAGCATGATGTAAATTTTCCCTCTGTCTAGAGCTCGTAATTGGCGATCGATGGCGGATGTGATATAGGCCTTCCCGGTTGGGACCTAGTTTTCCATCTTATTTGGATTCTTCCCTTCTTTGGTAGACTTCTTAATTGTTCTGGCATGTAGCTCCTAGGTTTTGACTATTTTGGTTCTGTAATACCTCGTGTCTTCTTTGGTAATCTTAGTGCGCATGGACACGCTCCTTTTCTTCTAAGAAGTCAAATTTAAGTGACCACCGTCATTTAATGTTCATGTGTTTTGACTCGATCGCCGGGTTTAACTTGGGCCTCAAACAGAGACTCACCTTTGAATGCCGAAGACATTACAGTAGGGTTCTGGATTAACCCAGCTTGTAAATCATGGCGTAACGCCGGAGTATTCCACCCATTTGCCTTTAAGATCTTCCAATTTGGTCTTCATTGCGGCCTTAAGGGTTAATGGTGACACGCGACAGGTAGACTCTGGATGTCTTGAGACTGATAATAATTCTTAATTAGAGCTCAGTCTAAAAATCTACGAACTTAGGCGTTGTCAGTGCTTTCGCTATCGATACAGGGCTCTTGGGATACAAACATATAATATGGCTCGCCACACAAAATTGCGTATCTTTTTTTTTGTTACGTGATTGTAGCGAAGGTTCGGCCTCGGCCAGCTTGGTGAAGTAATCTCTTTACCCAGCGATGATGAATGCATTGGCCCTTCCTAGTGGGCAAAGGTCAGAATGTCAAACCCATTTATTGGAAAGGCAGAGCTTTGTGATTGATGTCAGGGCTCGAGATGGGAGCGAGAGATGCAGCGTGCTCACGATAGATCTTGCGTCTCTGGCCCAGGTCGGTCAAAATCTCTAAGTATCATTAGACCGGTGTGTCCACACTGTAAGACCTTCCCCTGCTAATGCAGAGCTCAGATGTAGTTTCATACACCTTCATGTACTTCCCTTAGCACATAGTCAGTGTCTTTTCCCGCGATGCACTTAAGGATGGGTGTGAAGAAACCTCGCTTGTAAAGGCTTCCCCTATGATTAGTGAATCTGGCCGACCTCGTCCTAATTTTGGATGCTTCTTTTGGGTCGTCGGGTAGACGTCCGTTTGTTATGTAATCCCAAATGGGGTCCATCCAACTCGGCTCGGACTTCGATTAGAGCGACTTCCATGGCGGGGGTCTATAGAAGGCTAATATAAGGTATTCGACGGGCGTTGACCTGCTTGGGAGTCTTTGTGAAGGCATTTGCTAGTTTGCGAGGCATCGACAAGGAGTTCTACTGTTTTGGGGATATGTCGACTGGACTGGCGTAGACTTTTCATTAAATCTAGGTACCCTTTTGGGGTATGGGTCCATTCTTTCACTTTTGGCCTCGTGGAAATTTATCTTATTTGTCTTCTTACCATTTGGGAGTCGTTGTGTAGACCTCACAGGCCCGAGTGCAATTTCCAGTCAGATGGGGCGAGTTGGGGGCACCTTTATAATGACTCATATTCGACCTCATTGACTTGGAATTTGGGTGGCGCATACTCAATATCTATACCCTCTGGGAGGTAGGGAGTTAGACCGGCTCAAGCTTTCTTGTGGTTTGTGTTAAATGGAGTTTCGGATGGGAGGTCGGTCGGCTTTTGACGTTCTCGTGAGCTCTGTTGAGATGAATTCAGCCGTACGCTAAGACCTGCCCTTTATTGCGATTTTCGGTTTATATCGATGTCGAACCAGCTTAGCTCTATGGCCCACTTCATCGACCTTCCACGAGGTCTACGGCTTATGTAATACTTGCTTCATCGGATATTAGTGGAACACATGGGTAGAGCACGAAAAGTAAGGCGGAGCTTAGAGGCTGCGGTTACTAATGCGAGATTAGTTTTTCCATCCTTGGACCACCTCTCTCAGCTCCTCTGAGCTGTTTGCAATAGTAAGCTAGGTGCTATACTCGGTCTTTGTCCACACGACGAGGCGGTAGTCGAAATGCGAAGCATTTAAGTATGAGTAGGCTCCTCGTGAACACCGGAGTGGGTGGGGCGAGGCGAGGAGCTCAAATATGTTTTCAATCTTTGAGAATGCTTCTTCGCCGTATCCATTGAAAGGCCTTCTTTAAAACTTGGAAGAAAGGTGACCGCCATCTTCGCCACGGATCTGAATCGGCTTCGCCTTGATCCTTCTGTCCCGAGACGTTGGACCTCGCTATGCACGAGGCGATGGCATGTCGAGCCTGACCTTTATTTTGTTTAGATTTACCTCAATTCCTCGGTTATTTGACTATGAAACCTAGAATTTTAATTTGATCTCGAGAAGGTGCCTTGTTTGGTCGACTTCATGTTGTACTCTCGGGATGGAGCCTTTGGGAATGAATGTCTTTATATGGAGCTTGGCAGTAGGGATTTTACTAGCATGTCATCTATGTACACCTCCATAGTTGTTCCTATGCAGCCACGGAACATCTGTTCACAGTACTGATATAGGTAGCTCCCTACGTTCTTGAGCCCAAATGGCATACGCGATACGCGATAGGTTCCTGTGTGTGAGCGAGATCTTTTCTTGGTGGATGCAGGGTCCACGTCGCGATCTGGTTGTAGCCGGAGAAAGCATCCATAAAGCGAGAAGTTCATAGCGTGATGGCATCCACGATGAGGTCGATCTGGCGAAAGGAAAGCGTCTTTGGGCATGCTGTTGACATCAGTGATCGATCACGATCGCCACTTGTCGTTCTCTTTTTGTAATCCCCAGCGTTGGCCTAACCATTCGGGATATTCCGCCTCTCTAATTGCTCCGGCTTGGAGGAGTTTGCCGACCTCCTCGTTGATGTTATTTTTGCCTTTACAGTGCGAAGCTTCTCCTTTTGTTTATTGGCTTGAAAGGATGGGCTGGCGTTGGTTCAGCCTATGTGTGATCTGTAAATTGATCCCTCAGTGATCTTTGCTTCCATGTGAAGACATCTTTGTTGTCTCGAGCGGGTAGAGAGCTTTTGAGATTTCATCGGCTTGGAGCCGATGTAGGCGGGTGTTCGGTCGTCATCGACGTCACGGAGTTCAGCTCTTCACGAGGGCTCGGGTCGGGTGAAGCGACAAATATATGTTATCTGTATACATTTCATGGATCTTTGAGTAGCATTCCTAGCCACTCGTTGGTGCCCTCGAACCATTCTATAAAGCAGATAGGAAGCAGTCATCATGTGGTAAGGAGGGAATGACTTTTATTGCATTGAGAAGTGCGCCTAACAACATATTATAAGCGGATGGGGCATACACAGCGAGGAATCTGTCGTCGTTGCCTAGCATGGGGATCTCGAGGTGAGCATTAGTTGTATTGAGCCCGAGGTAATACTTTTCAACAGTAGAATACTCGAATGGGTCTTGTGGGTTCCATTTTCTCCTTCACGATGCCCGTCTTATCGAGTAGGCGAAGATGATGTCGGGCCGAACTCAGTTGTCATGATTTCGATGGACCGTTTGTTTACCCTGGCCTTTCGAATTACCAAAGGGGGTCGTCATGGGGGGTCTTGGCATCCTTCAAATCTGAGTCGGAAGCGTTATGGATGTCGGCCAGGCGGTTTGGACACGCTTGTATTTCCAAATACCTCTGTGACTGATCTTTGCGGTGGGCCTTAGGGCTTAGTGGATTCCCCTCCTCGTCAAATCCTCAGATGTCACATGTGGATTTCCCACAGGGTTGTTGGTGAGTTGTTTAAACCGAGGTGGTGGTGGTGGTTCTTTGGCGAGACTGGTTTTGAGCACGATTCCCGGGGCGATTTTCGGGAGCTATGGGCTCGGAGAGATACCAATGGTATTAATTGCTCTATTCCTTCTTGAATTTGTATCACGATCATCATGCGGTGTCCATAATCCTCTATGGAACTCATGATACACAGTGTTGTCTCTTGTGTGGTCGACTTCATTTGAGTTGGCCACCTCGGGGAGCTGTTCGTTTAACACGTGCGGGACACAGAATGCGAGGGTGTGGGGTGACCATTTGAGGTGGACATCTTGTTGTTGTCTCTCGAGTTGAGGTGGGCGGGAGACGATCTCGAGGGTTCAAGCGCCTTTTGGAGGCCCAATTCTCCATCTTTCTTTGGAGACCTCTCGATCCTTTGTCTTTGGGGCTCAGTCATAAATTAAGCTTGTCGATCCATTTTTATTTGTAGGTGGAGGAGCTCCCTTTCTTAAGATATGAGGAGCTTCTTCGCCATTGATGTACTTCTCGCTTTTCAGAGCATCGACCATGCTTGCTTGGGGATTTTTAGAGATGGAAAACATCGATCTTTCGATTGCACCCTAATCCCGACCAATGAATGTGGTGATGCAAACTTTTAGTCGGGTATATCTACCTTTAGAATTTCTGCGTTGAACCTTTGAACATAGGGCCGCCGAGAGCTTTCTGCGGCTGCATGATGGTGATAGATGGTAACTTGGCTTACATCGTCACGGCTCCGATGAAGTGAGAGGCGAACACAATGGATAGCTCTACGAATGAGGAGATTGATGAAGGCGGGCTTGTTAAACGAGCCAAAAAAAGACCTTTACCCAATGTGATATGAATACGCATCATACAGGGGTCTTGACACGTGCGACTCAGATTTGATTTTGTAAGTGTTGAGATGATCATTTGGATCACGGCACCATCGACGCTTCCACTGTGGCATTACGAACTTGGGTTTGGAAGGAGTGGAGCACCTCGGCAGTGAACGGTGACTCAGTCTGGTGCACCGAGGTGTCGTAGTATTAGGGCTCGTCCTGCCACTTCTTCTGCTTGGTGAGTTCTATTGGGAGGCTCTTGAACCTCTGCTCCCGTGATTGCTCTCTGCTCCCCAGGCGGGTGACGTAGTTCTTCGTTCGACATGTCCTCAGGAGTGTAAACGTTCGGCTCCTCCTCCCGGGGGCCAATTGTGGCCCCTTGCCCGGTAGCTTCGGTGGACTGCGCCTGTTTTTAGCACCTCTGGGAATGTCGAGATTGTGTTGTCCTTCATGAGGAGGAAAGTTGTGACTTCCTAAGCTTGTCGTGCCTCCCGTGGGCGTTGCATCTGCCTGGTGAGTTGCTCTAACTCTCCTATCAGGTGTTGGTTGGTGGCGAACAGCTTCACCTCGTTCGTGTTGGCTTGCATCGCACAGCGCGCCCGGGAGTCTCTTTGTCTGCGTCGCCCCCAGCGAGTCCATCCTTGGTGGATTAGGCGTTGCTCACCTTGTGTTCGGGTTGATACCATCGATGGCGAAGTCGATCTTTATTGTCAAAGACGATCGTTCCCACGAGCGGCCTTGTGATGATGCCTTTTCAACGGCCCAGGTTGCAGAAACGTGTTAAATTCGGTGGCGGAACCAAAGAAGTACATTGTGGAGGCCCGAATGCGAGAGAAGGCTACGGATCGTCGCTACGAATGTGGCACTCCTCTGAAGACCCCGGAAAGAAGAAGGATTAAAGTGGGAGCTTAGCGGGTGGCGCTAGTCACTAAGTGAGTTTGCCAGGAAAGATAGACACTTTGGGGCGAATGCGTTTGCGTGCCTTTCACCCGATGGGTGGCTGGTATTTATAGTATATGTTTTAAGGTTGGATGGTGATTAAGATTAACAAGATTTAATAGGGATATTTAACTGCTTTTATCGGTGTCGAACTCAGGATCAAAGATATTGAAAGAAGCGAGTTTATTTAGAATTATCTTTCTTCTCATTGGTGAGATCCAGACTTGATCTGCTTGAGGATGGTACATTATATCAGTAAATTATCTTATTTTCCTTGCTGGTGAGATTTATTTGGATTTGCAAGATAATCTGTTATTAGGGATTGATACATTTCCACTTGTCGGTGGGATTTAGTTGGAATGTGGGCCTTCTCGATTACCAGACGGCCTTTGGGCCGAGAAGAGGCTAGGCGTATCTTTGGTACGGCGTCGAGGCAGTGTTCCAATGAGCGTGCCTCTTCCTTGGGTTTGGCGAGTGGGTCTGCGAGCCCGTTTTGAGCTCCCCAATGAAATCTTCTTCAGTAGTGGACCAGCTTCTCGTGGCTCCTCAGTTCGTTAAAGGATCATGGCAAAGGACCAAGTGTTCTTTGATTGAGACATCAATGAGGCGTATAATTAGCTTTTCAACTCCTCCAAGCTCGGTAACTATGCTTAAGGGGAACTGAGGCGCTTCTCTAAGTGAGAAAGGAAGATACAAAACAAAAAAAAAAAAAGAAGCACAAGCAACAACAATAACTCAGTGAAGAGCAGACCAGATTGTATATAGCAATTGAAAGAACAAAGTATGCCTAGCAATTACAATAGTGTAGCAAAAAGGTAGCACTGATGTGCACAAAATAAAATGCATATACATATTCAAGAAAAAAGATCTTAAGTTTGTTCAGGAGGAACAGAAGAAGAATCTAGTTGCTCATGAGCTGAGGTATCAACAGCAGCAGGAGAAGAGCTCGGAAGATCGGCAGTAGGGGCCTCAGAAAGACCAGGAGCAGGAACCTCGATTTCAATAAGAGCTCTTTCCACCAAATCAGCTGAGAAAGAGATAGTGGCATGGGTGACCAAAGGAAGAGAAGGGAGCTCAGCAGCCATAAAGACTGGGATACACTCTGAGATAGAAGCTGCAAGAGTGCTCGAGGAAGAAGGTGTAACTTGATCCGTGACTTCAGCAGGTAGGGTAAGTACCTCAGGATCATCCGGAGCTGTCTCAAAAGCGGGGGGGAGACAGAGCACCACCCTCACCCTCAATATTAGGCTCCTCAACCTCTCCCTCATCAAGGATTTTGAAATTAAAGTCCAGATCTAGATATGCTTCTTCAGCTTTGTCCTGGAAAGCAATCCACCCTTTGGCCACCTGGTGGTAACATCATCCTTTAGCTTGGCTATTAGCTCATCCTGCTTCTTAGCAGCAGCCCTCTATCCCTCAAGCTCATGCCTAAGAGCATCATTCGCCTCTGCCAGCACGTTATATTCTCTTTTCGTTCTTTATAAGAACTCAGAGCCTCAAGGTCTGTTGATAACTTTAGCTGACATTGATTTTTAATCTGGGCTCCTCCTAATCTTTCCCAGCTCCTTTGTCTTTCTCTCTCTTCCTCCAAGTTCTTGATCATAGATGCTTGCCTCTCCACTTGTTCTTGGAAGCCCTGAATCTGAGTTTGAAGATCATTATTTGCAAAGGCCAGTTCTGCGACTTTAAATTCAAAAGCCCTTGACGCCTTGCTAGCATCCTCCAAAACTCAAATACGACTTTGCAAACCCTTCACGTGGATAGCCAGCTAAGAAAAGAAAGAAATTCAACAAAAAGGGAGCATATAAAAAAAACTAGAGCAAAGCAAGAATGAAGACTTACAGTAGTAGTTCCGTGAAGGGCTGAGTTGATCGAGCTCTCAAGATTCATGGTGGCAGCCCTTTGAACATCAGAATTAGGAAGAATAGAACTAATAGTGGCAGCAGCCAGCTCGATACTGTCAAAGAAGGAGCCTTCGTTCTCCTCTACTTTGGGATGTTCCCCCTTCCTAATTCTTAAACCCGTAGGGGCTGGTAGGGGATGCTTGTCGAACGACACGGGAGAGCTAGAGGAGGGCAGTACACGAGTAACCATCCCCAAGGCCCTGTCAATCTCAAAAGAAGAAGGGGAGATCTGGTCCCACTCAGGAACTACGTCAGGAGCAAGTGAAGCTTTTTGCGAAAGACCATCTCTAACTTGCAGGGAGGTCAGAGGTTGAATAATAACGGTTTGAGTCGAAGCATGAAAGGTGGGAGGCACACTAGTCCTCAGTACCTTAGTCGGAGGAGTAACTCCGCTGCCAGAACCAACCTCACCCTTGCGTTTACCACCTCTAGTCTTCGTAACTAGTAAACCTTGGCCCTGGAGTTCTGCTAGAATTGGGTTCCATGGCAGAAGAGCCTAGGAACTCGGAAGGGCAAAAATATGTGAACAGAATGCAAAAGAAGAAATAGAACCAGAGGAGTAAGGGAAAAGTTTACCTGCTGCCTCTTCTTACTGACAAAAGAAATCGGAATGGGAGCCTAGATCCTCACCTCTGAAGGACTTAGCCCCTACGATACGAGAACCCAAGGTTTGAGGAGCTCGGAATACTTCTCTAAATTACAACCCTCTAAGGTTGGAAGAGCCCGTTTATCTTCAGCACTGAGTTCAAGTCGAATACCTGAGAAGAAAGAGGTGGAGACAAGTACAGTTAGCACAGAAGCCGTTAAAACGCTATCATAGCTCGCTCAGGCAGGGACTTAGCAAGTTGGCCAGGGCTCTCCCAACCCAAGGAATTGGAAGAGAATCCGAGATATCTGCAGGATTATACTCCCACTAGTCACCCTCAACGAAGAAAAAGAGTTTTTTCTAGCCCTTATGAAAGTTGGGCAGACCAGAGATAATCAACTTGGCTTTTACCCGTTTAGAAATATACAAGAAACCATCAGAAGGGGTGTACTTAACGTCGAAATACTTCATGAGCACAGAAACAGTGGGAACCCCTAGCTTATGCTTCTTAAAGAAGACTAGGAGACCTACCAAAACAACCTAGAAATTGGGAACAATCTGAGCAGGGCAAACATTGAAGTGTTGTAAGACACTCTTAATAAAGGGATGCATAGGGAAGCGAAGGCTGATTTCAAAGAGGGCCACAAAGAATCATACCTTCTTATGGACCAGGAGATGTAGGGAGTGAATGCATCAGGGCACCAAAATTGGACACCCAGAGGAAAACCATAGCGAGCACTAAGAACCTTCATAAGAGAAGGAGTGACCTCACTGGCACCTAAGCTTTCTACGGTTCTGAAGGCAGCCCCTGCACCCTCAGCACTGTCTCGGATTCCTACGCCACTCACCTTGGCTTTGCCCTTGTTCTTGGGCAGTGGGGAGGACAGTAGAGAGCTCACAACTTTTCCTCAATGTCAACGGAATCAACAACGAAAGTTTTCAGTATCTACTCTCCCAAATTAGAACCCTCAACCTCAGGAGATCTATCCCCCATAAGGGAAACAGATGAGCTAGTGGCTTCAGAAGAGGCAGACATGGTTGGACAACAGAAAGGAAGTTTAAAGGAGAGATAAAGAGAATGGGTATTCACATAACACTCCCTAAGGGCTTTGGGGGCAACACAACAACATCCAATAAGGAAGATTCACGCAACAGAGTAGGGGTCCAAGAAAAGGGGAAGACGAGAAAGGGAGCGACCTTTATTCACAAGTAGCAGAACCAGAAAGTCCAGAAATACAGTAACCACCTCAGATTTGAGAATCCAAAACGAAGAGGCAATTAAGGACAGGGAACATGCAAATCCAAGGCAGAAAGGCAAACAAGAACTCAAGTGAAGGAACACAAAGTAAATCTCATAAGCCAATTTTGAGAAACCAGTTTCCAGCAAAGCCCTATAGCTCACCGGTAAATTAGGGAAGGATTAGAGAGTATTAGGAAGAAGAAGATGAAGGGTTTGGGTATAGAGGATTCGAATAGTGAAGTGAGAGCCATTTCCAACAACTCAAAGGCATTAAAATCAAATGGTACAAAGTGGAGAACGTGCGCGAGAAATGAGGAAGTAAATGATTACCTGAAATCATCAAAAATCTGTTCGCGCGTAAATCGAGGTCAACTTGTGGAGGTCTACCTCGGGTCTACCTCAGCATAGCCCCTATCCAAGTCCACTTGGACTAAGGGGCTAGGGGACAACTGATGATACCTCAGAAGATTTTTGGCTAAATAGGAGCTCGGGAGAAAAGGTCGGATCAGGAGGTCAGATAAGGCATCCAAAGCTGAGGGGACCCGACCTTGAGCTTTTCCCAGAGCAAACGATTAAGGAAACAAGGAGGAAACAACTGTATAACATAAAACATCCCCGAAACAATAGCTAAGCTATACTCAATAGGCAAAACTCTCAATTGGCCAAGATCTTCTCCCAAAATCAAGGAAGATCCCACGGATGCAAGGCAAGGATCTCGCACCAGATCCCTTAGATGTAGGAATTTCATTATCAATACTGGATAGATCCTCCATTAAAAGGAGAGGAGCAGATGTATAAAAAAAACATATTGTAAACCGTTTTCACCATGAATAAAAATCTCAGGGCAAGAGACTCCGTTAGAGTGGTAGCTGAGCTCCCGAGCTCAGTGAACCACTATACTCTCTACGTATTAAGCATTTCTTCCTATTTCCCCTAGTCCATGCAGTAGCTCAGATTAAAATTCCATTCCAATCACTCCGGATATTCTGCTCATCCATATAAAATCACACCATCAATTAATTTTTACATGCATGCAGGACCTAATGTGGGCTGCAGTAGATAATCTATCAAATACTACTGAATGGGCACTTACAGAGATGATATATCAACCTAAGATACTCCAAAGGGCAATGGAAGAATTAGACCAAATGGTTGGAAGAGGCAGACTAGTCCAAGAATCCATATTTGGCCAAGTTGAACTACGTCAAGGCATGTGCAAAGAGGCTTTAGGCTCCATCCAGTTTCAGCTTTCAATGTTCCACATGTATCCTATTACACATGTATCCCAAGAATAATGTTATATGAACTTAAAAATTAGACTTAAAAACTAGACTTGATAATCACCATCGACTGAATAGGTAATTAGTTCAACAAATGCTGGAAACTCACAGTGAAATCAATGGTTATAATTATTAAGTATACTTTTTAGAATCTAGTTTTCAGAATCCATGTAACAAAGGTCTACTCAAAAGGTTGTCATGTGTAATAAGTTGTCTTGTAGCAGTCACAACCTAAAATATGGGAAGAGCCCTAAAAGTTCAAGCCCAAGCGCTACCTTATAGTGTGTTTGGTACGGTGGAAAAATGGGTGGAAGGAAAGTCAAGGAGGGAAAATGGAAGGGAAGGAAAATGTTTCTATTGTTTGGTACCAAAGGAAAGTATGAGGGAGTGGAAAGTGGAAGGGGATCTCTATCCTTCCAGCCCACCAATATTTTCAACAAATTGAGCCAAAAGTGATGGGAAAAAGTGAAGGCAAGACAATAATTTTTTAAGTTGACCTTTTTACCCTTTACTTATTAGATATATTTCATTCCCACTTCATACATCTTTTGCCGATCACCAGGAGATAAATTAACTGTTGTATTTCCTCCAAAATTAATTCATAACAAAAATAAGGGGATTAAAAGCTTTTTCAAATTAATTGGATTGATTTGTAATAAGAACCATAATATATTTAAAAATTTAGGGTAAATTGGGCATATATGTTTTCCTTTCCTTTCAATTTTCATCAATACCAAACGATGGAAAATATATCCCTTCTATTTTCCATCCCTCCTACCAAGTAAAAAGAAAGGAGGAAAATAGCTTTCTTTCCTTCATGGATGAAAGTTTATTTCTGCTCACTTTTTTTCTATCCTTCGTACCAAACAAAAGGAGGGAAAATAGCTTTCTTTCCTTCATGGATAGAAAGTTTATTTCTTTCACTTTTTTTTCTATCCTTCGTACCAAACGGACCATTAATGTTGATGGCTCTGAAATTGGTTCTAGTTGAACCAAGTGGAAACGTGTCTTTAGTACTGGAAGACGTGGATGCCCAGGTGTCATACTCGATTCTACCATGACCACTATGTTGATGGCCAGACTTCTTCACGGATTTACTTGGACTACCCCACCTAAGGTATCAAGCAGCAACTTAGTTGAATCGTAGCATGATCTTACTCTTTCTAAGCCACTACTCGTGCTCGCAAAACCAAGGTTGTCCAAGAACATATATCCTACGCCTTGAAGAACAAACTATTGAATTTCTCTTGTTTTTTTCTTTTCTTTTTTTAATGTTTTGTTTGGCAATAACACCCCGGGGGATTAAGGGGACCCAACCCATTTTATTAATATAATAAAATGCATGACGTTTGAGGAGTTAAATAATAATAAAATGCATGATGAGAGAGGGACATAAATCTTTCTGCGTGCAATGCGTAAAATATATTGTGCCAAAGGAGATGGTTGTCTGGGTTTTCAAAAATTTATACTTGATTTTCTGACTGACTATATATTGAATGACTTGTTGCTCCATCTTTTCAACATCTTCACATGTAGCAATTTTACAACCGTTGATAGTAGAATAAATTATGTGCAACCCATCTACACCTCAAGTTGAGCATCTTGCACTAATTTTTTAAACTTCTCTGCATCCTCTCTATCACCAGTTGTGGAGAAGGTATTGTAACTTCATGTATTACATCTCACATTGACTCGGGGAGGGAGAGTGATTGGGCTATTTATGTCAAGTAGTACTAGGTAGGGTGACCCTGTCACACCCAGCCTCTGCGGCGAGGTGTCTGCGTAGCGCAAGAGAAATCGACCGTTCTTACACAGTAGAGAATCACATGGAAAGCGAAGCGTATTGCTATTAAAAACTCTTATAAAATTTTTCCTTTTCTAACTTGTGATTTGCTAAAATCTAAGAGCATAATAGTGCATATAGGACATATTCAAATCCACATAAATCTTGATTTCTGGCTTTTAGAATGTGGCAGCCGTGGCGTTCTTTCAAAGAGCCTCGGGCTCGACACATTTCAGCGAAACTTCACAATAATACGTCATATCTTTCCATTATCTAAATTGAAAGTATTTCGCTACAGATTATTAATACATCCAACGTGCAAAAGTCGGGAGGAATTACTATGCTCCAAAATGCAGTAATACTGTACTTGGAAAATAGTTTTTAAAGCAAGCAAATAATGAAATTAAAACGAGCTCGTGAGTGTATACTTTATAAAATGTTTGCTTTTGAGATATCTCAAAGCTATAAAACTTTCTTTTCAAGACATTTTCAAAGCCTTTACTTGCTTTGCTTTTGCTTTAAAGTTCCCAAAATTTTTCGTAAATCTAACAACTTTTGCTTTATTTTACTTTAAAGTTTCTAAAACTTTTCATAAATCTCTTGCTTGCTTTATTTTTATTTTGCTTTAAAGTTCTCATCTTCGTAAACACGGGAGCTTCCAGGGCAAACAACACTAAAAATAAGCGGGAACTGAAGCTTCGGCCAGGTACCAGTGGTTATTTTAAAGCTTGTGTGAAAATTGTTTATAAATCAAGATCCAACCATTGGAGCCTTTTTGCTTGTTGGCTACCCTAGTAAACACGGGACACAGGCTTCAAATGTCTGCGATTAGGAAGGACAGGTCCGCATCACCTAGGTGGAAGAGCCTTAAGCAATTCCCTTTTTCCGAGTAAATATGGTGCAGGAATGATGTGAGTACATGTGCAAATCTAGCTAAAGCGCGCTAACCCTATCTTCCGTCGTGTACGATCTCCTTTCTGTGGTGCATGAACTTGGTTTCTTGAGCCAGGGCAAATACAAAATGTGAAATGAGTGTCCTAACACCCACAGTATACGTACGGAATACCTTTGACCGGTATGATTGCTTAAAACTAGGGATTTTTGTTAGGCCTGTTTTACAAAATATCTTGTTTAACTCTTTTGCTTGCTCTTTAAATATGGTTTACAGCTCAAAACCATTTGCCTTTTTAAAGTATGGTTGAATACATCAAAATCATTCTTGTTTCTTTTCAGTATAGGTTTAAATCAAATTAAATAAGATGTAAACGGTTTATAATATGATAAGAAGAAAGTACGTTGACATATAGCCATCTTTGAAACATGACAATATATGTAACATTATTCTTGATGATGATGACATATACAGAAACTTAGCTGCAAAAAATGATATTGCATCCATGACGGACGTGTTGTTGTGATTGGATGATCACAATATGACAAAAATTTAAAATCTTAATGATTAACATTTATATATATCAAGATAAGTGGGAAAAAAATATCATTTATGATTATAATTTGGAATGATTATAATTATACAACTGTTTTTATAAAAATTTGTGTCTATGTTAATAATATTTCATGAATTTAGCAAGCTATTATTTACAAGTCTATAAGGTGGAGTTTAATATATATTGAAAATTTTACTTTTAATTTTTCAACACTGCCTTGAAATTTTTTGTGTTGGAGGTTAATTAATTATTTGTAAGCTTATTGGATTATATATTAATCATTTATATTGTGTTAATATCACTTAAGGTTTATTAAAGATATAATATCAACATGAATTGAGTTTTATTAAAATGATATATTGTTTCACCTTTTTAAGAGTTCTATTTACTTTGTACAATTTTATTACTCCCAAAAATGTCTTTATAATATTTAAAAAAAACTTTAGTTCTTAAAAAATTGTACTTATTACAAATAATTTTAGTGCTTCTTACAATTGAGGCATAAACAGTTAATATTTAGGATAAATGTTACTATGAATTATAATTAAGTGATTATCTTTAAAGCCATTAAAAATACTTATTTATTTTGCACATTAAATTCAATAATTTTTTAAATCATTTTAATGAATAATATTAATGGAACTATTATGTTTCAAAAAAATTTAAAATAACTGAAGCATTTTCACTTTGTAATTTATAATTAAATATTAATAGTTAAATGCATGTTTCACATGATATTATATATATATATATATATATATATATATATATATATATATATATATATATATATATATATATATACTCTCTCTCTTCTATATATATATATATATATATATATATATATATATATATATATATATCTTTCAAAACTTCAATTTATATTTAACATGGAATTAGAATTTAAATAATTTCTAAAGATAATTTTTTAAAAAGCAGGAAAAAAATTACAAAAAATATAGAAACTTCACATCATATATATATATATATGAAAGTAGGGATGAGCCTCTGTGACCTTACAGATGAATCAGTCATTCTACAACTTTAGCTTCATGCATATAATGAATAGTGGTTGTCAGGGAAAGCCATTCTTATTACAAAAAAAGCATCCTTGACCCGAATGATACGTGGACCCTTATAATATAAATAGTGATTGTTCTAGGAAAGCCATGAGCCATTCTTCCCTCTTTTGATTCATAATAAGTCCAAATTTTGTTGATGGTAGGCTAACGTACGAAAAGATGATACTGCGGTCATGGGAGCAAGGCTGTTGATCCGAAATAGGACCAGCTTCATGACGTAGATTTTGATGATATGGTAGGTGATTCATGTCGCAATAGGTTGTTCTGAAATCAACAAAATTTATAAACCTAAATTCCTCCTACTGTCGAACTCAGGGATGAGTTTTATTCGTACAAATGATTTACAGTTAAGGCTAAAATGGTGAATTGAATTTGGATTTTGGGGTTTTGTAAAAACAGTGGGTTTGATAGTGGCGGAAATAAATTGAAGAAAATATAAAAAGAACTGACCATTAAGACACTAAAGTTTGAGGTCCTAAACGGAAATAGAGAGGTTCTTGGGTTCTTTCCTTATAACGTTGGGGAGGATGACCTATAGTAATTTCTCGAGCAGAATCTTCATTTAGCTATCTTGAACCTAATAATATTCCTTTTGAAATATAAGCATTTATGAGACATAAATGTTCTGAAATGATAATAAATCCTCGAAAAATATACCTACATTAACTAATAAATGATAACTAATAAATCTCATTGGATCTAGCAATAGCATACAACCCTAAAAGCTTGCCAAATCTGAGTTATTGAGGTATCAAAAGGAGTTAAACCTATCATAAGAAATAGAGCTTGTAAATACCCATCAATACTTACATTAAATATATGAGCAGTTATTTACCTCAAAACCCTAACCAGCCCTCGGAGGGTTGTAGCCATCATCAAGGGATGTTTAAAAACCAAGAAAATAAAATAAATGAAAAGCAAAGAAAAAAATGCAAGAAAAGAAAAGCTGGAGAACTTACAGTGCTTTGTTTTTCACAAATTAAAAGTTCAAAGTCCTTTTTGTCTACAAGGTTGAGCTTATATAAGGCTCAGGTAATTAAATATAACGTACCCTCAAAAAGGCATTGCCAAGGGCAAAGTGGCACAAAGAAAACAAAATCAAAAAGTCAAATATGGGCTCAAATGATAGCTTCACAAGGAGAAAACAACTAACGAAACACCAAATAAGACAATATGTACTTGAATAAAATGTGCTTCTTCGAAATAATAACAGCATGTATAAAGTGTACTTGTAATACGACCAAATGTCTGACAGTCACATTATTAGTTGAGTTGGAAGCTATAGAAGGAAATGATACCTCCTCAGTGATGTGAATTCGATGGAAGGTTATCCTCATCCAGGCGGTAAAAGTCTTTGCGAGAGGTGGAGAATTAAATCTGCTTCTTCTTCTTTGAAAAGGCACAGTGAGTCTTGATGGTGGAATATAGGCGGGCCCATGTGACCTTTACCGTTGCACGAGGATGGCGTGGTTTTGTCGCGACCAGCGACCTCTGTGCGTGCCATCTCACTAAAAATTTGTATAGAGCGGTAAGTAAACAATCTTGCGTGGTGAGAAGGCCAGATGCATCCATAATAATGAGAAAATCAGGGTGGATGGAGATATCTTTGCGGTAGTGGTGGTCTGCGGCCCGATGTACCCTAGGTGGTGGTGCGGTGATGTACTAGATCCCTCTGTTCTTTGTAGGAGGTTGGAGGTGGGGGATCGATGGTGATTCTGCAGGCTAGCGATGATGCAATACCGAGGCTCCCTGCATATCTTACGTTGGATGATTCGCAGCTATGTTCTCGGCTCGTCAGGTGGGAGATGCTGAGCACGGGCGGGCGTGGCCACCTATCAATAGTGGGATGTCCTCATGAGCTTCGAGCTCAGTCATGGCTCCTCGGGAAAACCCAGAATGCTCTAATGTTGGCGAAACGACCCTCGGGAGCGGAGGTATGGCCTCGGCTCAGTCGAGGTTTGGGCGGTGAACCTTGTCCTCGAGAAATTAGACAAGGATGTCATGAAGAAGAACAGTGAAATTGAACGGCTCCACTCCCAATCTGGTGAAACTGGATGCTCCTCTTATTTGCTTGTGATATCTTTGGTGGAAAGATGTTAGATCGCGATCTGTGGTCGATAGGAGCATGCTTAGAGAAAGATTTGCCTCGGGAAGGGAACATACCTCTTTGTTAGATCTCTGGATATAACTTGCTTGAACCATCTCTCTGAGCAGGGGTGGAACCATAGCTTGTAATTGCCGAGTTGGTGGGACGAGGAAATGGAATGCGGCGCAATGAATGGCTGCTTAGTGTCTCAAGCGGCCATCGATGAGGAAGTGGATAGTGGGATTAGGCACTCTCTGGATGTCATGGCGTGGTAGAACTCGATGACCACCCAGGGTGGAAGAGCGTCGCGGTCATAAAAGAAGCCTCCGGGGAGTACCATTTTCCTCCTCTATGGAATCCACAGGCTCGGGATACAGGTAAAAATTTGGAAGATCATAAATATATCTTGATTCTGCTTGCTCCTGATGCTCTGAATCCCAGTTACTTTTATGGGACCTTGATGAGGGCGTAGAATGACAAGCGGGCGATGCGGGAGGTCATGTGGCTGGCCCCTGGACATGCGAATGGGGCTCACGTGACCTCGAGGTAGATGACTCTCCGAGTGCAATGTCAGGGTCCTACGATGGACGTGGATCAGGGGCGGGGAGATGATGAAGATCCAGGCCGCAGTGTTGTCCAGCATCACGATGTCACGAGGTAGTAGGAATGGGAGGCGGGGGATCTGACGTGGATTGTAGTGGGAGGCTGTGTCAGGTCGCGGGGTGGAAGACGGCGCAGGAGCTGAAGTGTATCCTCCACGGGTCACAGCCATGCCTGGATAAGGGAGGAGATGGAAGGGTGAATGATTCTTGCTACACCTTGCAATGAAATACAAAACTTGTAAGAATGTGCAGAGTTATTTAGAAAATTCTTAAGAAAGAGTAAGCCCAAATTAAGGAAGTTAAGAAAGTGACAAACAAAACTAAAAATAAATAAATAATTAAATAAATAAATCAAACAAATTCAAGCCCAAAATTGGATTTATCACTCCTCTCAGTGTTGTAGCCACTTTTGGATTCATGGACGGTCGAGGAGGAAATCTCCTCCTGTGTCTTTGCCCGGCCCTTAGGGCTTCATCTCACTTATTGTGAACACTCTATTATCATTTGGGTTGAGCAGGTCTACTGAACCATTGGGGTATGCCTGATGAATGATGAATGGTCCAATCCATCTTGATTTGAGCTTACCCGAAAAAAAGGTGGAGTTTAAAGTCGTAGAGCAGGACTTGAAGATTTTGATAAAATTAGCCACCTCGTGTGACACCCGTACTTGGATAGGAGAAGATAGGAGATTCTCTGTACAGGTTTGTTACAGAAATGTGGACCTCCATCACTGATTATGGCTTTGGGGACCCGAATGCGGAAAATGTTCTCCTTGAGAATTTCAATCTGACCTTGTGATGGTACTCTGGCATTGCCGACCCATTTTGGCATATAACTCCCATGAGAATATAAGTATATCCGAAGGAAGTAGGAAATGGTCCCATGAAGTCGGCGTCAAATAACTCCAACAACTTTTGAATAGGGTCTGACCGGTGGCATCATGTGACTACGAGATATTTTTCCCAACCTTTGGCATTTGTCGCATTGTTTGCACATGGTATAGGAATCCTTCAACAAAGAAGGCCAATAAAAACCTGCATGCAGCACCTTCATTGCCGTTTTCTGGGAAGCGAAATGACCTCCACATGCACTGTCATGGCAGTGGCTGAGTATCCCTTCTTGTTCTCCTTCCGACACACACCTTATGATTATTTAATCAACACAGTATTTGAACAAATAGGGTTCTTCCCAATAATAAGGTGGACTTTTGATTGGAAGAACTTCTTGTCTGTGCTTTCATTATTGTAGCTCCTGTTACCAAAGATTGCAATGTGGGCAAACCAAGAACCTTTGTCCGCTTAGTGGTAGAGACTCCTTTGGGAATCCATCATAGATGGAGGGTTGTGGTGTTGTGCTATGGTTAGTGGAAAGATGATCGCGACAGCATTTTCCCATCCTTCTTATCAGAATCGCGGGTTGAGGTTGAACTCCTGTAGTAAGAGGACTCATCTGATAAGCCTAGCCTTGGCATTTCAGCAATTCCATGTCAGTTGCACCTTCCTTGAAAGTCATGCAAACTTCCTCAAACTTCCTGATGTGTGTGCACGAATTTTCATTTTCCATACCATGGAAAGTTGGGAACGAGGGCCTCAGATGGGCGACATTCGTATCCTCAGTAGGAGGTACAATACATGAGGGTGCACTCACCCTTGGTGGGTGTATGGGACAGTATATGGTCCCTCATTGTTTTGTATGCATTGGGATTTCTGTGAACCCCCTGGTGGCTTTGTTGTTCCTTAGCTGTAGGCTCCATCGTAAGGTATGTGTACTCTCTTCCTGACCACTGTTCTTGTGAGCATTTGCTTCTTTCTAATCTGCCCATAGTGTTCTGTCCTAGTAGTGCACTTAAAGCTACTAAACAACTGGCTGAATGATGACAAGCGTTTGCAATGATTAGGTTAATGTGGCCCCAGAAATAAAATGAAAATTCTATGTATGGACAGTATAAAAATTAAATCAACCCAGCAGTGAACTGCTAGGGGAAATACAAGTAAAGGCAAAAAGAGATTGGAATTCTGACACTTGTGATGAGGATCACAAGTTCAACAACTAAATCCTTACACTTAAGGCTGCATCTCGGCGCTGTGGCATTTACATTCGTGTGTGATAGGTTAGAATCAACAAAATTTATAAACCTAAATTCCTACTGCAGTATAGCGGATATAGTGGATCTAGGGGGATGGGTTTCCTTAACAAAAATGATTTATAGTGAAGGCTAAAATGGTGAACTCAATTTGGATTTTGGGGTTTTGTAAAATAGTTGGTTTGATGGTAAGAAAGCAGGAAATAAAATGAAAAATATAAAAAAGCTCCTTGAAGCATTGGGCTAAGGGTTGTGGTCCCCAGGAAAAATGAGAGGTTGTCGGGTCCCTTTTCGTTTGGGAGGATGACCTATATTATATTATTCTACATTTTGCTATCAAAAAGCAATTAATAATTTTCCTTTTCAAATATAGCATTTAATGGACATAAATGTTCCGGGACAGTGAAAATCTATCTCCTAAAAACCTACCCTACATTAGCTTTAATAAATGCAACTAATAAGCATAAAGCTTGCCAAGTATAGGTTAACGAGAAGAGTAATCAAAGAGATTAAAATGTATTATAAATGCGGCATAAATCTTAATATATGAGAATAGTCATTTTACCTCAAAACCCACATGCAGTAGCCTCCTCTTGAAGGATGGGCGGGGTTTAATAACCATCCACTAATAAGCATAAAGCTTGCCTGTCTGAGGTTAACCAATGTACATCAAATGATTCACAGAAGCCCTATTATAAAAATCTGAGACATAAATGCTAATATGTGAGGAACAATCATTTGACCTCAAACCACAGCCCTCCTCACAAAGGATGGAGGATTTTATGAACCGTCGAAAATAAAATAAATGAAAATCTATCCCTAAAAATCTACTTTTTACATTAATAATAAATGACGACTAATAAGCATAAAAGCTTGAAGTACGGGTTAACAGGTACACATCAAATAGATTTAAACCTATTATAAAATACGAAATAAATACTAATATAAGAAGCGATCATTTGACCTCAAAACCTAGCATATCCCTCACTTAAAGATGGAGAAGTTTGCAAACCATACTCAAGGATGTTTAGAAACCAGAAATTAAATAAATGAAAATCTATGTCTAAAAATCTACCCTACATTAACTAATCAGTACAACTAATAAGCATAAGCTTTGCCAATGCGGGTTAACCAAGGGACATCAAAATATTTAAACCTATTATAAGAACTACGAGACATAAATACTAATATATGATATGCCGTCATTTACCTCAAACCTAATGTATCCCTCCACCTAAAGGATGAAGAGTTGTAAACCATAATCAAGGATGTTTAGACACGAAAATAAAATAAATGAAAATCTATCTCCCTAAAAATCTACCACATTGTAATAAGCATAAAAGCTTAGTGAGATTCTTGAAGTTACATCAAAGAGATTTAAACCTATTCACAAAAAAATACAGAAATAAATACTAATATATGAGAGCGTAATTTCGCATAAGCCGAAGGATGGAGGGGGTTTTAACCATCCTCAGGGATGTTAAAGCAAGAAAATAAAATAAAATAGAATTAAAATAAAAGCAAATAAAAAAATGCAAGAAAAGAAAAAGACTGGAGAACTTCTGATTACTTTGTTTTCCACAAAAGCCAAAGTTCAAAAAGTAACTTTTTGTCTACAAGTATGAGCGTATATAGAGCTCAGGTTAAATACCAACATACCATCAAAAGGCATTATACACGGAGGGCAAAAGTTGGACAAAGGAAAAACAAAACCAAAAAATAATATTGTTGGAGGAAGGCGAAAAATGTAGTGTGAAAATCTGGCACCGGCGCGAAAATTGGCACCATTGCGAAAATTAATCACAGGTTCGAAATTTTTGCACCAGTGTGAAATTTAACTTGTTGTGAAATTCACTGCCGGTGTGAATTCGCACCGTGCGAGAAATTCGCGACCCAGTTCAAAGTGCAGCGCGTGCGAAAATTTACTTGCTCGTGTTCCAAATTTTCGCATCGGTGTTATGAATTCGCACGGTTGCAATCTCTCTTACGATCCACGATTTCATATCTCAAAAGCTAGTTTTGACTCGGATTCGTCGTGCTCGGATCGATTAAAAACAAAATTAGTAACAAAATGCCGATCGGGCCTTCATGTTAATTCAGTTGATTACTACATAAAAATTAGGGCTAAAAAAATTAGCTCAAAACCTACAAAAATAGCATTTTTTGCCTTGTCATTAGAGGTTTCATGCTTTTCAATTATGATTTGTTTAAGAATTACCGCGCTGGTAGGGTTTCCATGCTTTTCAATTATGATTTGTTTCTAGAGTGTTGAAATTAAGCCAAAAGAAATCGAGGATGAGCCTTGCTCTTGAAGGCTCATGCCTTTATAAACTTGTTGAGTTCAACAAAGTTTCAACGATGTGTGTGTGAATGAGGAGATCCGGCATTCATGATAACATGATTTTCATAGAAAACATGGCACCGCAGTGGAGTTTATCAACATTCAGTCTATTGACATGGTGAAACTTTATATATTGTTTTTTTTTGGATAGGCAAACAAAAACTCTAATGACAAAGGCACACATATATGCATCCAGGTATGAGACACGAATATGAAACAACTTCCCAACTGCATGTGGTTATGGTGATCTCTTAGCGCCATCCATCCAACTATACGTGGCCTTCAAAACATAGGGCTCATCTATATAAAATTGCACTTGACAGCTTCACCAATTCCCGACTTGCTTGGACCCTCCACATGTTTATTTCGCGACCCCAGCAGTTAGTGACGATTTGGTCCCCGAGGTTCTGAGCTTTCTTTGCTGGAGTCGTACCCCTTTAGACGATGAACAATGTTGCCGTTGGTGGCGGTATGCGTGATGGGTTATGGTCACGTGCCGACTTTGGTATGGCACGAAAGGTGGCCATGCACGTGGTTTATACCCGGCCCACGTGGGGAGAATGATGCGAGAGACTTCGCGTTCTGTAAAATCCGTCAGCACATTGGTTCTCAAAGACCATCTTTGATGGCAACGTCGATTCTGCGTGGTAGAATGGGGGGACTCATCCCCATCATCACACACCATGATTTTCTAGTAAAGAAAATGAAAATAGAAAATTCAAGCTCTTGTTTGCAATCTTCATATGTTTTATGATGGATAATCATTTATATTATCACCCCGAAAGATTGAAGTAAAGAATAAATACTCTTCCTCTATTGTCTCTGACCCATTACCCATTATTACATTGTCATCAATTTTTCTCAATTATTTATATGCATTTTTATCTCAGTTATTTATATGCATTATGAGACACTCTAACGAACTGAGTTTAATATATGACCCGTACGATGACAACATCTTGAAGAAGCCTATTAGTTTCAATTAGGCCTCAATAAAATAATGTCCAATGAGATGCAATTTCAAGTGACCAATTTTTTTTTTTCATCCCACTAAAAAAATTTAAAATATGGATTCAAATTTTAAACCTCTCTTTGTTCTTCATTATATTTATAATTTAAGGTTTTAATGGATCTTTACAATCATCAAAGTGTTCTCTCAAACTTGAAAACTTCCTTCGAAAAAATTAAATCCTAGGCCATTCAATAAAAGAATAAATAATAAGATAAGGACATTCGATAAAATATAAATAATAATAAGAAAAGGTGCAAGAAATGAAACTAGAGTACAAATAAATGAAATATAAATAACAAGATACATAGCGACATAATACAAAGTAATGAAGCGGATGTACGGTAGAGCCGATTGGGAAAGTACTCCCTTTGATCTCGTATGCCGAATTAGAAAAATCAATTTTAGATGTCATGCAGAATGGGATAGCCCACGATACATGCTTTTGCCGCACCCCCTTTGAGAGAGCTTTCGTCCACTTGTACCAAAGATGGCCATGATGCCCATCGCGAGAGAAGATCCACACGGGTGGGGTTCGGGCATGGGTGAAGTATGATGATGCATAGGAAGATCTTGACTACCAATGGATTGTTCCATGGGGGTTTTGGATAGATGTGAAGTAAAAAGCCCGGCCACGGGCACACGTAAGTGCTCAGCTAATGATGCAGCGACAAGAATTATCATACGAAACCATTGCAACCGCGAATAATGCATCAATCTGATAGGTAGTCCACATTGCCCCGCGGTAAGCATCGACCTGACTTTGTAAAAGTAGACTACAAATTTAAAGCACCTCATAGCCTGGTATTTCCCGGGGCCAGATTGTAAAAATCAAGTTCAGGCATCAATCATGCTTCTTAAGTATCGAAGGTGAATTATATCATTTATTCCCAAACGGAACCAAAGAGACTAAAACATGAAAGCATGCAAATAACGGATTGGCTAATAATCTTGCGGCTTTAAATTTGTTCACAGAAACCTTAAAGCGACACACGAGAATCGACGCAAAGGAAGAAAAAGTGGCGATTGCCAAATGACAGAACTATCCACGTACACAGCTCATTTTACGTACTCTTGAATCTTTCTCCTTGCTTTCTCTATTCCACTCCACTTCTCTTGCTCTCTCTCACAACCTGCCCCCTCTCTTTAAACTCCATGACCCCTGTTAACTCTCCCCCTTGCTTTCTAAAGAACTCTCCTTAATCACTAACTTTTACCTGACTCCTACCTAAAAATACTTCATTTGCTGCCATATCTTCCTCAACAAGCCTTGCACCTTATCCCCAATGTCAGTGAGCAGACCTAGCAGCGAGTTGTATCTCTCTGCATTATTTAAATCTCTGTGAGAAGCCCTCATACCCGGAGTGAGGGTATGCGAATGGAAAGCAGGCAAACACTAAAAATTGTTAAAGGTGAAGTGATGGAGGAGTATAGGTTTTGATGATAGTGAAAGGAGAGGTATAGGTCATGGCTAAGCAAGGATTTTCTGAGAACCTAATAACGTACTTTCTCCTAGGGTAATGGGTTGGCACTGTAATTTTAAGAGAGACAGTAGAAAGGGAAGGAAGTTGTTGATGGGATGTATTCCGTGCATGGTAAGGGTGTGGAACTGGGTCTCAACCATCCCATTTTTATAATCTTATATAACTTAAAATTTTAATTTTTAGTTTATATAAAACATTGAAATTAAAGAATAACCTATTCTTATAATCTTAAACCTAAACCAAACAATTATAATACAACAAATCGTAATTTAGTAATTTAATAAATATTCATGGGAGTAAATTATTTTTAAATTTTATAAATTAATTTCTAAAAAATGAGAAGTTCATATTTATTTGCACATCAAATATATCAATTCACTAAAATTTATATTGTATATTTATTTTTTATTTAAACGATATGTTTACAACAAATAAGTAGATTTCAAGTATAACAATTATAATAGATTTTATTTTTGTCCATATTTAATTCTCATTATACCTTAAAGAATAATAAATATTCACGTGGTTATAGTTATTTCTTAAAGTAATTCTTTTCAAATTATTTCCATTTATAATTATCTATTTTTCTTTATTATTAAATTAGACTAACATATTGGATTGTCATGATCCAAAACAAATTTCCTATCCATAAATTTGAATTACAAATTTGTCTTATAAGAGTAAGGTTTCAAAATTCTAAATAAATTGAAATATAAAAAGCTTAAATAAAATTAGAGGATTCTAAATTAGAATTCATAGAGTCAATAACAAGAGTTCATAACTATCCTTCAAGAAGGTGTGCAGTAAAATAAAAAATAATGAGTTGAGTTCCCATAACTATCCTCCAAGAGATATGCAGTAAAATCAAAAAATAGTATTTCTAAATTTATAATGAAGTAACATAAGGTACATAGTAGATTTTGAAAGTATGTACCAATATGATAAAATGATAGGTTTTACACAATGACTTTAATACTTAAAATAAAAAAATAAGTAATAAGTATATCAACTAAAACATAATTTAGCAAAGTCGGTTGAAGTTATTAAGTAATAAGTATTAAATTTTGCAAATACCTATTAAGTGTGTTTGATCAAATAATTTAATATCAATTTTAAAGTTAAAAATAATTTTAAGTAGTAAGTCAAAATAGTTAACTTATTCTTAATTTTAAATGTCTTTTGCTTCAGTTCCCATATTTAATGAAAGTATATTTTACAATTATAACTTTACATTTACAACTTATATTTTATATTAAATAATTTTATAAATATCTTTTAAAATTAGAAAATATTCTTCTTGCAATATGTTTTTCTACGTATATTTTAGTTGGATTTTATGAATTGTTGCCCAAAATTTTGATTTTTATGTTATTTTCAGTTTTCATTCTCAGTTTCGGTACTTCATGTCTAATCATATTTTCATTCTCTCATGTTTTCTTACTCATTCTCGACACAGGTTCTAAAGATTTATTTTTTATTATTTAAATATTCGTTTTTGCTCTTAACATTCATCATTAATTGCTTTTAATATTCATCATTATTTTATTTATTTAACTCATGCATATGGCTCTCACTTCATCATATATAACTATCACGATATATTTACTTTCCTTCATTCCTTTTAGACATTCCCTCTTGCTTTCCATGCCATATATTTTTCCAAACATAATAATGCATGTAAAGTTTATTTCTTTAATTTCCTTGATTTTCCAAAGATTATCTACGGCACACTCATATTATACTTTCATAAAATTATATGATTGTTGGTATATAAACAAATACCACCTCTGACTTGGTGTTGTGTACCTTGTGAAGCCCCACAAGCAATTAACTACTTAGGTATCTTGGCGCCACAAAACCCAGGGTCAGTTGACTACATCAACTGCGGAATACTCGTGAATGCTGGGTAACCAGCTGAGTCACGAACATCGAGCGGGAAGTCTCGCTTTGTGCAGATAAGCTCTTACCCATGTCTTATGCTTGTCCCTGACATCAATCACGTGGTAAGCGGCCTCTTGGGCCCATAAACCCAATACTCATCACAATACATCCAAACGAATATATATCTCATGGTTTCAAGAGTTAATAATTTACTCTTATACAACATATATTAAAATTCTAAAATTCTAATACATGTATACAATATAACACCAAAGCTGACAGGCTTTCTGAAAATCGCCTCACAAGATGGCGAGTCTCCTAAATCGGCTCCACAGTACGAAATATATAATTCCCTCGACAGGGGTGAGCTAATGCCAGTGGTGGAATCACCACTAATTGGCTATTCTCCCACTAAAGTGTATCTGTGCTCGATGAAAACACACATTTAAGTAAATGCTTGATCTACTTGAATGTCTACATGATCGACTTATACCTAGTCTCGCGACTCCTCACACTTGCCTAAGCTACGTGAGAAACATTATTTTCAAACAAAGATATTTGTTTTTAATTTAGGACAACCCTCCGACATTAGTAGTAGACCAACCCCGATGATCTTTTTGGTGGACAACCCTTCGATATATATCAGATGGTGACTCGACGATTGATATTTATGGACTACCCTCCCGAATATTACCCAATGGACACACTCCGATCATTATTATTATTAGTCAACCCTCCGAAACCACTCTCTCAATAAACCACTTTATGCACTCACTCCAATCGTTCTAGGGTGCCCCATTGCATATGGAATGCAAGATGCCAATTCCAATACAGTTCATATAACACATGCAAATATATATAACATGATATACATTTACATAATTTAAATCACACAACATGTTATGTAAGTTCACAAACCATTACACAAAAGCCATTAGCTCACTTGGACTAATTATCAAACCACAGAGCAATTCAACTTGAGATTGCCGACCAGAAACCCATTTCAAACAAAGGTATTTGTGTCACTATTACGTGAGCGATAAAACCCTCGATACTTGTTCGAGCAATCCCTGAGCATCGATTGCACTTCGTGGGCAGAATTCATAGCCATTTACGGCCCTGCATTCATATCCGCAATACAATTTATTTCTGGTATGAAATAAAAATCAAGCTCTTTGCTTGATCCACGAGGCGTAACTCATGGAAATTTCAAAAATTACAATAATTCGATTCAATTTGGGATCGATCATGGCAGCTCGCGGCCTCTGTCAGCTTCAAGCATCCTCATCTGGCCAAGCAAAGTGTAAAGCTGAAATGGATAAACCCCCACCTCTCGATTTGTCGAAACTCCTTAAAACGGGCTTATGAGTAGGGCTCACGCGTAAACAACCTTCCTTAGCACATGCGAAGAATTCCGGTGATTCGAATCGCGTAAACTGAGATAAGATACACTCTCTCTCTATAAAAATCACAAATCTCACCTCCACTTTGTGAGCGGGTTTTCCCTATTCGCACGGCTCCTTTTCATATGGGAAGACAACCACTATTAGCTATATCTTTCCTCATTTAATCTTGTCCTTTCCTGAGTTAACTATTCATCGATGCCTTGAATCTTGGATTTCGACATTTGTATTATCTCGTAGTCAGTTAAATCCCATTTCTCTAATCATTGCAATTTTGTCACATGAGTACATGTTATAAGTGACTTTCTTCACATCACATGTCATTTTACGGCACCGAGCCTTGATGCCTCGGCAGTGCTAATTAGTGGCTTCGAATTGTGAGAATTCGATGTGGTAGCTAGATTTCCGCAGACGATTCTAGGTGAAATCGTTTGTTATCAGAGATCTAGAATAAATTTCGGATTTGCAGTAGAAAATTACGATTTTACCATTTTTCGAAGTGAAAATTTGGCAGGTCTTACAATGCCAACTCATTTTTTTAATGTTTTATCTTAGTCAACTTTATTATTATTTACTTTTTATTATTGTTATTATCTTTACTATTATTCTACCTCCCAATTTATTAAATTTATTTAAAGCCATGTTTTCCATATTTCTTAATGTTTTATATTTTCAAAGTATAATAAAAACAAACTCTAGCTTATTAAGTTTTTAAAAATAAGTAAATAAATAGTAGGTATTACAATAATAATTTTAATTTAATTTCTTAGTATCTCAACATAAATCTTACTTTCTAAATTTGACTACAAAAATTATTCTTCATCAATTTAAAAAAAATATATAATTTCTTTAAAATGCGGAAAAAAGAATTCTACACAAAATCATTTCTTTCATTCCTAAAAAAAATCAGAAAATATTTTCTTTACAAATTTCTGAAATCATCTTCTTTAACTTTTAAAAATGTAAAAATCATTTTTCTTTAATTTCTAAAAAAAAATCATATTTTTCTAATTTAAAATACTAAAGATTATTTTTCTTCCATTTTCAAAAAATATTCAATGTTTTATCCTTATATCAAGTTCATTCTTCTCCAAAGTGACATTCTTATTTTTGAACCTAAAATCATATTTTCGTTTTCCAAAATTACCTTTATCAACTTCATTTAAAAAATTCCAAAAGCAAAGTTTACTTTATAATTCCAATAAAATGGAAGCATATGGAGTTCACTCACGTGCTAAATAAACGGCCTATAGTGGGGGACCCGACATCTAATATATCCCTTCATTAAATAATTTAGCGCTTTGTTTATAATCTGGTTTTATATTTTAATCATGAATGTTTCTATATCTTTGTTATAGCGTTAGCTTTGTTTTCTATGTAGATGGGCTTTTATTCATAGTCGAGGTACACACTCTTTCCATATTTGAATGGTTATTCATATTTATTATAAGTTTGATGTAATCTATACTATCATTGTTGTTTATTTCTTGGTATCCATTGCTTGATTAATCAGTTGTCATCTTTCGTTTGATTTTGTGGCGCTGAATCGGGGTGTTGTTGTGCCGTCGACCGCGGAAATCTACGTATGCACCGTCATGAGACCCGTACATGTCGCGACCCGATAGGGCCCGACCATCCATCTGACAACTATATATTTTATCTGAAAGAACTTCTGATTGTATTTAATTACAATTTATACAAAGCTGGGTCTCGCGAGAATTTTACAAAAATACAAGATAAGGCGGCTTGGCCATTTCTTCCCCCTCCTAAGGCCTCGGATGCGTCCCATCCCAAGTCGTCTTGATTGCACGAAAAGGGGTCTACGGCGGGATGACGTGCGGGTAGTGGAATTTCCCTAATTGGGTTACTCCCGCTAAGTGCGATGCAATGGCACACGAACATTGACACATAGCTAATATATCACTCATGCATATATTAACATAATTAACTCGCATAAATCATATTTATTCAATTTTACCATCAATAACATAATATTAGCTCACATACGCCCACAAAATCCTGATCAGCATGTTATTTTCTCATGCAATAATACAACATCCTGCAATCCATGAAGCAGGTTGGTAGACATCCCGAGCCACTCGAGGATTTATTCGCTCGGTCGGAAATCTGTTGGGCAAGAAATCCGCAGCCATCGGCCTCAAACTATGGAAATCGCGTATTTACATGGCTATTAAACGAAGTAAGCGAGTAGGAGAAAAACGCCTGCTTTTGGGTTGTCGAAACTCCGAGCGGTACCCACAGCGTAGTCCTTGCCGTGAGAGCAACTTGCTACTTGCCTGGGTCAGACTCATGAGTCCGATCATGAGTCCCCAGAAGGTGAACGTATATACCATCGCGCTTTCCCTCTCTCTTCCGTTTGCTCTCTCTCTCTTTCTTTCCCTCTCCCAAACTGATTTGGGTCATGGTTGGTCAAGAGAATTGTCCTCGCTTGCCGATGTGACTTCCATTAGGCTGTGAGATTACGCATATCCTTATCCATCTACCTTGAATTTTTGATGGCATGATGCCATGTGTCTCAAGTGACTACTTGATCTCAAGTTTATTTGCATCTGCCTTTGGACACGTGGCGCCTCTTGCCGCACAAGTAAAGTGCCAAGTAATCCCGCACTCCTCATTGCCTCGAAAAGCATTAATTCCGATTGTCACCGAGTCGACAAAATTCGATGTGGTAGCCCCAGATTTCGAGACGATTCAACGGTGAGAAGTCAGTTTAGATCATCCAGGATCTAGAAAAGTTGGGATTTTGACCAAGATGCCATTTATCCTTCCTTAGGAAATCTGGATTTTCCGAGGTCTCACATGTTTGATACTTTTTAGTTATTTATTACGTGTTTAATATGTTTTGTTATAAGTGTTGCTTGTCTCATGGTATCCTTAGATTGATTAATCGGTCATCATGTTGTCTTAATTTAATTAGTGAGATGACTTTAGAGACTACGAGGTGCTATGGATCTTCGTCATACCTTTCCAATAAGTAACGACCATCAGTTTGAACTCGATTTGCATAGACCTACTTTTTGTGTAGTCAAATTTAAAATTTCTTTTTTTCTTTTGTTTCACTTTAAAAATAATAATAATAAGTGAGGTCACTTCAAAACCGTTTTTAAAATTAGTTTCTAAAAATACCTGGCGATTCGTCTTTTTTTAGGTAGGGGAAAGCATCATAGGCAAATTCGATTATTACATAGGCTAATAATATCTATGATATAAATATATAAATATATAAATATATAATATATGTAGGCATAAGCTAACGATTGGTGAATATATCCATTATTAGGGTGGAGTTGGGATGATGGGGTTGTGTCATTGCCTCGTAGTTGGGGTTTGTGGTTTAGGATTCGGGAACCGCCACACGCCGCGTTTACAACCACCCTTTGAAGCCCGCACGGTGCGTAGTTATCTCCTCTCCCACCACGTGGGTTTTTTATTTTTCCATACAATTCTTCTCCTCTTTCTCCTCCTCTCCCTGCTCAAAATTATTCTTATCTGTTTTACATTGCACCAGAAGCCCACACATTTCATTTCACTAAAGAAAGGAAAAAAAATAAAAATATTGTCAAATTAAGTTTCTTATAATTTGAACTGAGAAGTCAATAAACATGTGGCTAGTAAATATCTACCTTTAAGAGCATCTCCAGCAGTTAGCAAAACAAAAAGCATCCAAAGCCATTTTTTTTGCTCCAAAAAGTTACTTTTTGAGATTTTGCTAAAGTTTTGGCTAAAGCATCTCCAGCAGTGAGCATCTAAAATTACATCTATCCTAAATCTATTCCAATTTTACCCTTTCTCTTTCTTAATAATTACATCATGTACCCTTCATTCATTTATATCACTCCATACACTATAAAATTGATTTAAAAAGATAAATAAATATTTAATTACAATTTAAAATAAATATAAAGATTCAATTAAAATTAAAAATTGCCATAAATATTTAATTAATATTCAATAAATAAATATAAATATTTTGAATTAATAATTTCAATAGTTGAACTTTTTTGGTTACAAATATTAATTACTTTTAAAAAAATTTTATAACATAAATAATGAAAATAATTTGTGATTTCTCCGAATCATGCGGGGTTATAAAAAGTGATAAATCTTATTGATTTAAGCATGTCAGCGATTGACTTCTCACATCACATTGGGGTTATAAAAAGTTCCATCGGGTTTTGGATTATTTGACATGTCACCAGCTGCGTTGTCAAATCACATTGGCCTTCAAAAAGCTACATCGGGTTATGGATGATTTGACAGGTCATTGGCTGATTTGTCACATCACATCGGGGTTTTAAAAAAGCTGATGAAGTTGGTCTTATAGATAATACTGTATTGACTTGTCAAATCACGAAACACGACTTTTAATGCATTTCGGTAAACGATACAGACTCAAAAACATCTATAAATTGAGGAGGATGTCTCTTAGAATTTTACACATATCAAGGTTTTCATTACTCGAAGCAAAGAGGCCGAGTAACTTTTTGCTCATCTTTGAATGATTCATCTTCTTCAGACGAAGAAGAAAGAAACACGTGGTTCGCCGCAGCTATCGAGTTTGAAAGACAAAACTCACAAGGTACGGGCTCTGGAGATAGAATCAGTAGGCAATACCGATATCGTGATCGAGTTAGCGGCCATTCTCGACTGCTAAATGATTACTTCGTTGAGAATCCAGTCTACGACGAAACATTATTTCGCAGGCGCTTTCGTTTAAGTCGGCCTCTGTTTCTTCAAATTTTACATACGCTCCAACAGCACAATCAGTATTTCGTGCAAAGAAGAAATGTTGCCAACACATTAGGTTTATCAGGTGAACAAAAAATAACGGCTGCACTTCGCATGCTTGCATACGGTATGGCTGCGGACTCACTCGATGAGTATGTAGTGGAGAACCTGACCATCGAGTGTGTCAAGCGATTACGCGGGTGAGTAGAAATTTTGGGCTGAATATCTCAAATCCCCCAACTAGCGGCCCGACATCTCACAGCATTATGGAAAGCTAATCAACGTGGCTTTCTGGAATGTGGCAGTTTGGGCCCATTTGTATGCCTTTGGGCATGGAAAAAGCGTCAATGACATATCACGGAATGTATCTTGCCGTAATCCACCCAGGCCGACTATTGTGCTTTCGAAGCCGTCGCCTCCTCGACTTGTGGATATGGCATGCTTTTTGGCATGCCGGGTCGCTGTGATATTAATGTACTCGACGCCTCCAATTTGTTTGCTAACTTGCGAGAAGGATGTGGCCTTAGTAGTATACCGCAATGGGCAACCATTACAATATGGGATACTATCTTGCGGGCGGTATATATCAATTAGGCAACAATTGTTATTCGATTTCGCATCCTCAAGAGTTGGCTCCACGAATTCTTTACAAAAAAACATGAGGATTCTGCAGAAGGATGTGGCGAGCATTTGGGTGCTTCAGCTCGTTTCGCATCATTCGGGCCAGGCTCGGTCAGCATCATGAAGACTTGACTTATCATGAAAGCATGTATTATTTTACCGCAAACATGATAATCGAGGATGGCGGGTTGATGTGATAGAGCTTGTGCAATGGCTTACGGCGGTGCGTATGACTCATTGAGACCGATGGCCCGATTGAAGTCTCCACGAGGCGAGACCGCCAGACAATTTATGTCTACCAAC
This sequence comes from Tetrastigma voinierianum, assembly GCA_016808115.1. Lineage (NCBI taxonomy): Eukaryota > Viridiplantae > Streptophyta > Magnoliopsida > Vitales > Vitaceae > Tetrastigma > Tetrastigma voinierianum. The sequence continues at coordinate 178,757 of JAEQBH010006472.1, forward strand.
CGTGCCATTCGGTCGAACACCCACTATGCTCTCCGCCCGACATCATTGCACATAAATGGGCGCTACAGACAGGCGTTATCGATGATTTTCCTTATTTTAATATTATGTTTGCTCTGTCGTGTTATGTTATGTTTTTTAATGAATTCAAGTTAGTGCATATTTTAATCATTCTCATCTACTCTCTCTCTACTCACACACACACACACGCAACCCGCCCCGACGAAGACACCTGACACGGACCAGAAAAACACATGGACACGCACACTTTTCCTTCTCTATGCTGCCTTCCAGCCCGTTGCCCCCCAGAAAAAATACCCTTCTCACCAACACACATACAGCCTGCTCTCTTCCTCTCTCTACACAACACGCCCTAAAAATACCCATCATACACACACACACACACATAGAAGCCTTCATACACCCTTTCCTTAGTCCACACACTCTTTTGGATTTTGCAACTTGGTTTGATTAGGTTCAATTTGGATTTGTGCATTTGGTTTGATTAGGTTCAATTTTATTAGGTGGTCATTGTATTTAAGTTTGTCAAAGTTTTGGGGATTCGATTTGGTTATCTGAAATTAGGATGGTTTCGTTAGAGTGTTTGTATCACCCGATAGATTCGCATGTGATGTGGTTGGGAAACCTCTTTGTATTGTTTTTCCGGCACTTAAAAATGTTCACATCTTTGATCATGTACATATGTTCTCGAAAATGGGTCTAATTGCACAACAAACATTGTGTACCCTGAGATTTTATTGTAACTTGTGGTATTCTATGATAAATAAATCGTATAGTTCGTTTGCAAGTTTAATTCTACAAATGACAATCATTTTAATAATGCTATTTTATCTTTACAATTGAATTTAATCTCTGTAGAATTGGGATGAAGAAGTGCACGAGTTAAATAGAATAAATACCTTGAGCTTTCTGATGGGTATGCACAAATAAGGTAAGTAATTTTATTATTTCTTTGTTTATTGTTTCTTTTTCTAAGTTTTTTTAAACATTATATGGGTATCTTGATTTTATTATTTTTATAAATAATAGGTTGTTATAGATTCTCTCAACTGAAGGATGCAAATATATGTTGATACAAGGGCATTCAGGATGGTGATAAAGAGAAATTTTGATAACATTAATGATGGATGATCCGTTTGGTAAGCCCCGATTAGATTGACTCATTTTGCAAATTAATACGGTATAATTACGTTTGATGATCATTACTCATTAGTTCATCTTATGATTAATGTTGTTATGGTATTTGGTAAAAATAGTTGTGTTTATACAAGACTGTGGTTAATATTTTTAGGGATGTTCTACTGATATTTTTTATTTCTCCCATTTTGCAAGTGTACAATATATAGTTTGATTCAATATAGTAATCAAGGGTAGAAAATTTTGGATTATTAGCCATGATTTTGTTGATTTATTGAGAGTAGAGTTAGATTAAAGTAGTTCATGTCATTTTGTTATGTGATAGAAGTTGCCTGAGACTAAGAAATTTAATGGATTATTTCTAAATTTTTGAAAAACTACTTGCACTACACTCTTTTTATGTTTGGATTATCACATTTTCATATATTAGTGTGATGCAGTTGATGTGGTTAATATTGTTTTTCCAGCCACTTTGGATACATAAAAAGTGCACATGTTTTTGTTTTTAACCTTCCATTTTACTTTGTGTATGTATAAGCAGCGCGTTGTTGTGAGTTTTGATTTCGAATAGGCAACACAATTTGGTTGGCCGTGTGTCGCATGTGGGATTTATAGTTTATTTTGTTCATTAATTTTGTAGGGTGGGTTGTGTAATTAAAATTTTAAGAGATTGTCTAATACAAATTGATAGATTCTTGCGGTTCACTAATGAAAATTGCATTAAAATTTTAAATGAACCTATCGTTGATTAAATATTAGGCCTTTGTTTAGCATAACATAGTGCCTTGAGACATACATTTCTTCTAATTTATGTTTTTAGTGAATGAAAAGAAAATATTTTGGCTGTGATTACTTAAAGTCATTACATATGTTAGATAAGTGAATATTAGATCTTAAACCGATCATCGCTTCTTTGTGGCGCTGAGCCTGGGGTGTCAGTTATTCTCGTCATTTGGAGAAATCTATATCTGTGTCAGAGGCGCATACTGAAGTAAAAATAAGCCTCTTTGGCCTTTAAACCAAATATAAAATAATTATCTCAACTATATTCTCATAATTATCATGTTTGTTCTACAAAAATATTTATACATTTTACAAAATATTTACTCAAGCCACATGTTATGTTGGCTTTCTTCTCCAAGATACTCTTTGCGTCTGTCTCACTGGATAGTCCACATGCACAGAAAGGGTCCACGACGGGGTGAAGCGAAAGCCCGATTAGAAAGTTTTCCTACAGGGTTACTCCTGCACCTAAAAAAATGCATATGCAATGGCATATATAAACAAGCAATCACATTCCCATACAATTATTTTCTATATGGAAATGTCACATATCATGCATGAGATGCAACCCCTCATGCTCGCCACGAGTCCCCGGCCCAGGCTCCCTCACTTGGAATGCGAATGTGAAATAAAACTAGTCACACACTCGGCTAAACCATTTGGAAAACCCTCGATTTATTTATCAAAAACTGATTTTTATTCTTTCCTTTATTTTATTGGGCCGCGGATTTCGGGTTTACCGTGGGATGTATACGCGCTTTTCACTTGTTCGCGAACACATAGTGGGATTCATGTCTAGCAGGTAAATAACGTGGGACTTTCACCACTGGGGATCTACTGACTGCTCCATGAAACATGTAATTTATCATTTTGATCATTTACACACTTTCGTAGATCTCTACCTTGGACTTTGTCGGAATTTCCCGAGTTCACGGCCAATATGCGGCTGCGATGAATAAACCTTTCCACACTACCCGACGATGCGATGTGACCGTGCATATGAAATGCATGATGCGTGCATTTTTCCTCATATTACATGCATGAATGAGCACCATGAAACATTTACACACCATGGATAATTATAATTAATCCATAATCTACTCCATGCGAAACATATTATCACGTCAAAAGCGTGATATCTGCGATTCCACACTTAGCATGTTATTCAAGCAAGCCATAACACACTACAAGGTCTCAACTTGGGACCATTCAACAGGGTGCCTCACGGCCCCTTCACAAACATGAACCATATTGGTTCCAATCATTGTCATCTCATCAACAAATCACAACATCTAGAAACTTTGGTTTCTAGTAAAACTCTAACTCCGGTCATCTGGCGGTCATGAAATCCATACCCTTTAATTCCAAAGCTTGGAACTAATTTACATGGCCTCTCATGGCCTCCATAAGCCAACCCCTACCATTATAAAGCGCTGAAATTTAAAAATAAACAAGTAGGAAATATCCTGCATGGAAGTTGAGAAACTCCGAACCGGAGTCACCAGCGTTGTCCTCTCCGTGTGAGCCGCCGCCGTGTCTCGAAAAGATCCGATGTAGGATCTACACAAATCAGAGAGAAGGAAGGCGTTCTCTAAAAATGAAGAACAAACCTTCTGCGTCCCATTCTTTCTTATCTCCGCGTTCATGGCGCCTTTTCTTTCCATTTTTATACTTTCTCTTCTCATTTTATAACCCCGTTTCTCCTCGTTTTCTCTTTTCCCTTTGTATTTCTCCCCATTTTCTCCCTTTTGGAACCGCCATCAAAGTCAAAGGAGGAAATTTATCTACTCGCCTCGGCTTGATCTTATGGCTCTCCTTTTCCATCCTTTCTTTTTATTTCATAAATCCATAATGACATCATGCCTTTAGTGGTTTAATATGAGCCATAAAATCAAATCTACATATGGCTAATTGTGAGCCATTACTTTAGTGCCAAGTGTCACACCTTTATGGTGCCAAATTGGCATCCTTACTGCTACCATGTGTCATCAGGCACCGATGCTCTCGAAAAGCGTGAAATTCCGACCACCTCGGAATCCAGCGAAGTCGGCGCAGTGGTAGCTAAATTTAGTGAGGCGATTTCCAGCGGAGAAGTCGTTTAGGTAAATCAGGATTTAGAAAATTCATTTTCAGCGAAATTCACGATTTTCCTTTATCCGAAATCTTGGATTTTATGGGGTTTCACACTTACTAGGAGCTACTATTAATTCTAATAATGTATGTAGTTTCAAAAATATAAATTTTATGCATTTTAAGTTTATGGGACTTCGATTATTAAAGTTGAGTTTTTTACTATCTTCATATAGGTATGTACTTTGTTGACCACGAATTTAAAGTGCAAGTGCGCGAAGGATGCAGTTGTATCTTCCAGCTTAATGTGCGTGTTCATGTTCAGTATTTTATTTTTTTGTGTTCACAGTCAATGTTTGATTTTTCTGCATTGTACAGTGCCTTCAGGCATCAGTTATTGCTAGTGTGTGTGTATATATATATATATAGGGAGAGAACGAGAGAGAGTAGTTTGCCTCTCCACCTTAATAATAGAAAAATATGTCATGTCCCATTGATAGCCACCTTGTGTTTAGGTAATGAGCTATGAAAAGGGTGGGTTATCGCGAGACTTTCTATGACGATTAGGGAAAAATGTCGCCAAACCATGACCCACATTACATTTTTACCAAAGGTATTTAAAAAAATTAGCGATAATGAAATTTTAAATTTGTTGCCAAATGTGGTTGCAAAAAAATTCTAGCAAATTGGTCATTTTTTGACGCAGTAAGCATCATTTTGACTCTGAACTTAGTCGTCGTAGATCAAATAAATTTTATTTTAGTGATTTATTTAGGGTGAATCTATTACGTAACAATATTAATTCGTCTTAGAAAAATAATAAATTTTTAGTAACAACAATTTCTTATTGCTAATATAATTATTTTATTCTTAATATATTATTTAAAGTATGAATGATATAGCAACGAACATGAAATCGCCCTAAATATATTTTTGGGTCGGATACTGGAATTTATGAAACCCTTTTTTGCCTCATCTTTTTCCCTTCTCTTTTATTCCCTCTTGGTCTTGTCTCTACCGTGTTACCTTAGATTTGTCACATAAATTAGCTGTAATATAAGCCTTATTCAGCTAGGATCACTCTCACAATTTATTCAGTTTCCTGACTCAGTAATAGATTAAGGGTGACTATACCACCTTAATTTTCAGGGATAGCAGTTCAAAGTGTCTGTATAAATCCAGAAATGTGTCGTGTAATCTTAAATCTGACATATATATCACCCGAGTAACATTATAATATTTGGGAGTTATTATTCGGGATGAAACTAATGAAAGGATAATTTATGAACCGGAATGTTGTACTAGAACAAGGGTAAATTTGCAATGGATTAAAATGGGACATGAAAGTCATAATCAAAGAAGAGAGTATCTTTAAAATAGAAATAGCAGTTGATTTCAAATATTAAAGTGATTGAGGACCTATTTGCAATTAAGGAAAGATGAGACTATAAAGGAGATGAGACAAACAAATGTCTCATTTGGTCTCATTTTGCTAGGGCAAACCGTGGAGAAGAGAGGAAATAAGAGGAAGAAGGAAGAGTGGAAGGAAGAGGAAGAAAGAAGAGGAGAAGAAGGGGAAGAATTTCAGGTATGAATTCTAGGGTTTTCCATGGAGATTAGTTCCTCCTTTTCTAGGGTTCAGTTAGGAGACCATCCTAACCCTAGATTTGTTGAAGCTATGTGGGAAAAACTCTAGTTGGTATGTAATAAACATGGAATCCTTCTATTTATATGGTTTTGTAGGAATTTATGGACTTTGGGTTGAATTCTTAGGATTTTCACCTAGGGTTTGTTGTATGAAGTTCAAACCACCAATACAAGTGTTATGGGTGTGGTTTATGGACCTCAAATTCCATGTTGGTTTTTGAGGTATTATGGAATGGAGAAGTTGTATGAAGGGTGGTACCAAAGAGGGCAAAGAAGTGGCATTTCTAGGCAAAACCACGGTGGTACTAGTACCAAAAAACGATTGGTGCAGGTACCACCATCTGAGGCTCCGGTTTGGTATCGTGCAAGACAAGTGGTACCGGTGCCGCATATAGAATAATGTTTGGTGCCGGTACCCAGGCGCAGTAATGCCGTTCCACAGTGTCCAAAAGCGAGATTTTTGTAGTTTCGCGTAGTTAAGCCCCGAGGTCGCTATCTGGTAGTATAGTAACCTTAATAAATGATTAAGAGATGTTCAAGAAAGATGAAACTCAATGGCATAGTACCTAGAAGCTTAGCCTGGCGTCTTATGAGTGTGAATAAGTGCTAGTTACTAAAAGTGACTTGCCTATGAAGTACACTAAGATTATGCGATTACTCAGGCGATTAATGTTTTCGCCGTATTCGTTTGAGTGTATAGGCTAAAAGCAAAGGCGGGGAAGTTGTGGAGTCATGCTCAAGTTTTGGTAAACAAAAAGATGAGTGTTCTAAACCTATTTTTCAAATACTAGTGTCACTATAAGAAAAAAGACCTATCTTAACGGTTACTAACTCTCATCGTATGTGTTATATGTCATCATAACTTCCTAGTCTTATATGTCATCTATTGCAGTGTCAAGGTAGGTGTATCGACAACTTGCCAAGCATATATAAATGTTAATGAATGTGTTTTCTATTAATCGATATAACTTCTCTACCGCTCATCAATATGTCGAGATTTGTATTCCAAATAAATCATAGTTTCTTTAAAGATATGTCAAGAGTAAGGATCTTACCATAGATTATAAATTGGAATTAGAAACATATGTCATGATAGCCTTTGAAAAATTTTAAAATAAGCTTTTAATGTTTGCTATGAAGAGAAATATATGATCTTGAAAATAACTTGTTGACATATGAAAAATTGGTGCTTAATTTAAACACTTATTACAAAATATACCTTGTTTTCATAACTAAGACTTTATCTTGTTAACCACAATGCACCATATAAATATGCATGTAGCTAGCTATTAAAAACACATGCGCCTATTGTGTTAATTTGAATTAAGTTGTCATCTGTTTCAATATACAAACAAAATAATATATTCAAGAAGCTAAAGCAACTACTTAGAATAAAAGATACCAAAAGATAATGTAAATCAAATTCTATTTATAGTACATACATAAAAAATAAAAGCTCTTAGAGCGAATAGTTAAATTATGCAACCAAATATTAATAACCATGTATGTATATACATCTTTAAATGTCTCTATACAGAACCATCTTGGAGTCTTTCACTAACGACTTGTAGCGAAAAATAAATAAACAAAGCACTAGTGGTATTAGTTGAAGATAGGGAAATCCATGTAATAAATCTTATTAACTACACAAACTTTAATCTTACAAAATAACAAATGTACAACCAAAAAATATTTGTAACACATTCGTATATACATCTTGAAATCTCTGTAAACAATACCATCTTGAGTCTTTCGATACTTAGTACCTATACCAAATAAAATAAGGAAATAAAAAAATGATATTAACTAATTATTGGTATAAGATGAAACTCATGTAATGAAACTTTAAGAACTATACAAACTTTAATCTTACCAAAATAACAATTAGACATTAAAATATTAATTAAGCAGAGATGTATATACATCTTCAATTCCTCTTTGCCAAAAAACCATATGAAGTCTTTCACTAGTTGAAACCTATACCAAATAATACAAAATAAAACAAACTAATTATCAATTCCAAGATGAAATTCATCTAGTATTCTCAATCTTCTGCAACTTTCATCTTACCAAAACAAGCTCTTGGGCGATAAATATTAATATTCAAGATGTACAGAATCTTGAAATCTGTTATCAAAAAACCATCTTGAGTATTTCACCATCCTGAAACTTGTACAAAATAAAATAAGTAAATATTAACTAATTATTGGTTCACGATGAAATCCATCTAATGAAACCTTAAATCCATCTAATGAAACCTTAGTAAGTACACAAACTTTTATCTTACCAAAATAACTACACTACCAAAATATAACTCGATGCATATACATGTTAGAAATGTCACCATGGAAAAAAAGATTTTGAGCCTTTTACTATTCTGTAACCTGTAACAAAAATACATAAATAAATGATAATAATTAAATATTGGTTGAATAAATCTTAGTAACCACAAAAACTTTCATGCTGCAAAAATAAAACCTATACAAAAAAAAAAAAAAAAAATCCATACCCATTGCTTTATATAATTTTGGAAGTATATAAAATAAAAATCTTGAATGCAAAATTAGTATATTTACATTTGAAGCAAAGAGAGTGTTGACAAAATCTACCCACCAGATCTTAATAAATTTATTTCATGCTGAGTATAGATCTTTTTCCATTAAGCGACATATTAATAAAAAAATGTTAATATAACAACATATTCATATATAAAACTTCATATTACTTAAAAATATTATAGTTGAGTTCATACCTTCTTGAGTAGAAACCAAATAAAAAATGATCTCATTCATATACTTAAATCATAATAACCACAATGAACCCCTCCCGTTGTCTAGGACTCTACATGGAGCTCATGTATAATAATTAGAAAATGTATACATATATAATGTGATAAAACTACCATGAACCTAAATATTTGCGATAAAACGAGGTAAAAAATGCGAGTATTTATTCAACTAAAGTAATTCCAAATTTAATAGAAAAAAATGTAGCATTAATTTAAAACACACGATAGATTTATTAGGAGAGATTGAAGAAAATGGTGATATTTATCTTACCTCAACACATATCCGATTAAGGTCTTTCTTGTAAGCTTTCTTTTCTTTGAGAAGAATAAATTGAAATGCCATATAATGAAATTTAAGAAAATTAAGATACATTTCAACCATGAATACTTAATCTAAGCCAAATAAAAGGAAGATACATACATGTTAATTACTTCTTGAAAGTCTTTAGTTGGCTTATCTTGCAAGGAGTCGAAGTAAAACACGGTCATTGTTTTCAATTTTATAATGACACGATGAAAACTAGGATAATAAACACAAATTAAAAGATGGGTGAGAAGTAATTTGATAATAAAACATGAATAATGAAAATGTTATGTCATTATCTAAGACAATTACATTAGGTTGTTGGAGACGAAAAATATACTACAAACTGTGGTTATCGTCCTCTCGGCAATGTATCGAGCTCTATTTTCCAACTTTGGTTTTGTTGTTCCAGCTTTAGAAACTATTCCTGGATTCACAAATATCAACTTTAAACTCATTGTATCTCTCATTTCTTGATACAAGTACCTAAGAAAATTGAAATATATAAGAGATATTAGTACCATAAAATATAACTTGAACTCAATGCACATGTAAGAAATCCACCATATGTAAAACAAATACAGTTTGATGAAACCTCGTCTCAGATATGATATACTCCATATCTTCCACCAAAAGAAATGTGAAAAATTCATACCAAAACGAATCTACTTTGGGGAATTGTACTTTTAGGTGCAGTGCATCTTTCAAAGCCCACTTCTAAAAGCTGTTTTATAAAAAAGCGATTGAATATCCTTTGGATTTTCTTTCTTCGTTGTTCAATAGGTTTCTACAGCAGTATCTTTGTTGCTTTCTTCTTAATTCTCATTTTTAACACAATACATAGTCGATAATTAGAACATTATTGCATTAGTAAGCAAACAACATAAAACAAATTAACCATGAAAATTACATGATATACCTCTTGCCTCCTTCATAAGGTATCCTGAGCTCGTGACGTAATACCTCGTACTGACTCCTTCCCTCATTTTAGAGACATTTTGAGTGGAAGCGATTGCAGAAAGACATTAGGTTGAACGGGATGGTGTTGACTTTATGATTAGGACCATAATTTGCCCGGGAACATATGTTGCATATGCAACAATGTTTTCTCTAGTCTCTATAGCTATGTCACATTTTTTAACCTTATGAAAATTAAAAAATATGTCACTACATTTGGTATACAAATATGAATATCCACAAAAAAAAAACTATACATTAATGGTAGTAATGGAACTAAGTCAAACATATATATACCTTGTCAATTGGATGTTGGGGTGTTTTTGTAACCTTCATCTCAACTCCAGGTTATATCAATTCGATGTTCTTCATGATTATGTTGTTGTCGGATATTTGTCTTGCTCCATTTCGAATGGGGTGTGGGAGGCGTTGTTGAACCCTCGATGAGTGGTGTTCAATATCACGTTAACCTTGTGCTTTAAAGCTACTCTAGATGACTAAGCATTTTTCACGCTCCTCTAATTCTTTCTCCCTTTCTTGCAATATCATTTCTCTTTCATCCATTTCAACAACTTTTGATGACTTAGGAACATCAAAATATGCATTACGTTTTACTGGTCCCTTTGCCCTTACTCTACCAGGATGCTCAGGTGTTCCTAAAGCTTGTGTAAGTATATCATTTGGACCACTAGTAGGAATACCAAGCTTCTTGGCATTAGATTAATAATCCTACAAACAACATAACAAATTTAAACTTGAATATCATATTTATAAGCTTTAGAACCTTAAACGGACATCATTTAAGGTTTTTTGATAACTAACAATTTTATGAATAACATGTGTTGGGGTTTCAACATCCATGTTGCCTTTCTTCTCTACAGCCAACTACAATTCCCATCCATGGCACGAGCTTCCTGAAACCACGTTTTTCATGCGTACCTAGCCTATTGATTCAATAAGTGTAATTGTTGGCAGATATAATAATAAAGCAAAATCCCATTTCTATTGTCAAGAGATTATATAATATCAATCAAATATAAATGATATTTGTTTTAATTCTATAAAACATAATAGATATATTTTTTTATTTGTATACTTAGTACAATTTTTTTACATTAAACAGCTTCCGTCATTTTACCAACAATTTTACAAAGCATATCCATTAACAATAAAAAATTCTCTATCACATCACACAATCATTATATATTATAACTACAATATTAGAATTTTCTCCTATAAGCTGAGAATAACAATAAAAAAAATGTATAAATGAAAATAGTGTGAAACACCAGCTGGCTACCTTTCAGAAATTTTCATAAACATGTTTCTACTAAGTCGATAGAATATGTGTTCAAAGACCTCTTCGTTTTGGTTTTCGACTTCTTTTGAAATTGCTTTGTGACCTATCCATAACCAATTTTCTCCATATTTCCAGTCTCAATATAGATTTGTAACAAGATGGGGGCTCTTTAAAGGTGTTGAGGGTCATCCTTATGGGCATGATATAGTCTTTTTGTGAGATGGTGCTTGAATGACTGAACTTTACTATTAGGTACAATAAGTATTTATTCTTGCTATCTTGACAACCTTGAAAACGCGATACGCAAATGCAATTAGTTGTGTTGCTTGAATGCGTAATGGGTACACAAGATGTAGGAAGATAATTTAAAATAATTATTTCATACCTGAGCGATATCCCACTTGCTTTTCTTTCAACTTATTTGGCACTAGCCTTGATCAAGATAGTCTATTGGAACCATGGTCCTTTGCGAGGACACCTAAGTAGGAAACCAATTGTATAGATCCATCCGCAATTTCTATACCATCTCATTATAATCAATATTAATCTTAACCCTTGCTTTTATTCTTTGTAATATTTGGTGTCATGGTTGATCCTCTAAACTTTTTGTTTTCTTCTTTAATATCGCATCCTCCACATGAAAAGTAAAGCACAAAATATGAACCACCCTTTATAAGTTAGTGTAAAAATTAGACTAGGATATTGTAGCAATTACCTTTTGTTTGTTTTCCTTTGTGCTCCCATTTGTCACAATTGTAGACGGCACCGTGTCTTGAATGGCTAAAAAGGTATGCTAAGACAACAACATTTTAACATTGATAAATAATGATAATTTTGAAGTAATGAAAATATGCATAAAAATTCATTATAAGGAAACTTATAAATAAGTACATTGCAAGGTTGAATATTTTACAAAACTTGCATTCTCTACTTAGTTTGCCATGTTCAAATTATCACACACTAATACAATAATTTAGAATATTCCAATCTTTGTGAGGTTAGATTGTGTCCAACGTGTGTTATTTCTTCTATGTCATTATTATAACAATGTTTTATTTGGAAATTGTGTCATACATAGTTTTACCACCAAGTCTAATAAATATTGACTTGTCTTATGTTTGTCATTATTTTTTATTATATTATAAATTCAATCAACTTATAGACATCGATTATTTTAATTAATTTTATAAGTAACTTATAAATATTGAATATGAGAATGATCAAGCATAATCATGCAATATTGGTTGTATGAAGCATAACTTTTAGATTACCTTGCACATTTTAATTGATATGTGAAAACTTATACAAATAACTTAAATGGGAAGTGTTGTTTATTATCCTTCCACCTTATATCGCATGATTAACTTTCACTATAAGGAGGATTGTCTAAAAAAAAAATTAAGTCATTAAGTCGATAGCTTCATTCTTTACACTACATAATCTAAAACTAAAGTTATGATGTCAATATATAAGCAACACTTATTTAACTATATCAATTAAGCTAGAAAATAAGTTTAGACAATTAAAGAGACATCAAATACATATGTAGTTACATTTGGTTACAAATGGCAATGCATGTAATAGAAAAAATAAAGCTAACAAGAATAAAATAATAAAACCATAATATCAATTACCATATCATTATATGTTGCGATAATTGTAATCTGATACATAGTAATCACTTAGTAGTAACTAAGTGGTCTGAAAAATAAAACATACGTAATATGATTAATGTTCAATCGAATCCCCTCACAATCAGTTCTCATACAAATTTCATTTGAGTCTTCAACTTCATCGGAGGACTGATGTGGCGTGCATTCACAAAAGGGTGATGTCCATCTGATTGTTTGTGGTCGTCATCACCCTCGCATCGAAAGAGTCTTTCTTGGCCTTGAAGAACAACAAACCATCTTAGATCAACTTGGTCTTTCTACATAAAATGCTTGTTGAGCTTGAGATGCTAAAATAAAGGATGCGGTTATGTCCTATCTTACGTAGATCAACTAATGTGAAACGGCTGTCCAACTTTGACGCAGCTCTTATTATTAACCCAATCACACTTAAAACAACAAATCTTGAACATATTATAATCAAGGTCCCATATCTCTTTTACAACCCCATAAAAACACATCTCACCAAGCACAGGATTCTTATCTTTGGCACTTGCAATTTGCGTTTCGTTGATGCCATAATACTAACACCACTATTTTGGTTAACTCGTGTCTCATCACGATCCTTGGTATGGTAACGACAACCATTAATGATATAACCAGGATAAGTAAGAACTTGTTGTCTTGGTCCTTGTGCAAGCCACTTAAGATCCTCTTCAATAGGTTCTCCTTTGCTTATTTCATCAGCAACCTACAAGGTTCATCCATAATATATAAATGAATGTAGAATGAGTGAAAAGTATTTGACTCTAAGTGGGTGATGCACTTTGAGTTTCATACCTTTTTTCGAAGCCAATAGCTAAATGTGCGCACATGTTCATCCTCTAGCCACTTCACCCTTTTAGATTGACGAGGATACTTTGCCTTGAATATTTTATGTGATCTATCAAGTAAAATAGGCAAGTCATGTTCTTGAATCCACGAAGGTAGAGTAAAGTCACATGTTCGAGAGACCTGACACTTACTTGATATAAGGTTGCACAATGGTCGTATTTTGCGGAACACCTTAATGATGTGCTTATCTTTGAGTTATACTCATTAATAGTCATTGCCGCGGCCTCGGGTAAAGGTTTCCCATATTTCCATTCATCTTTCATACTAGAAGGAATCCCAGTCGCATCTATGCGGTAAAATACTCTGAGTGCAAACTCTAAAGCTTCTTATTGATATAACCTTTCGCGACAATGCACCATACGGATGATTCACAGATTGAACATAACCCTTTAGAACTTTCATATATCTTTCAAATGGGTACATCCATCTCTCATGTAGCTGGTCCACATAGTGCTTACCTCTTTTACTAAAATGCCTTTGTTAAATGAAGCATGATATCGAAAATGGAAGGTGAAGTACTCTCGATTAAACGCAAGTGACTACTATGTCTTCTTCGCGAAATCATTCGATTTTGACACATCGGCTACCTTAGCCTGAAGTGCATTAAAAGAAGGATAATCTCGTAATGGCATATCGAGCATGCTTAGGTAACAACGATCTAGGTACTCACGGCAATGGTTGTTGCATAAGTGCATGATAATCATGGGACTTAAGACCATGGAGCTTTAGCTCTTCCGACACAAGGTTCCCGAAGTTTGAACAATAACCTTCCGGGAACCTTCAAATTAACTAAACTTTCAGATAATGCCTTTTTCCCATTCTACTTGAGTGTATAACATGCGGGAGATAAGTTGAAGCCAGCCCGACTTTGGTGCTAATTTATTATAAGCCCATTTCAATAAGATGGAAGTCGAAATTAGGAGTCCATCCTTTGTTTTACGGAATGTTAGCAAAGTTCAACAATGCTCTCACATACATTCTTTTTAATATGCATGACATCGAGTTGTGTGAACATCTGAAATATCTCAATTATTGAGCTTAAAAAGATAGACTTTTTCTAGCAACTTGTAGGATTAACAGATTGATTTCCCTCGTTTATTCTTTTTCTTGCTTGTGGGTTATGAATCATATCAACTTTTTCTTAGTATTTCTTCTCCGATGGATTGTGTTGGAGGTAAGTTAAACTCTTGTTCACCAGTAAAGGCCTTCTTTTGCTTTCCTAAATCGGATGGACGATGGAAGAATCTTTGTTGGCGGTATACGAAGTTTTTATTCCCATGCTTTAACCTATGTGAATATGTTTCTTCCATGACATATTAGACCAACATAATATCCATAATAGTACCATCGGATAAGTTGCACCATAGCGAGGGGAAATCATTAATTGTCCATAACAAAATAGCCTTTAATATGAAAAATTCGCGCTTATGTGCATCATATGTTTCACCCTATACTCCCATAAAGTTTTCAAATCATACACTAATGGTGCCAAATAAATGTCAATGTCATTGCAGATTTAATAGGTAGTCTGATATTAACAAAGATAACATCATAAATTTCCTTTTCATGCATAGCGAGGAGGAAGGTTATACGTGATGGTAGTGATAGGCCCGGCAACTATGCCTACTAGTCATAGGCTATGTGGATTGATACCATCTTCTTTGAAATAAGCGAGTCTAAGGTTTCCAATCTGAAGAAGCAAATTGTGGCCACATTTGGTTCACTAATTTATGAGTTGAGAGTCAGCTTGGGTGTGAAGTTACCGTCATTTTCTCTTTTTCTTGTGCATGCCATTTTAGGTCATTATTTGTTTAAAAGTTAAAGCATCCTCACAAGCCTAGGGATGAGTGGGAAATACCACAATACCTTTGCAGGAACTCCCTTAGTGTTTCTCACCCCCACCTTGTTTACGCTTCCCACCTTGACATTCCTGAGTAGGACGCGAAGATGCATCCCTCAGCTCATTCACATAAAGCATGCAATCATTTGGACATGCATGTATCTTCGTATTCCATTCCCTAATGCATTCCAGGTTTTTTAGCCTCGTACATGGATAAGGGCATCTCATTGTTCATAAACGACATATCCACAACAATTGGAGTAAATACGAAAGCTTTTATCGACCACCCGTATTTTGCTTTCAAGTTGTCTGATTTAACTAATGCGAAAGCTTGTTGTACTTTAAACAATTAGGGTACAAAGGTTTTTCTGCATCTTCAACCAATTTTTTAATTGACATTGGATCATTCATTGCACTCGTCTTGTCTTGGCGTGAACCATTTCTAATGTACTAGTAACATCACCATAATCTAATGTATCATAACCTTGTGCCATTGCGTTGATTGTCCACTAGTAGGACACTTCTCTATGCCAATACCATGTCTGATAACTACGATCAATACCATTGAAAAACATGTGTTCTCGAATCTTATTGGAGTGTATGATGCATTAAGTTTCCCACATCTCATACATGGACAACGGATGACACTTGGATTTTGACAATGTTGTAATCTGAAATTAATGAAGTATTCAACTCCTTCTTCATACTCCCTTGACCTTCTATCTTTGGCACATCAACCTCCTATCCATGCTATCATTAATAAACAAAATAAAAATACATTCTTCATGATAAGTTTTTATATTTGGAAAAAAGTGTTATTTTAATAGTGATTTAAAGTGTTAATCTTTATATTGTAGGCGGCAGTGATCCATCATGCGAATAGTCATGTTCTCAGCCCGGAGTTAAATATCCTGATATGATACTTCATTTTCTAAAACTATGAATCTGATAATTAATCACGATCATGTACTTATAATACTATTGTAGAGGTTGTTATATGACTCATGGTTAATATCACAGTAACATTGGACAATGCGCAGACTTTAATAATTTATAGTCTACCCTAATTAATCAATAAAATGCAAATATATCATTAAGATGAAACCTATGTATAGGATTAATTAACTAATGCTATAAGCGACTTACTTTATTACTTGTGTCGTTGACTTTTTCTTTTAGTGAGATTTTGTAGGTGAACTAGAAACTGTTTATTAAAATAAACTTAATATACAAATTAAATGGCTATTGTTGAAATACACTAGATAAGCATTTGAACTAAAAATAATAATTAACTACTGGTTGTAGCGAGATTGAATGGGTGAATTATGGACTTATATTTATAGAGTGAATATGCAAATTAAATGGCTATTCTTAAAATTATCAAATAAGCATTTGGACTTAAAAATAAATAAATAAAGTAGCGTTATATTATCAGCGAAAGAAAAGAAACTAGCTTCAAAAAAAACTCAGAATATATGAAGATGAAGCATAAGACAAAAGATCTGAGAGAATATCCAGATAAAAAAGAATTATTTTTTATTCTTTAAAAACAATTTGAAAAATTAAGCATAAGAAAAGCGAGGGGGCAAAGTGGTTCGAATAAGCAGAGTAATGGATTCTCTTGTAGATTGAAAGTCGAGGCTAGAATGATAAGCTTTGTTAAGTGATGAGATGCTGCCAATATCCTTGGGAACGTTGCCACACCAGAACAATATGTAATCCTAAGAGTTTCTGATGCGGAAACATGCTAAGATAGTTTCTGAGTGGGAAACATATTTGAAGCCCTCTTAGAAAAGTGTTATGATATCTTCTTTTTTTAAAACAAAAATAAAAAATAAAAAAATTCATGTTATCAAAATTTAATCACCAAAGCCTTAAAAACAATTATGATTTCATGACCTTTTAAAATTTTAATATTCAAATCCATAATTAAAAAATAACATTGCAATGAAATGCACTAGAAATTTAAGAGGAAGTATTATTGGGTTTATTTAAGAATATCGATAGTATTCTAAGTTAAAGTTTGTTCTATGATAAATATTATCAAAACAAAAATAATAATACTAAAGAAATAGTGAGTATGTCTTATTAATTTAACTACATTATATATCAAAAAAGATTACATGTCTTGTAATTATAAATATTAGGAATGAATACATAAATGAATTCCAATATCAAGCCTGAGCAATTATGTGCCAGGTGATACCTTGTTCTCGATAACATTAAGGTGTGTCCGTAAAAGGAAAGAAAAATATAAAATCACTACGATAATTTATAAATTTACAAACGGGACAAATCATGTACTACATCCCATACTAAATATTTATTATTGATTTTGTTTCCAATTCATTTTAAAAATTAAATTGTCAACATTAGGTAGTCTAAAAATATGAAGTTTCATTACTAAAATATATCATTATATTATGCATACTACATGGCTATTGCTAAAGTACAACAAATAATCATGTGGATTAAAAAAAAAAAATTACACAAAAGACCAATAGTAGTATATCATCCATGAAAAGGAAATAAACCAACTCAAGAATATATGAAGATCATGAAATTTATGACATATAGTGTTTGATTTCTATAATATGATATTTTGGACGTCAAAGCATGAGGTGTATAAAATAAGATATTCTAGAAAAAAAAGTAATAAATCAAACTCTCTTCCCAACTTATCATTTGAATGCAATAATATATATATATATATATATATATATATATATATATATACTACATATATATATATATATATATATATATATATATATATATATATAGTCCCAATTTAATAGACGAGAGAGAAATTTATATATAGGTTTGTAATTAATCAACCATGTGTAGCCCTTTTAAATATCCACACCAAAACTTGTGTAGGTCATTTCGGATCATGAAAATAAAAATAAAAGAATTAAGGGAGGAAACCAATTTAAATCATAAGCAAAATAAATCAATTGTTTGTGACTAACTTTGAAAAGTATTCCTTAATCGATGATGTTTAAAATGATCCTCTAAATCTCTACATGACTCACGAGGAAGATATGAAGTTGATGATAAATCTTTGCCATGTGGAATTGATCATTAAGCAGTCAAATGAAGTGAATCAAAAATGTGTAGGTGGTGAATTACTAAAGTTTATGATAAGGCGATGAAGTTGACAAATAGGATCATCGATGGCTATGTGAAATCTTCTTCAACCAAGCTGGATGCGGTCTTGAGATTGTTCGTAGTCTCCTCTAGTTATCAGAAGTGATGCTAGGATCTTGTGAAGTAGGAAGATAAACCGGATGGCGAATCAGTGTCTTAGTGCTGCGGGTGCTACGTGAATCAATGGAAAACTTCTTTATCAATATGTAGGGGCACGTCTGTGGAGATTCCTCTCACTGTTGGTGCAAATGCAAATTCCTTAATAATTTCATAAATATACGATGAATAACTATAGTCAAGATCGCCACAAGTCTTTAATGGCGGTCGCGAGATCAAATTCCTCAATAGTCCCTTCAATCTGGAACAAACAATCTTTCAGGTTCGGTGGTCGCTGTTCTCACTACCTTGCAAATCCTCTGGAAGTCGCCTGAATCAAAGTCTCTCAACTGTTGAACCTTTCTCAAAAATCCGAGATCTTCTACCAGCTTGGTGTACTGTCGATATCGGTGATGAAGCTACTGACCATTTTCGATATCTTTGATGTCAAGAACAACAAGCTCTAATGTCGTTGATGAAGTGCAGCTAGCAATGCCTATCTTCGGAAATGGGGTGGCAATGATTCACAAATCTGATGGTGAGTACACAGCAAAGAGTGCTATCTGGCCCATCCCAGCGAGATAGTCATGATCTTCCATTGTAATTGCTTTGTTACGTTTCTGTTTGGTTGATGAAAGCAGTAAAAGGGTGCCAAAAAGAAATGATGTTTTGTCACTATCATTCCCTCAATGAAGTCTAAGTCATAGTAAAGAAAATGTTGTTTATGATACCCAGTTTCAAATGTGGTAAAGAATATTCTTTTGTCGATATCATTCCCTCAGCAGAAGTCCACAAAAAGTCATGGTAATGATGCTCTGAAAATCATCTAATGATATCTCTAGAAAATCATCTTTTAGGTCCTCCTAAGCTTAGCTCTGTCAAAGCTAAAAACATTTCATCATCCTCCGCTTTGTCGGATGCATCCAGGCGCGTGACCTAGAGATTCACCACGGCTATGTGTTTGTCCTCCCAATGTGGCATGCCTAAATCTCCCCTGCGTGTATGGAATACCTATAACGCCATCCTCCTACTACCTTACTAGGTGTCCCTTCCACCCTTAAAATTCTCTCGCCTTTTCGGACCTCCCAGTTTGCTCACTTGATGCTCAAAATAAAAATGTATTCAAAATAATTAATATAATAGATAATATTAATATTAAGGAAACTGAAATATATAAGATAATTGAACTTATTTGAAAAAAATAATATTTGTTTTAAATTTGTAGTATTTTATTTTTAGTAAATATAATAAATTTACTTTATTTTGTATAAAACTAATGATAGCAAAATTAATATTTGCAAATATATAAGATTTATATTTTAAAAAAATCTAAGCTAAAGTGTTATTTTTTATTTTAAAGAAAATTTTCCAAAAAGAAAATTTTTTAATTTATGAAATTAAAATGTTTTCATATATAATAAATTTCCTATATTATTTAAAACAAATAATATGTAATTTCTAATTTATTCTTTTAAGTTGAAAATATTATTGATTTAATTACAACAAGACTTTGAAAATTCTATTCAACTGTTTCCTTTTTTTCCCCTCAGTAATTTCACTATTTATATAGAATTATCCAATAAAATAAATTGATTTTAAATTTCAAGTAATTATTTGAATATAAAAGCCTACGAAAATCCTAATTAATTAGGTCATACATAAGCTAATAATAAAATATGTTTATTTTATTAAATAATAAACAATAAATTGAATTAAGTATAATTATATTCATTATGATTAATTAATTTACAAAATTAATCATGTACTTTTTATTTGATGTCCATATTTTTTATTGGTAGTATTAATATGAAAGATTTTTTTTTTTTTGGCTTTAAAAGTTAGGCAGCTCACGGTCGGCCAAATGGAGCAAAAGCCATGTTAGATGCTTTTGGCAATCCGGCTCGAGTAGTGGGCCAATTTGGAGCAAAAATTTGGCTATGAACAGTTATCAGCCAAATTTGGAGTAGTATAGCTGATCACTGTTTATAAGCCAAATTTGTGAAAACCCATTGCTACCCTCATGTTATAGCCGTTGGAAGCAAAAATCGAAGCAAACCCGTGACCCAAAAGCTGAACCAGAAAAGCAAAAAAAATTACAAAACAACGATTCCTTGATCAAATATTCACACGGTAAACGAGAGGTGAAACAAAGCCCAGACATTTGAACTCCCAACGGATACAAAAATCTCAATAAATAGCAAAAAAAAACCCAACATTTCATACATCAATATGCGATTTGAGGAGAAAAAGCCTCTGATGAACAGAAGGAAGAACTCAGCGGGGCGTCGACCTCTGATCGTCATCGCAGAACTCCAGTAGGCCAAAGTCAGCTAGTTCAGCATTCGCATTTCAATCCAAATCCACCGCCACGGCATGTCGCCATCTCTAGATTCATGTGAGTCTTCAATCCCCGCAGGGTTACTGTCTTCCTTCACACCGCACCTCGTTTCGTTTTGGGTATTTGGAAATGAAAAAATAAAATACTTTAAATCATATTTTTGTAAATACTTTAAAATACAAATTAAAAATAAACATTTTTACTTAATAGATAGTTTTATTAAAAGAATTTTTTTGTATGAACTGATTGTTTTCTTGAATGAATATTGCAAATAAAATCCATGTTAATAAATGAAAAACATGAAATCATAATTTTTGTGAATGTTTTAAAATACAAATTTAAATAAAATGTTTTACTTGATATAAATTAATTTATTTTATTGCTTCTAGACTTATTTTAATTAACTTCTAATTATTTTAAAAATAATATTATAAATAAAATATTATTAATAAATGAAAAAAACCATAAATCATATTTTTGTTAATAATTTAAATCTAAATTTAAAATAAAAATGTTTTACTTGATGAATTATTTTATTTTATTAGCCTACAAATATTTTTCATTAACTTCTAATTATTTTCAATTCTTAAACCATAAATAAAATTGATATGAATTTCTTTTCCACCTTAGCATACCAATACTTAATTTAAGTTTGATTTTGTAGCCAGAAAATGGCATCTCCTCCAATATGGGCTAGGCGGGGCAAATCTTTCTTAACTGAGGAAGACGTGCCACTGTGCATATCTTGGTTAACCATAACCCAAGATCCGGTGATCGGTATTGGGCAACCAATGTCAAAGTTTTGGGATTGAGTGATGGCGAGTTTTGGAGACCCGATGTTGGAGTTGACCCACCCGCCCGGACTTTATGTTACGCTGCAAATCGATGGGATAAAATCAAGCGTTATTGTACAATGGCGTGGGATACTCTTACGGATAGCAAATAGGCGCAAAGTGGAGCGGGCATCAAGCCGAAAGGTCGGTTAATACATTGTTATAATTTTTGTATAACAATTATTTATACCATAATTTATTTATATCTAATTTTATTTTCTTAGTATGCAAGCTATAGATAACTGTTCCAAGCGAGAAGTTAGTCAGTGGATTTATGATCATTGTTGGGAGGTGGCAAATCTTTGTGATAAGTGGATGATTATACCTGCAAAGCAACCCCTAGGCCCAGCTCTGTTTATGAGGAACTAAGTGAAACACACAGTATCTCTTGACTCGGATCGAGATCCATATATGATACAGCAGTTAGCTCTCGAGGAAGAGACCAGGGAAGGAGCGATTAAAGAAAGCAAACGAGGAGAAGAAGTAGGCGAGTCAACAGGATGCTAG
Source organism: Tetrastigma voinierianum (assembly GCA_016808115.1). NCBI lineage: Eukaryota > Viridiplantae > Streptophyta > Magnoliopsida > Vitales > Vitaceae > Tetrastigma > Tetrastigma voinierianum. The sequence goes on from JAEQBH010006472.1 coordinate 201,029, forward strand.
TAATTCTGTGAGATCACGATTCGAGTGCTATGCAGGCGAGTGAAAGAAAGAATTTTATGAGGAATGAAAACGATTTTGAAGGAAGCGAAGCCTGAGGAAGGAAGTTTTTTAACTAGACATTGCTAAGCGTCTTTGAAGATAGGATGCGAAAGGAATTAAGATAGGTTCAGGATGATGCGGAGTAATCTTAAGTATGGGAAAAGGCATGCCCGCGTATGACAGGTTGAACGAAACACTATTATCGACTCATTAGGGTGGTTATGGCAAAAGCAATGAAAAATGCAAGTAGCTCGACTTTAATGTATAAATGATTACTAGCATTTATTTTTCGATGTTTCAATTTTTATCTATCTTTCTTAAAATGAAATATTCAAATCATCCTAACAAATTTTAGTAGTAAAAAATAGTTAAAATATCTTATTACTTGAATTTTCATTAAAACATAACATAGCGTGAGCCAAAGCATAATATTAAAATAAGGAAAAATCACTCGATAACGCCTTGTCCGTGTAGCGTCCACAGATGTGCAATGATGTCGTGGCGGAGGGCATAGTGGGTGTTCGAATCTTGAATGGCACGGTTGGTAGCCATAAATTGTTCGAAGGGTCTCGGGCCTCGTGAGACTTCAACTGGGCCATCGGTTCCTAATGAGTCATAGTCGTAATTTCCAGAAGCTATTGCAACAAGCTCATTGTCATCAACCCGCTCATCCTCGATTATCATGTTGTGTAAAATAATACTGCACGCTTTAATGATAAAAGTCAGAACTCATGATGCGAATCAATGAATCCTTGAATGATAGCAAAGAAAGCGAGCTTGGGCTTTGAATGCTCGCTACACATCCTTCCCGGTAACTCGTGTTTTTGTAAAGAATTAGGCCAGGCCAACTCTTGAGGATCTGCGAAATTGGTTGAACAATTGTTGCCCAGTTTGGATATATGCGGAATACGCGAGATAGTATCCCATATTGTAATGGTTTGCCCGTTATGGTATAATTCTTTGAAGAGACCCACATCCTTCGCAATTAGCAAGCAGTTAGATGTCAGTACATTAATATCATTGTTAGACGGGCATGCCAAAAAAGCATGCCATATCCACAAGTCGTAGGAGCGACGGCCCGAGCCTGATAATTCGATTCGGTGGACATGGCGGTATACATTTCCGTGATATCTTTGTTGGGCCAGTTTTTTCCCACGCCAGTGCATACGGTCAGCGCGCGACATTCCGAGAAGCCCGTTGATTAGGCTTTTCAGTAACGACCTAGAGATGTCGGTAGCGTTTGGGGGATCTGAGATATTGACCCAAGAATTCTACCACCCCTTGGCGAAGTCGTTTGACACACTTTCGATGGTTGTGGTCTCTCCGATTATCTCATCGAGTTAGTCATGACAAATACCGTATCTGACATCACGAAGTCTGACCGTCATTTTTGTTCGCTAGATAAACCTAATGTGTTGACAGCATTTCTTCTTTGCACGAAATACTGATTGTGTTGTTGGAGCGTATATAAAATTCGAAGAAACAGAGGCCGACTTAAACGAAAGCGCCTGCGAAATAATGTTTCATCGTATACTGGATTCTCAACGAAGTAATCATTTAGCAGTCGGGAATGGCCGCTAACTTTCGATCCACGATATCGATTACTACTAATTCTATCTCGAGCCCGCGCCTTGTGAGTTTGTCTTTCAAACTCGATAGCTACATGACCACGTGTTTCTTTCTTCTTAAATCGAAGAACACGGAATCATTCAAAACTGAAGCGAAAAAGTTACTCATTATTTGCTTCTGAGTAATTGGAAAACCTTTGATGTGTGTAAAATTCTAAAGACATCCTCTCAAATTTATAGATATTTTGATGCGTATCGTTCTGAAATGCATTAAAAGCCGTGTTTAGTGATTTGACAAGTCAATACGGTAGTATCTATAAGACCCGACTTCATCGGCTTTTTAAAACCCCGATGTGATGTGACCATTAGTAATGACTGTCAAATCATCCATAACCGATGTAGCTTTTGGAAGGCCAATGTGATTTGACAAATCGGCCCGATGACATGTGTGAATAATCAAAAACGATGGAACTTTTTATAGCGATGTGATGTGAGAAGTGATCGGTGACATGTTAAATCAGCGAAGATTTATCGACTTTTTTATAACTTGATATGATTTGAGAAATCAACAAAATTATTTTCATTATTTTTTATAAAAGTACAAAATTTTTAAAGTAATTAATATTTGTAACACAAAAAAGTTCAACTATTGAAATTATTAATTCAAAATATTTATATTTATTTTTATTGAATTAATTAAATATTTATAGCCATTTTATTTTAATTGAATCTTTTATATTTATTTTTTAAATTGTAATTAAATATTTATTTATCTTTTAAATCAATTTTATAATTAATATGGAGTGATATAAATGAATGAAGGGTACATGATGTAATTATTAAGAAAGAAAGGGTAAGTGGAATAGATTTAGGATAGATGTAACTTTGGATCTTTGGCCTCTTTAGATGCTTTAGCGAAACTTTGTAGATCTCGAGTAACTTTTGGAGCCAAAAAAAATGGCTTTGGATGCTTTTTTTCTTAGCTGGCGGAGATACTTATCATCTAAATTCATGCTCCCATGGTGTTTGGGAATACCTTAAAGGCTTCATTTAGCACCTTTGAGCCATAAGCGCCAAATATCATTGTTAATAACAAATTCTTAACTTCCATTATTTAGTCTTCCAAAAACAATTAAAACAAAATGATTAGCATAGAAATCACAAAGTTTGTGTTAATCAATAAGTTAAATTTAATTCGTAATATAATTTAAATTGTAATATAAGTTATCGAATTTAAACAATTTGGACGATTATTATGCATTATATAACCAAGACTAATTGTTTTATTATAAATATTTTTTTCAATAAGATAATAAATATGTCATAGTGCATATCATCATCCGAGTAAA